>JAEQBH010004278.1:0-349736 GCA_016808115.1 Tetrastigma voinierianum | reverse complement strand
TGGAAGGTGCATTGCGTGAGGTCAAAGGCATTCTCAGAAATATAAGTTCCAAAGGGGAAAGTGGAAGGTGGTCTTCGTCCTCCACAACAATTCTCTATTTGAAAATATCCCGAATAGCCATCTAGAAACAATAAAACGTGGGTTCCTAAACTCTCTAAGTCGATCAATGAAGGGTAAAGGAAATGGTCCTTCCTTGTCACCGCATTTAGCCTCCCCAGAAGTTCATACATACCCTCCAACCTGTGGTGAGGCGTGTAGGCATATCTTCTCCCTCTCGCTACACAACAGTTACCCCCGACCTGGGTACAACTCTAAGTGGTAAGACTCACCTGTGGATCTGGTCTGCGGGGGTAGATAATGTAGTTCTGGGCACAATTTTAGAACTTCAGTGCGCACTACCTCTTGCATGTGGGGATTCAATCGTCTCTGTGGTTGTCGCACTAGTTTGGCTTCCTCCTCCATGTAAATGTGATGAGTGTAAACTAAAGGGCTGGTTCCTTTTAAATAAGAGATTTTCAATCCAATGGCCTGTTTGCACTTCCTGAGGATTCCAAGAAAATTTCCTTCCCGTGAGGCATTTAAAGATGAAGAAATAACCACATCAAGCCGCCTCCTAAGTATGCATATTTCAATTCTGGGAGGGGTTTGAGACTGCTTTGTGGGCTCTTTCATTTTCTTTCATTTTCCTTTGTTTTTCTCAATAATATGGGAGTAATTTCTTTCTTTTCTTTTTTTCCAAGGATAAAAACGCATCTCGAGGGTTCATCTAATTTTTCGTGAAGCCTACTAATTTCTATCAATTTCAGATGTAGTCATAGCCTCCTCACATCGTTTTCCATAATGAAAGTTAATCGAACACACTCTCTTCTTGACTTTATTTCCCTGGGTGAATATGCTTTTTTCTTAGATGAAATATGTTGAGTTCCAGTGTCATATTGCCAAATGTGTTCTGATAACCCCATCTCGACAATTAATTATCGCACTGGAGGTGAGCAAGAATGGCCTCCCAAGCATGATGGGCACATAATCGTCTCATAGCCACCTACCAATATCGAGAACAACATACCAATCGGGTAGCAGAATTTGTCCATCCGCACCAAAACATCTTCAACAATGCCCTTGAATTTTTATCGACTATTCACAAAGACAAGGTGATGGTTACAGGTTTCACCTTCTTAAATTTAGCCGCTATAAACTGAGTAGGGTAATAAGTTGACACTGGCTCCCAAATCTAATAATGCCTTCTCCACACAAGTTCTTTCGATGTTCACTAAAATGGTGGGACACCTTGGGTCCTTGTAATTCATCGGGTCTTCAAGACCGATGACGGCACTCACTGCTTCGTCAAGAAAGCCTTTTGTTCACATTCAACTCTCTTTCATCGTGTGCACAAGTCTTTTAAAACTCGCATACGCTGGAACTTGCTTAATCGTTTAAAAAGGAATGTTGATTTTCACCGCCAAGACTTTAAAATCTCGTACGGTTATTACCCCTCGGCTCTAAGTGCTCGAGGAAATGTGGAGGCATGCTCTTCTTCACCATGTCTTCCTGATCACATCCTTTCCAAATTTCTCATCTGCTCTCAGCATCATCAGTTTCGCTTAGCGTTGATCGTCATTTTTTTACCACTTCTTAAGTGATAAATCGCTTTACTTCATCCATTTTATAGCCTACTGAAATAACCTATTTCATGAACTCTAGGTTTCATTTAGGTTTGTGAGGGACTTCCTTTTCTACCTTGATGCCGATTGCGAGCCTGTAGGATGGAATACTACAAGTTGTTAATTTTCTGGCAATTTCACTCTGGAACCCATCCATTTTCTTGTTCAAGGTGCTTTCCACTGTGTCAACCCTTTGATTTAACCAGATGATCTATCGGCTCTTCGCTTCTCCCATAAAATCACCTGACCACTTTGCTCAGTTTAGAATGGCTACCAACTGTAGAAGTCGATCGCGGGTCATGATGGCTGAGATGTCGATGCATAACGTGGAGGATAAGAGGTGCATAACGCGGAGGTCGGCTTCCAGAGAGACGGTGATTCCTCCAACTATGGTCAGGGGTGTCGCATGGTGCATTAGTTGATGGTTTGAATTGACAACAAAGATTTGCTTGTTCCACTAACATTCCCTCATTGCCGGAATAGTCAGCATTGTTCTTCCGCATGCCTGAAGTGGACCGATAGGATGAAACAATGGCTTATTCGGGCACAGAACCCACTACTACCGCACCTCATGCGCCTCATTTCAGCTATTCCAACCTTCTAGCTAAGGTCAAACTTCGCCTGATGTCCATGGTCTTCCTAAGAGAACAATGCCTCCTCAGATCGATCAGTCCCCGTCTTCCATCTCCTCAAGCCAGCCCATCCCAAGCTTTGATGCTTCACTACATAACTCCTCGAAATCCAAGCCTCGATTTCCGCTCATGAAGTCTCCTCCACACATAGTCTCCTGCAATGCTTCGGCGGGCGTGAGAACGATCATAAAAATAGTCGATCGTGCCATGTGTCAAGCCCATGACGAGGGGCAAGCATTGAAAGCCCCAGCTAATATCTTCCAGCACAAAATTTTTCATTTCTGGTCATCAAAGCGGAAATCCGCCTTCAAGTCAAGTCACTTCATACAAAAGAATTTCTTCGTACCAATTATCTCAGTCAGCCTTCAAATGCTCCTCGCCTTAGGAGCTGAGCCATATTTTTCTTTAATCTTCAAAGGTGGAAAGGAAAGGCTTTAACCTCATTAACACAGCTGCAATCTCCTTTAACAAGCATATACCTCCTCAAACCCCGATGCAAAATAGGGGTTCACCTATATGCCATGGAAGGTGGGAAGTTATGGCACAAGGTGAGCCCAAATGACCATCTCCATTACTGAGGTACTATGTCGGAGGGTGCACTCATCCGAGAGGGTGGCAAACCGCGGATCTAAATGCACGAGATTCCTTTCCACTCCTCGTGTCGACTCTCCGTCTTCAAAGGAGGTTCATCAGTTTGGAATCAAGTTCACCGCACTCCATTCCTATGAAGGCCACTCGACTAATCGCAGAATTCTAATCCACTGGAACAGTAAACCTCACAGAAAAACAGAAAACACCAAAGAGAAAGAAAAATTCACCAAAAAGATTAATGTTAGCTAAAAAAAAATATAAGTAGTGAAATGGAAATTAAGTAAACTAAAAGTAAAATACTAAAAGAATGATAAGAGAAAATCACTAGCTTAGATGAGGACTCAAGTGTTCAACAAAGATAGTCATCGCACTAAGGCACTATCCTCGGCAACGACGCCTATATTTGATTCAGGCCCCCAAAGAGGTATTAATCAAAAATTTATAACCTAATACTCATACTAGCATAAAGATAGCTACTATAGTATAGTGGTTCTAGGATCGTTCACAGGGATGGGTTTTCTTCAGGAAATGACTGATAATAAAGCTTATAATTAGTGATTCTATTTCGATATTTAAGAGTTATAAAAGATGGGGATTTTAGTGATTAAAACTAAAGTAAAAAATTTACTAAAATGAAAACAAATCCCTCGAGGCCGTGTCACTAGGTTTTAGGTTCCTAGGGCAAAAGGAGGGTTTTCAGGGTCTTTTTCTGCATTGGGATGATAACATATAGTTTTCTCCTGACCTAAGCCGGTTTAGCTATACGATCGACTCCCAAATAAATAT
This sequence comes from Tetrastigma voinierianum, assembly GCA_016808115.1. Classification (NCBI taxonomy): domain Eukaryota; kingdom Viridiplantae; phylum Streptophyta; class Magnoliopsida; order Vitales; family Vitaceae; genus Tetrastigma; species Tetrastigma voinierianum. The sequence goes on along the minus strand of JAEQBH010004278.1, from coordinate 346,066 downwards.
CCTTGAAAATGGTATTCCTTCCCATTAATGGTCTCAGATGAAGTGAAGAACATCTCCTGACCATCTCTAATGGTCCATAAATGATAAATCGACTTAACACTGCACAGACATCTAGAAGGATAAGTATCCAATGAGCCCACAAATATTTCAATACTAAACTATTCATGTGAATCGAAGGATCGAATCCTAGAATTTGTATGAACAAAAACATCCTTGAATCGCCCAATAACCCATAGATGATAACTAACTAATGTTAATGGATCTAGAAATAAGCATCCAATGAACCCTAAAGCTTATCAAAATACGATCATCTGGCGTAACCCAAGGGGATTAAACCAATGTTTGAAAAGAAACCATGGTTAGTGGAAAATAATTTCCTCGTTAAAACATGGAAACCCCCACCTTTCATTTCGACCTTTCGCCAGTTTCCTTTACCCTGCTGAACCAAGGCTTAGCCGCTCCTCCTTCTAGAAGTCGCTTTCTGGTCGTGAGAAAGGAAAGAGAGAAAATGAGAGAAAATACGAAGTTTCCTGCGTAAGCTTTACTGGATATTGAACTGACTGTCTACAAAGTCTTTTTGGGGCTGTTTCGAGGAACACCAAACTCCCTTACAAATTACAAAAATCTACAACTCATAACACTATTACATGAGGAGAAAGTGGGAAAAAAAAATAAAAAATAAAAAAGTCAAAGCAGGAAGGTTCACAAGAAATTTCGTAGGGGGGTGCAAAAATTCGCAACCCTTGCGAAATTTTGCAGGGTTGCGAAAATTCGCAACCCTTGCCAATTTGACAAGGCTTGCACGCATGCTCCCGTCGCTTTGCCTCTTCATGCTTTTCACTAAACCGCAACTCGGATCTTCATGCCTGACTCGATCCCCCGCCCTAAGATATAAAGTCCTAAAAACAACAAACTTGTCACAAAATTTGATTAGTGATTGATAGGTCCTTAACATGCTAACTGAAGACCGTGTGCTGATTACTATGCAAAAAGTGTTTAAAACCATGTTAAGGGCATGAACAACACTTTTGCAGTAATCAACACGTTTATTTCGCATATGTCAGGTTTGATGAAAATAATTTTCCCATGCAAAAAGAGAGAGTACTCAACATCTTCACTTGTTTAACTAATCTTACTTCATCTTCAACAATTGTTATCTGGCTATACTATGTTTCAACAATGGACAGATCACCATTAACTTCCTACCATATAATACCCTTGAAACGAACCATCACTACCCACACTGAATCCAATCGCTGATGTCACCTTTGATTCTCCTTCAAATTCGCTCATGATCACTCACTTATCTCCATATACTAATACCGTCATAGAATTATTGCATGATCACAATAATTCAAATGAGCACACTCACCTTTAAGATGACAACATAATACATGTCATAGGTAGTCCCTCTTCATCACTACAAGAAAAATCAAAATTAGAGACTTTATACCCGATTCTAATCCGGTCTCGAAACTAATTCGAATGTGATTGGAGAAGGAATTTTCGATCTTTAAAACGCTGGGTATCTAATTCAGTCCCATCTCTATTCCACTCCTAATGAGATTACAGTTTGATTTAAGTTCTAATCAAAGACGGAATTTTTCCGTCCCTAATCTAATTAGAGACATATTGGAGCTAATTTTCGATGCGCAAGTTTTAGCTTTTATTACTAATCGAACCTATTATGACTGAAGATTTCAATTATATGTAATCATAAAGTCTTCCTAGGATTTAAGAATTAAATTACATGTCATTAAATGTTGAACCACTATATTTTCTTATTAATTTGTGCAAAAATCAATGTAGCATACGAAGATAACAAATAGTAATATTAATGTCAAAATGTACCGATGAGCATTCTAAATACTCACTTTATCCCTATGCTTTAGTTAGTTTTCTATGTTTTTATGTTAAATAAGCGCCATAATGCTCTAAAAGTTCATACTTATGATCGTGTCATCCATTTGATGAATTGCAAATTGGTGGAAAACTACATGTATAAACATCGATTTTGCCATTTTCTAGATATCATATGAGCTCCAATTGAAGCAAGCTTATATGTATGAATTCTACACTTCAAGATTTGTGTGATACTAAGCAACACAAAAATTGGAGTTCAAACAAAGAAGCTATAAGTTCCAAAACTTGAAGAAAATCAGCAACATTGCAGGCACCTTCTTGCAGGAGAGGCTACTGTATTTTTTGATTTTTTCAGATATTATATGAGATCCTATTGCATCAAGCCATATGATAATTTTACACTTCAAGAGCTTTCCCAACGGTATCATAATATTCACCGGAGTTCACGAAGCAAAGCGGGCTGTTTTTACTGGTCGGAGCAAAAAACAGGGACTGCAGCAACGTCGCGATGCTGGTAACCAACGTCGCGACGCTGCAGAAATGTGAGCAGATTCATGTCGCGACGTTGCCGCACGACGTCGCTGAAGTTCAGGTCGGTTTTCAGGATTTCAGCCCATTTTGAGCCCACAACGGAGGGTTTTAAAGCTCAAACCCGAAAGAGAAGAGGAGGCGGCTAGGGCTTCTGAGAAGGGATTTGGTCCACACTTTGGGACCAAGGAGGAGGTTGGGAGCTTTTGAAGATTTGGGAGAAGATCATGAGATTTGTGGAAGAAAATCCGAGACTCAACACTATTTGATCATTATAGTTTCTTCTTCCTCTTTTCTCTCTATGTTTTATCCTAAGTTTATGATCTATCAAACCTCTATCATGCTTTAAATTGTAGAGATCTAGTTTTGGTTGTATATTGAACATGAGTTTTATATCTATTTGTTAATGTTCCGTTTTCTATTGTTTCTCAGAATGCACCTCTATCGATTCATACTCTGGTTCTATTTACATATTGATTTATGGCTAATTTCAATGTGGGTGGAGTGGTTCTTGCAAGATCCGAGAAGGGAGTAAAGAACTAGACATAGATGAATCAACCTAATTAGCCTGCAGTGTAGAAACTATCTAATTAGGAGGCGTGTGAGACTTTTGGATTTTAAAGCATCTCTAATGCTTGGGGTTGAGCCGAGAAGCAAAGGACCTAGTGTTGGTTGGTAGGTTATTCGACCTTGAGAGAGGCTTATAATTAAATTAGACAAGAGTTGCCTTAGAAAGCATTTTCATGAAACAATAGAGAATTTTGATTTAGATCTAAGAGGATCATCCGATCACACTAAGCACCCCAGAATTTATCATCCTTTAAGATCCCTTAAATATGAACTCACAATTAGATTTGTGAAATTTCAATTAGCCTAGCTTAAATCGTTTTACTCACTGCAACCCAATAGTCTGACAACAGCAAAACACTCATGCACTTTCAAAGCACAGATATCTCCATTTTCTCCCAGGATTCAGTATGATCTTATTTAGAGGTGCATCTTATTATTTGATGTTTTATATTTCTGCGCTGAATAGGCGCCCCTTTTATATTTTTTCTTGTAATTTTATATACACATCGCTGCAAAATACGCCTATCATGTACTAAATACAATATACTGTTCACTAATCAAACTATAAATTCTTAGTGTCCTTAGGAACATTCTTCCATGATACTTCATTCTTGTGAAGTCGCTCCTTAAAAATCTTGGTGGCTTTTTATGAGCATTTTTCATGGGGTAGCAACCTGTGAAGAAAATTACTTTCTTGTTAATTACATTATAAGCATAGAAATTACCATCATTAAAAATTTATTTTATTTTAATAAAGTAAATGAAATGCACAAATCGCAAAACTAAAGTTGTCATCTATAATTAATCAAAAGCATTTATTAATATTGAAGCAATTATAAGAAATTGTTGACTCAATTATGATTAACAGTACACTTATGAACCTGGCATATCCGTGGGTGCAAGCAAATTAATTACAATCGAGGAGAAATATTTTGCAACAAAGAATATTTTTGGGGTGGGCCAAGTCCTTTGGTTTGACGCTAAAAGCAAGCAGAAAAAAGAGGGTTCCTACAGAATCACACATTAAGACGCTCTCCATAAACATAGAAACAGAGATTTCAAATATACATCTATAATCACTATGTTCTTCAGAGACAAAAAAATCAAGAAAAGGCATACAATACGAAGCATACCCAATGTCTCCTTCAAGCATGTTGAGTGAACAACAAGCTAGTTGGAACCACTAAATTGTTGACTTTGACAACTTGGAAGTGCACAACCTACAAATACCATATCATCAAGAAAAAGACTTTATACAAATAATTCGTATAGGATCAAAAAGCTTTGACATCGAGGCCAATTAATTTATTACCATCAGAAAAAGAAAGAAATACATTTGCAGACGCTCACACTTCCTTTAACCGGATCATCATCCTACAAAAAACAAAAATCATACCTAACTGGTAGCTCAACTCAACTAATCAAGTAATTAAAGATGAAAACCTCCATAACATAAAGCCTAATAGAATCAACACAAAGCTTGGAGGTTCTAAATCATGTTGATGTGGAGTTGAAACTAAAAAGAAGAAAATCATTTGGTTTTTCTTTTGTAAAGTGGCATTATTCTATTTGATGCCCGAACTGCAAGGAAAGAAGACCACCCCTCTGAGTTTAATTGAGATTTGGAGTAAAGCCTACTAAATACAAGGATACATATAAGATTTGGTTTTTGAAATGAAAAGTGCATTGAGGTAGACTCCACTATATATAAGATATACTGGAATATAATAATCAGGTATGACACAACAAATGAGAAAACAGTTACTTGGGAAGGAGAACGAGAAACAAACCAAAACAAAATCATTAACCAGTAACTGCAATTCTGATTTTTGCATTTGGAGCACCTTGTGAGCATTTTTATTTTTAATAACATTTCATGCCCATACATACCACTCAACTAAGCAAGGCATTATTCTAGAGCTGCAGCCAACTTTTTGTAACATAAGATTCTGAACATTTGAAGTACTGTTTAAAAGGGAAAGCTGCCTCCCAAGAAATTAAGATTTTATAAACCAAGGAATGACCTTTATTGCTTTGAGTATTTTAAAGGAACAAAATTTCAATCCATTTTTTATAACTAACAGCCTCTAGTATTTTACTAATTAATAACTGTTTTAGCATATAATTCAACAATACTATTACAAGTTTGCATTTCTGTGCTAGTTTTTTTTTTTTTTTTTTTTTTTGATAAGGATGTTTCTATAGTGCTACATGATGTGTAAAAGTACATACATTTTCGGATACATTAGATATGCACAACTTCTTTTCATCAATGAGACATCATGCAACTTTAACCTAATAATTAAAAAGGAAAATGCAGAAGTTCTAACCCAATTATGTGGTAGTCCACTCCTTAACTTAAAACCACCCGCAAAAGAAAATGCAATTGTATTGACTATGTGTTGACCTTGGATGTGGTGTTCTAAATGCACATTTTTTCTGTGCAAATTTTTCTAGAATTTCCTCGTAACCTCCCAAACTCGCCATCAAAATAAAGATTGTAAACGGGAAGAGGCAGAGGATGAGCTCGAGACATAACTTTCTTGAATTTCCTATATGCTTCTATATTTAACATTAAATATATGCTCATTCAGAAGAAAAGAAAAAGAGCAATATTTGTTTGAAGCAAGGCAAATTTTCTCAAAAGCCTAAGAAAAAAGAGTCTAAAAATCTGTAATCAACAACTGATTAAACTATCAAGAAATCTACATTGAGGGGGATAAAAACTATAATCAAACCAGAAAGTACCTCCGAAGTCAATATTCCTTAAATAGTGAAGGGCTTTTAACACAAAGCTCACCAACCCCAGTTGTCTCAATATCACTCTCATCTACAAGAATCTTCACCTATAATAAATAAGAAAATGTTAATTTATTTCTAAAATAGCAGAGTCCATCTCATCGATGGAAAAGATTGACACCTTTGCATTCCATCTCATTGATTTAACAAACAAGAAAAAGAAAAAGAAACACAGGATATTAGAGTTGCCAACTTAACAAACAAAAAGAAAAAGAAGAAGAAACACCAGGGGATATTACATTCCTTTTCAATTTATGGTAAAACTTTTCAACTAATTGTTCCTGTTTGTTCCTGTAGATAAAATTTCTCAAAGCAGCCACATTTTTAACTATTAGATATAGATGTGACACCCTCAAACCTCAAGGGTCATTTATGTACCTTATTATTAAATTTGAGTATTATGTCCCCTTTTTTTATCGCATTTTCCACACTCTAGTGCATCAGGATTTCTCACTTCCAAAAGAATCTTTATCCTAAACTTACTTAACTTACTCAAAGAAACTTACATAGGTCTCTCATCAAATCATTAAATATTAAACACTTAGTTTAATTACAATTTTATTACATTTCCAGGTACGTAAACCGAAGCCTCGTGGACACGAAAAAGCCGGATACAAATTCAAAGTTCTACAAAATATCAAAGCTGCTTTTAAGCTCCTCCACTCTTAGGTTTCAATGAGCACCTCTCTGTGTGTATCTCCAAGACTAAAATTTCTGCAGTACTTTTTTTTCCACGACGGTGAGCTACGCCTGCCAGAAATTTTCCAATGGTGCTACTCCACCTAAGTGCACATGCAATGCCATGTTCGCAATTTCACATACATTTACATAAAATATATAGAAAATCTATATGAATGTCATATGTCAAATCCCATGCCCGAGTCCTCAATCGATTTCACACATGCATTTTTCCATGTATAATAGAATCACTTCAAAACAAAAGATTTGTTTTGTAATTTTGCAAAAGTTAGTCGACAGACCCGATAAAATCCCTTGACCACCATATTTTTCATTTGACAGACTGCTAATAATGTGGACTCACCCTCTCCGGGAGCACATTCATTTTTCATTCGACGTAATTCGATAATAATGTGGACTACCCTCTGATATTCATTTTTTCATTTGGATGTGACTGATAAAATTTTGGTGGACAACCTTCTGAAATTAATATTTTGGACAACCTTCCGAATTTAATTAATTCAAAATCCATGTCATGCACTCACACCCAATTTTTTTTCACGATGTCCCCGTGCACATGCAATGCTAATGCCACTGCATAAAAATCTCATGTTACATGCATAATAAAAACTACATGCAACATATATATCATTTATGCTTTATCTTAAGCATCATGTTAATCATCAACATGCACATGTCAACATGTATATTCACATTCTCGTGATGTTTTTCATTCAAACAATAATACCAAACTGATGTTTTCTTTAGTCTAAAAACCTGTAAAGTTCTCGCATGTTTCATGGCAAGAATACCCCAAACCGATATTTCCTTACTTCCAAGGCAAAAACTCAAACTTGGACCTCCGTACCTGAGAATCTAATACGAATGTCAGAGGATCAAAATGGGTGTTCAAAGCCAAATTGAATTCCAATGGTACACTCGATGGGATTAAAGCGACTGCGGAAAATGGATATCATCAAGTCGATGGAATAGACATATAAAACTTTCCCTTTGTCATCAAACCAGCACCAATTAGTTCTTAGTCTAAATTCCTTTAGTTCGACATTGGGACATTCAAGAACTTGATGTCATTTCTCATGAGACAACAGAGTTGGAATATTGATCTAGATATAATGTAAATGTCCAATCGCACCAAATAAATTTGAAGACTTCGTATCCTAGTCAGACATCTCAATTGTTTCATAGAAATCACGGCATTTAGTTTAAATTCTCGCTTACTATCGCTAAAGTGTTAGCTTGGATATTGTGAGAAGTATTATACTCTTGGTACTTAGCATCCTCTATTTTCCCGTGGATCGATATCCGTACTTAGCATACTTTACTTGACAAGCGCATACTCTGTGCGTATTAGGCCCTCTTTTATATTTTCCAGTTATTCTAATACAAAACACGAATACGCCTTATCGTGTTTTGGCGCCGTTGTCGTGGAAAAATCGGTTTTTATGCTAATATCAATACTAAGTGCTTTAGTACTTAAAACATTTTTTTATGTATATTTTGTGGTTTTTGAGTTTTTGATACTTTTGTTTCTTTTTACATAAATTTTCGCTAAAATCACAATGATCCGATCATCTGGTTGACAAACGATTACTAACTTGAGTAGCAACTAAGAATGCGATAATCGTCGATGGGCATTAAGAAGAGGACAACTCAAGTGTGGAGTCAAGCGGTGGCAACCATATGCATCAATGGATTATGCTTAGTATGGAAGTAATTCACACTTGAGCAATCATAATTTTGATGGTGCCACCACCCAAACACCCTCATGGAATACAAGTTATACCACTCGCACTTCCACAAGTCCAAAGATCAAGCCTAGACAAAAAAATGGCTGAAATAGATAGAATGCATGCTGAATTGGTCATGGAAAATGTCAACATTCAAGACCAAGGGTCAAATGATCACTCAAGTTGGTTTGCCTTGTTTTGTGGATCAAAATGAGAAAAGTCAACCTCCACAAGAGAAAATGACAAAGTTGGGTGAAACCATACAATGAAAGACTTGCGTCGAATATGCAACATCCTAAGTTCAATTCATGAATGAGAAAAAGGCAATCTTCAAATTCAATCAAATTTCAACTTGAAAGATATGCAAAGTGGGGCAAATGGCTAAGATACTCTTAGAAGAACAACAAAAAAGTTTGCCTACACTTGAGGAACCTATAATAGAAAAGGAATATGATGCCAAGGAATTGAAAGACTTAGTTGTGAAGGAAGATGAACCAACTTCTCTGGAATCACATGAAAAAATAAAAGAGGAAGTTGTGAAGACTATTCTGAGGATGGCTCAGTTGCAATGCATGAGGCAAAAATGAGAAAAACCCCAACTCCAAGTGAATGGAGCACATTATTCACTTGAACAACGAATCGAGAGGAATCATCAGAAGAAAATGAAAAAAGAGAAAATATAAAAAAATAAATGATCTGAAAGACCATAGCACAAGCGCCGATCGAGCACAACTATCGCCTCTGTAAAGGAGCTGAGGTAAGAATCACCTCAACATATCCGTAGTCGGTAGAGCTCAGTTGACTCAAAAACTATAGTCATCGAGAGGTAAACCAATCACAAAAAGTTTCCTTTTCCTTTTTTTTTTCGAAGTTACATTTGCTTTTTAACAAATTCTGCTTGATCTTGTGTTTCTTAGTGGTTTTCAGGTTTTCGGGAGTTCAAAGTTGGCTACAGGAGGTGGAGAATCTGAAAAGTGGAAGTTTATAGTATCTCGAGTTCAAAGAACAAAATTGAACAAGGAAACTGGCCAAAGATCCTCCCTCATTTCATTCCATATATGCTACCTATTTTAAGCCTCTCAATGGGAACCAAAGTCTAATCCTCTTAACACCTTTGCCTCCAAAGCAAGTCATATTAATTAGAGCAATTTCCAAAGACTTGATCAACCTCGTGGAGTACTTGCTATCCATTCTGCTTGTTTCACATCGTATATAAATGTTTAGTTCAAGTTCGGGGTGGTGGTGTTGAATTCAATTTTTTTTTTCAAAATCTAGCTAGACTCTTACCTATTTTAGTTATTGCTTTATTTGTTTAGGTTAATATGAGTTTTTCTTTCTTATTTGTTTGTTTCATGTTTCATGAGGAGTTTGATGCCTTGTTATCTAGTAAAAGGCCATATTGAACACAAACATTTGAAAAGGGTAAGTGCAAAGTGATTAGACCTCAGTGTTTAAATGATATGAATTTGTGCTTGCTCGGGTATGGGTGCCTTAGCTACCACCTCCCTTGTGATTTAAGAAGCCATTCTTCAAGGAATCTATCACACACACACTTTGGCCTCCTCAGAGAAGCCTGTCCCGAATCTTTGCTCAACTAACTAACTCAGGGATTCTAGCCACCTGGCGACGGACACCTAATCAAAAAGAGATTGCCATCGAGCCCCAACTAAAAGAGAAAATGACAAACAAAAGAAAAGTGAAAAGAAAGATAAAAAGAAAGAAAAGAAACAACATCAAAACAAGTGCATGTGAATAAGAATAATAGATCATCCAATTAGAATCTCAGGCATAGCTTGAGGGACCTTCAAAGCCTATCGCCCTGCCAACCGGTCGGAGTCATCACTTCACCGCCTCACACATACAGATTTGACCCTTCCCATAACTTAGGCCTTCTGAAGCTCAAGGAGTGTTCGTGGTGAAGCTCAAGGAATTTAATTCATGGCGCCTTTAACCAACTCGGTGGGAGTCACCAATGGATCCCCGCTACAAGAACATTCATCTAAAACTTCAAAACGTTTTCATTTTTTAGGCATTTAGGTAATTTTTAGGTATTTTGGTATAATAAAAAGGGTGTGGAAGCCTATCCTTTCTTAGTTAGCTTCTTCCCAAATGTGAGTCGAGCTTAAGTTTGGGGTACTAGGACTCCTGCTATAAACTCGAAGATCATGCTATCACTCTATACTTAGTTTCTTTGGGAAAGGTCATTGAAGACTCGGGGCTGATTTGCTTGCTCACCATGAAGCTTTGCTTTTCCATGTCTTTAGAGAGTTTAAAAGCGTAAGGATCCTAAATTTTGGCTGAAATGCTAATATTGCTAACTTGTGTCTATGCATTCTTCCACTTGGCATCATGTTATCATACTCATCTCATTGTTTGTTAGTTCATGTAATTTTCAATTTTTTTTTGTTTTGTTTCAGTCGTTTCTCTCGGGGACACAAAAATTTATGTTTGGGGGTGGATGAGTATACTTATACTCATTTTATCCCCATGTTTTACTTATATTTTTAGTATTTTTATTATATAAATAAGGATCTAATGCTCTAAATGTTCACTTGATTAGGTCAACCATGAGCCAATATGGAGCAAAAAAAGTGAAGATAAAGCCCAAAATAATAAATCCATACATGCAGCAACAACTACTATGTTTTACGTTTTAATATGCACAATGATCCCAAATGGCAAGCAATTTTTATATGGATGGATAGGATACTTCTCAGGCTTTCCAAAAAGAGACCTTATTCACCCATTTGGAATTGCTAAAATGATCAAGTTATGACTCGTGAGTTGAAGGAATAAGAGAAGAGAGCTAAAAGTGACTAGTTGGAGCATTTTGTAACTTAAGTCTTTATCATCATTTCTAAAGTATTATTTATGGCCAGCATCTAGATTCTAATAATCTCTTAGCTTCCAATGAGTCCAAGATCACCCAACCAAAGTTTAGATGACAAAAGTTATGGCCTTGCAAAGTTAGTGCAAAAACAGGGAGCTGTAGAAACATCGCGACGCCAAGCAGAGTGTAGAAATAAGAGGAGCCCAACGCCGCGATGTTAAGCAAAGACGCCACGATGTTCTATGCTGGGGTTTGGTCGATTTAAACTCCATTTTGAGCCCAGAATTGAGGGTTTTAAAGCTCAAACCTAAGGAGATGAGGGGAGGTTGGCTAAGGCTTGAAGAGGGGGGACTTTGTCTACACTTTGGGACCAAAGAGGAGGTTCGGGAGCTTGTTTTTAAAGATTTGGGAAGAAGATCGCGAGATTTGGAGAAGAAATCCGAGACTCACCATCATTTTATCATTAGAGTTTCTTCTTATCTCTTCTCATGTTTTATCCTAAGTTTATGATGTATCAAATCTCTATCATGCTTTAAATTGTGATCTAGGTTTTGCTTGTATTTTCGACTTGGATTTATATCTAATGGTTGATTTTCTATTTTCTGCCTTATCGTGATCGTATATCTATTAATTCATGCTTATTGCTATTTACATGTTGATTTAGCTAATTCAATATGGAGAGTGGTTTCTCAAGTGAGATATGAGAAGGAGCAGAAATTAGACAAAGATGAGTTAACCTAATTAAATGGATATTATAGAAATTAGCAATAATTAGGAGGATTATCAAGCTCCTTTGATCCTAATGTACTTTTAACACTGGGGTTGAGCTAAGAAGCAAGAAGCCAGCAGATGTGGTAGGTTGTTTGACCTGAGAAAGGCTTACACCAACCAAAGATAAGAATCGCCTCGATATCATTTTCTATGAGACAAATAGAGGAATATTGATTTAGTTATACAGAAATAACCATTGCACTCAAATACCCTAGAATTATATCATCACTTGGTATCCCCTAGTCATTATATCCAATTCGTTACATAGAAAACTTCATTAGTTTAGTTTAAATTTGCTTACTTTCATCACAAGTGTTAGCTCGATATTAGAGAAGCATTCTACTTCGTACTTAGCATCCCCATTTGCCTGCGGATCGATATCTCGTACTTAGGTACACTTTATTACTTGATAAGCTTATACTATACGTAATAGGTGCCTGTGTGACGCCCAAAACCTTCGTGGGTCCGCTTGACAACCGTCAACTCACGGACACAAGCAGCTACCGAAAGTGTCCTTCAATGCCACAAAATGAGCACCCTCTACCCGAGACTCAAACATAAGTAAAAATGGCCTCGCAGCCCATACATCCATACTCACCAAAAAATATAACCAACTATATTACAATAGTTTCAAGAGTTAACTATTGACTCTACAGAAACATACCAACTGTAATGTTTTATACATGTTTTACAAAATATATAATCAAAGCCACATGCCTACTTTCTCTCAAAAGCTACTTAGTGAATAATCATTCTTCTCCGAACACCTCAGACTTCGAAAAGGATCCAATGACTACAGCTACGCCGCATTGATTCTTTCTGTACAAGGGCTACGCCCCACCTAAAATGCACACGTAATGGCACAACACAAACATCCACATTCCATACAATTTACAATACATACATGGAATGATTTATGTCATGCATGAAATGTTTCCATGCCCATACCTCGAGTCACTCAATCGACTTCACACATGCCTACATGCCAGTATGGATATCGCCACCTTAAATAATTCAATGACGCCTATATACCGAGAGCCTTTGGTCTCTGGCCACCAACACCCAATGCAATTTTCCAATGGGTAACCAATCCCGAGTCATATCCCACCCTATCACCCAACTCTATGTCTATGATAAACATGACCGTGGTGTTTTCTTTAGCAAGAAATTTCTTACTACTGCCATATGATTTACAAGGCTCAAAGTGCTATTTTGAACCCTATTTAAGATAGGTTCTGGGTACTTTTGTGTACTAATCATATTAGTTGCCGATTGACACGTTGTAGGTCCCTTTAGTGCTAAGCGATCGATTTCCGAGGTCGTTTGCGGTAGTTCGCAAAGCCTCGTAACCTTCTATCATACTGGCCAGCATAATGCTGAGCTGATTTACATCAAGTTCAAGGATTTATCGATCGCATCAAGCCAGAATGAAGAAAATGCAAAGGTGACTAAGTAGACCAAGCAGAGGTGAAGAGAAATTTCGCTATACTAGCTTAAATTCGGCTAATAATAAATTTTCGCTATGTATATAATTTCGCTTACATAGCAAAATTTTCATATGTTAGCTAAATTTCGCACATAAGAAAATTTGCACCTGAGTAAATCCTTTTGCTCCCCGTTTTGTGTACAAATCACCCCGCTTTTTGGTTTTTTCCATTCTACCCTCACCGTAATTATTCTAGCTTGGATAGATTATATTTTCACCGTTTAGGCGCTATATGCTTTCAATTGTTAACATTTTTTGTAAATCCTAACTTTCATTAAAGGTAATTCCATTACGCCACTGCTTACTCTCATTTGTTTCTTCTCTCCTTCTTCTTCTCACTTTCAGTAAACTAAACACACCTTTCGAGGATGACAACTCAAAAGGATGTTCGCTAAAGCCTCTAAAACCTTGAAGAGGAGGGTTGCTAGGTAAGTTGATAAGGTTTGCGTGCTGCTCTCCCTCGTTTTTCACGCGCAGCTGTGTTTTGACATTTTGGTTCCCAAATTTGCAACTCTAGGTTTAAAGCTCGATGTAATTTCTCGCCAATATCAAGTAAGCTTTGTGGTTCAAAGGTATGCTTAGCTTTAGGATACACCGATATCCATTAGGCCGCTATTTTTACGAGCCACCGGAGGTAGGTTAAGGGGTTATATTTCACCAGAAATGCATCCCTACTGATCACTGCAATCTTAGGTCTGGATGCTTATTATTAAATCCAATTCCAGATTCAATAGTCAGCATCTTACGAATCATCGTAGATGGGTCAAGGTGATATTTTCACCGTGAGGAACCATAAATGCTTTCTATTAAAAGGAAAAATTATTAAAGGCTTAGTTTTTAAAGTTAAATGAAGATCCCAGGTCGGAATTGATTTATAGGTCATCCTCCCTAACGCTAGGAAATGAACCCAGGGACCTCTTTATAACCCTATCAACTCCAAACTCAGCCTAACACTTTAATGATTTTTTTTTTTATGACTCTTATTTTAGTTTATTTGCTTTTATTTTCACTCTACAACATCAACTCCATACACTTTTTGGTAATTAACAACCTAAAATCCAAACAAATTCACCATTTTGAGCTCCATCTGTGAATTATTTTGGTACGAAGAAAAACCCATCCCTCGTGTTCGATCCTAGAGCCCGCTATATCGCGCAGTTACGCCTACTGTAGCAGAGCACCCAGGCTATACCTGTTGATCTACACACCCATCGTGGCACCTAATCACTATAATCTAAACATAATTATTCGACACATCGCTTGGCCCTTACAATCTATTATTAATTTTTCTAACGACACCGCAGGTCTCTTACACTCCAAGTTCCAGGTTTTCACTATAAATTAATCTAATCTCCTTCTTCTCTTCGTTTCAACATACATTTTATTTCTTTATATTTTATGATTTGAACTATGAGTCTTTATCGATCGAGTCCCAAAGACAACTCAACTCCACATCACTAAGAGTGGTGAACAACCATACCATGTACCCACAATTCGACTTTGATTGATGTCACTGTGCATTACTTAGAATGCAATGATGCTAAATTCCTATATCCAAATTCAATGGATCTATACACAATTATATTTCATATAATTCAAACAATCATGTTAACACATCAATTAGCATTTATTAATATATCATTTTCATACACATTTCAAGCCATCTTCAATTCAAGTGAATTACATGATCTATTTCTTATCTAACAAGAAAATTGGCATTGTTTTGATAGTTCTAAATTCAGCCTGTAGTTGCCTATGATTTACTTTAGTATATATTGAGCTCTGATTGAAGAACTGCTGTGGCATTTCTCTCGCATCATGCAACACCCAAACCATTTCATGGCATTTTAAACAAGAAATAAATCCCAGTGAGGAACACCCTACCTCCCGAGCTGTCGAAACTCCACAACACTCTGCACTCACGCGCAGCTCCTCATGAGGATCAACTCTGCCCCTCTCGTCTCATCTGATCTCAACACCCATTCTTGTGCCTCCAGAGATAGCAAGAGCCTCACCCAAGTTCCTTTCCCTTTCGGTTCCTCCTCCTTCCTTCTCCCCACCACCTAGCCTATTTTTGAATGTACAGAACTCTTATTCTCCTCACTCGCTACATGTCACATTCTATGGCCACTCAGATTACACTTTATCTCATTCATCTAACTTAGCCTTTGATTTCCAATCTAATCACATGCTCGTCATATGTCTCCTCATGGGTCCCACTTGAGCTTCATATGCTCTGAATAGTTTCACTCTGACACGTGTCCCATCTCGAGCCACCCAAAATGCGCCTAAGTGTCCCGTTATCTCATCTCTCTATGTCTCGAAAACGTGAAATCTCGACTATCCTCAAATTCAACCGAAATCTCACGAGCTGGTAGATTCCCACATTTGACTTCAATCTGAACTCGCTTCGTCATCCGGCATCTTAAAAATTCCACATTTCGATCAAAATTACTGCTTTTACTCCTTCTCGTGTGAGTAAATCTGAATATCCCGTTTTACATTCTTCCTATTTTTCAAAGAATTTCGTCCTAAAAATTCCACACAATCACAATAAATCATAAGCATATGTAACATGCACTATGTCATGCCCGTAAACTAGCTTCATTTAATTATTAAACAACTAAACTCACTCACATCCCCAAACAAGTTAGTGTGGGATGGGTCTGCAGATCGTGTCCCTCGCGCCCCACACGCTCCTCTCCTCAACCCACTGGTCGCCACAACACCCTCACTAGCCTCGTGGTCTCATACGCAAACCCGATCCTGACTATCCATAATGCACACAGCCTTCTAAGGTCCTATCTCAGATTGGCCAGAACTCTACCTACTTTTCATGAGCTGGATCTCCGAGTATACTTTGAGCATGAGACGTGAACACCCCACATTATGAAAGTGGTCAATGGTTCCAACATGCGAATGCCAACTCGGTACGCTACAATGCCCACCCTCCCCAGCATCCTGGCGGCTCGATAAAATCCCAATACCCTCGCCTGCCTAACCCACCACTCCTCTCTTGTGCAACCTTCATAAGAAGACGGATCGCCAACCTCAAACTCTGTGGCTCTATCGCTAGCTCACAGAGTTTTCTACCTAGCTCGAGCGTGAGAAGATGTTCTGCTTATTAAATCTCACTTTCTAGAGAGGGGCCTGACGGGTCGATCTGCACGGAGCTCCTCCCACCCTGGCCCAAAGAAATGTGATCTAAGATGGCCTCCAATACACGCCTCATGTGCGCCATTTGTATACCCTCGTCATAACTCAAATGGCTGTTGCAGGCACTCCACCAAGGCAAGTGGCCTTCACAAATCAAATTTTGATCCATGATCATGTCGCTGGTGCACGTCCTCTCCAACACTCTGTATAGTCCTCTCCGACTCCATCATTCGTCTGCGTGAAGTCAGACTCATGGTCACTGTAATCCCCATAAATTCCTCGCTGAAACTCTTCCAAAGTGCTACTAAATCTCTGTCTCATCCGACACTCAGTGATATTTACCTATGTAGTCTGATTTATCTCTGACATACAACCCAGTATAGAATCTCTGAGTGAAGGTCATCTACACCCTAGAAAATGTACTCGACTTTGAGCCTTACCTACTATCACCCACACCGCTGGTCATGCCTTCTCAAAATCCTGGCAAGTGGGTCATAAATCCATCGTGACGTTGTGTTCTGCTCCACCTCACCACCCCCACGGTCGAGAAATCGTCGCTTACGGTGCCTCTATCTTTAACTTGTTGACACTGAGGCACGTTTAACTAAGTCCCTAACATGTTTCGTTTCATCTCCGCCTACAAGAGTATCAAGTGATTTAAGAGATCACGATATATCTTTCATGCACTTTAGATGACAATAAATCGAGAGTGTAAATCTCAGGGATCTCCTATCTCACTCTATCAACTAGTGGAACCACTACCCGTCTTCTATACCGAAGACTACCATCCGTGTGGATGGTCCAACCCTCGTCACACTTGTACCTAATTGTACTTCTGGTCCCCGATGGATGCTATTCAGGTCCTCGTCTCGTACTCGATCACCGCCTGCAGGGACCACATAGCCACCAAACTCCCAATGCACCTCGAGCCCGCTTCAAGCAGACTCAGAAATTCAAACTGCCCCACAGTCTCGAGCATATGCCACTCCCTGGAAGCTATACTAGCCAATGCTCCCAGCGACTTTCGACTGAGTGCGTCAGCCACCACATTTGCCTTACCAGGATGGTAATACAAAGTGAAGTCGTAATCCCAGTGAACCCACCCATCTCATAAGGTTGCTCATGTTAAGGTCCCACTGTGAAGATACTCTAAGACTTCTGGTGGTCCGAGCACCCCAACCGCTCACATATAAGAGCGGGAGCAAATCTTCTTGGCGCGAAGACTACGGCCGCCAACCCCATCGCTGGCGGTAGGTAATTTTTGTCATGATTCTTCAACTCAAGTGAACTATAGTTACAACCCTCCTTGATCGCACGTAACACAACCTGGCTTCGCCTTCGAGGCGCTATAATACACTGTGTACTGTCTCCTTTCTCCCCTGACTATCGAATAGGGTCAAGTGTTCCTTCAACTCCCGAATGCCTTCCCGCACAGCATTCCACTCAAACTTGACTCCTTCCGGTCTGGCGAGAGAGGGCTTTAGTTTGAGGGTCCTCGATGAACCTCCTCGTGAAGACTCGCCAATCTTAAGAAACTACGATTCAAGACCGACTGGCCCTCCCAACTCATCACCCGACCTTCCTGGGTCCACCGACACTCTCGCTGGACACCACGTGCCCTAAAACTCCACCTCGCTAGTCAAAACTCGCATTTACCGAGTCAGCAGACAAATGATGAGGTCTCTCAATACCGTGGAACAACCCATACAGATCCTCATGCTCCCTTTCGATCGAGAGTAGATCAAAATGTCATCCATCAAGACTACGACAACCGATCCAAAATAGGCTGAAATACCCATGCATGAGATCCATGAATGCCGCACATTCGTTAACCCGAAGGGCATCACCGTGAACTCAAAGTGCCCATACCGCATTCTGAACGCTGCCTGTGTGGATATCGCTCCCAACCCCAATGATGGTACGCGCATGGTCTATCTCGAGCAGACTCGTGCTCCCAATGATCGAACAAGTCGACTCAATCCCCAAGAATGGATATCGATTCTGATCGTGAACCCCGTTCAACCGTCTGCAGTCAATGCACAAATGGGCGGTCTCGCCTTCTTCTTTCGTGAACAAAACCGGCGCCATGGTGAAGTGCTCTGTCACAAACCTCTTGTCTAACAACTCTTGTAGTTGGACCTTGAGTTCCGCAATCCAACTCGGTGCCATCCTACGGAGTCATGAGATAAGATGTGCCAGGTGTAACTCAATACAGGTTTCACAACCCTCTCGCGGAGGTAACCCGTAGCCTCATCCTAGAAAACATCCTCATACCGCGCATCACCCGAGGTAGATATAAGTCTCGCCTTGCTCGCCTCCATGTAAGGCTAGCTAGCCAACCTAATAACCGTCCGTGCCACTGGAACAGCATATGGTCTCGGCAAAACACGTGCTTGCCTCGAAACATAACACGGGTATCGCTCCCGTGTGTAAAGTGCACCTTCCTATTTCATAATCGAGACGACTCTGCATGCCGCCAACTGCCCCATCCTCACGGTTGACGACGAACTCGAGCATGTCCATGACTCAGTTCACCGCGTAATCCCAGAGATCTTTAACTCGCAACCCCGACATATCAAATCCACGCTCACCCTTGTTCCTAGGGAAGAATTCATATACTCTGCCTTTCTAAGGTTTCCACCTTTAAGCCCCAAACCTCAACACTAGATGCAACAATAAGCATGAATATATGCACCAATTTAAACGACATTCTTGCGGAGAGTGTAAACTGATTCCCGATACTGCATCGATTAGCAAGCTCACCAGAGTACCACTGGATCCCCGCCTCCGAGGACAATCCCGCCCTCGCGGTCCAGCCGACGACACGGCAGCACATCATCCGCCCCACATGGCGAGAAGTCTCACCACGGCAGCCCCTGTGCCATGCGGACTCATCTACGACAAGGAGTGCCATAAAGACTGATCCACGCCATCCCCTCACGCCCATACGGCAAGGAGGAACGAACCACATCCGCGCTGGAGTCCCATCGTTGATCGAGACCTGCGTCCCATGCCCTCGCATTCGCCTACGCAATCCCGCCTATAAATGCCTAGGCTCGTGCAATGCAAACACGCCCCGCCTCGGGACCGCTAGAGCTCGCGTCTCCCACCTCGATGATTGACTCGCCTTAGCCCGTGGTCAGCGGCCCCGCAAGGCCCGAGGTCCGCGCGCGCTAATCTTCGCCTTCGAGCCGTAAGAAGGTTGGCTCTCCATCCTCTTACTACTAGCTTCTGCATCCTTCCCGACTAGTAGGAACAATGACCACACTCGATCTCCCCCCTGTGGGCCTAGAGGAAAGTGTGCCTGACTGGAGGTTACTTAACCCCCCCTCGTTCCCAATAACACGGGCTTGTGCGACGTGTGGTGTTAATAACACCGTCGTATATGGGCAAGAAGCCAGAAGACTAATAAATTTCCACGGGGGCGCTTGTTGATCAAGGGGCTGGTGGGTGGTTGGTCAGCGCCCCATCCACCGTCACCACGTCCTATTTCTCGATTTTCCATCTACAGCATGTCGAATGACAAGTCATTTTAAATCGGCATCTCAAAGGGGTGTAAATACAACCCCAGACACTATGCACACGCAAAAAAATTTCATGCACCACGCCGAGATATCTAGTAATGCAACATTCCATATAATAAGTCATACACAATTTTTTTTTTTCATTTTGTACTCTTTTTTTTTTTTTTTTTTTTTTTTTTTTTTTTCAGTTTAGGTCCCAATCGACTAAATTTAAATTTTTGGAAACTCCCGTGAATGTTCGCGCATCAGACTAAGTCAAAGGTAATAACATGCTAATTTTAATAGGTGGGTCGATGCGCGACAAAGGCGATGCACATCGGTGCACACAGCGAAGCCAGCGTGACGCAGTCACTCGCTGCCGTGACGCCATGGCTGGCGCGCACACTCGACAGGACTACTCATGGGCCAAGTTGCCGCCACGGCACTACGTCAGGTCGCGGACGCCCAGCGGTCGGCCCGTCTCAACATCGATTCCATGTCGCGACATATACCTCGCTACGTTCAGCCCGGTCACACACCAAAAATTTTGTCATACCTAAACTACTAAACCATGTTCAGACACCAAAAAGTGTGTCGCGACAATCGGACCATTTCACGCATGCACGCGACACCAAAGGCTATGTCGCGGATGCCTCGCCACCACGCACCTCACCGCGGTGGCGACGATCAACAACCCGCCCCTCACGGCATGGAAAAATCACGTCGCACTGCAGCCACCGCCCCACTTAAACGGCGTCGCAACACAAAATCGTGTCAAAGAACAGAGGGCTAAAACAACATGTCAGCGTATACTGTCGCGATGTCGCCATCACCGACCACGCAAACTGGCCGCACGCATGTGACGGCCGCGGCGCACGGCACCAGGCCTGCTAAGTACACCATGCTGAAAGCACACTGCAATCGAAAATGGGCAGAGCTCATCCAGCCTTCTCCCCCCGTGACATTTTTCTTTTCTCTCTTTGTTCTACCTACTATAAAGCCACAGATCACTAGAAAAATGTATAAACACCTGCTATTTATATATTTCACAAATTAAAGAGTTTAATTACAACTTTTTTTCAGGCAAAACTGAATAATCTTCCGCACTCCACAAAGCACAACCCGTTTATGTTCAAAACTGCACGATTGGTCTGCAAAAATCTTTTCACTTATTTCTGGACTATTCTACCCATAATTCCTCGAACCCCTAAGGTTATATTTTCTCAACCCTAGTGTTCAACATTTTCCTATATGCTATTTACCAAGCATACAATCACACAACACACACAACACAGAATCACGCTACAATTATCAGAATGCACAATGAATGCATGATCTAACCCGCGGCCCATCAAGTCCTCCCAGTAATCGTGATAATCTAACTACCCGATACTAAGCTATAACTCTAGATCCAACATCGAGCCCAGGCATTTATACACCTAAGCTCGATACCACGCCGTGAACTCCCAAACCCGGGTCCGCGAACTAACTCATGAATATAAGTAGCCATTGAGTGTCTCAATGCCACAAATTAGTGTCTCTACCGAGACTAAACATAAGTAAAATGGCCTCATCACCATACATCCATACTACCAAAATAATATAACCAACTATATTACAATAGTCAAGAGTTAACTATATTCCTATACAAAACACGCATCAACCGTAATGTTTTATACATGTTTTACGTAAATATATAATCAAAGCCACATGCTCGCTTCTTCTCGTAATACAATAACGCCGTTTCTCCCAAACACTCCTCGCATTCGGTGCGGATCCCATGACAAGTGAGCCGGTGCCTAGTACTGGATTCTACAAGGGCTACGCCCACCTAAATGCACATGCACGTGAATGGCTATCAACACAAACATCCACATTCCATACAATTCTATAATACATACATGGAATGATTTATATCACGCATGAAATGTTTCCACGCCCATACCGCTATTACCACCGACTCTCACATGCCTATGCCAAGATGGATATCACATCGGTAACACCAATGATGCCCATATACCGAGTTTTGTCGACCAATTCAACACCCAATGCAATTTTCCAATGGGTAACTAACCCGAGTCAACTTAATTCTATCACCCAACTCTAAGTCAAAGTGATAAACATGACCGTGCTTCTCAAGTGCGAATTCATTACGCCGGTCTCTACACCCAACAAAATTTTGATAATACAATGGGTCTCTTACACCCATACAAAATTTTCTGACGATACCGCTGCCCTACACTCCAAGTTCTAGGCTTTTCACCTGAGGGGATTAACATACCCCTTCTTGCTTCTCCCAACACACATTTATTTCTTTTCATTTTATGATTTGAACTATGAGTCTTTAATGGACGTAGTCCCAAAGACAAACTCAACCCACATTCACCAAGAGTGGTGAACAACCATACCGTGCACCCACACCCGACTCGACGCGATGTCACCGTACACATGAATGCAATGATGCCAATTCCTATATCTAATTCCATTGACTCATACACAATTATATTTCATAAAATTCAAACAATCATGTTAACACATCAATTAGCATGCATTAACATATCATTTTCCATACACATTTCAAGCCATTCAATTCAAAGAATTGATACTGGGATGATTTCGGTCCAACAAACAAACCAGATTGTTTTTACAAATCTCCAAACTACCAGGCTGTCCATGATCACTTCATCAAGCACGGCCCACTTCGAATCGAACCGCGCCATTTCTCCGGCCTCACAACACCCAAAACCATTTTCATGGCATTTTAAACAAGAAATAACTGAGTAGGAGAACACTCCTACCTCCCGGAGTTGTCGAAACCCCACAATATCTGCACTCCACGCCAGTAGCTTCGCAATGGCGATCAACTTCACTCTCGTCTCGTCGATCTCGACGATCGACGCCTTAAAATCTAAAGCAGGTCGGTAGCTTCTCACTCTAAAGCCTCTTCTCCCTCTCTCTGCTTCTCTCTCTTTCCTTCTTCTTCTCCCAACCACCGGGTTCATAGATGGTCAAAGAGAACTTCACATCTCACTGGCCATGTCACATTCTAAGTGGCCACCTGATTACACCTTATCCCTTATCCATCTACCAAGCGATTTCCACCAATCACATGTTGCCATACGCCTCCTCACGGCCCCACTTCGAGCTCAAGGCTCGACCAAATCACTCGACACGTTTCATCTGAGCCACTCAAAATGCGCCAAGTGTCCCGCACCACCTTCCGTGCCTCGCAACGGAAATTCTCGACTATCTCTAATTCAACGTAAATTCGACATAAGAATTTAGATTTCGGCAAGACGATTTCACCTACGAACTCCGCTTCATCCGAGATCTAGAAAAATTCCGGATTTTGACCGAAATTACCGTTTTACCCTTTCTTAGGAAATTTGAATTTCCTCGGGTTTTACAGCTCCTTTTATATTTTTCTGCATATTCTTAATACAAAACACGAATACGCCTATCAAGTTTTTGGCACCATGTCACGCCATTCGCATCTCCCCTGCTGGGTGACCAACCTTTAGGGTGACTTCATAACTTTGTCATCTGAACTTCAATTTATGTGATCTTGGACTCGTTGGAAAGCTAAGAGAGTGTAGGAATCTAGTTATGGAGAGAAAGAATACTTTAGAAATGATGATAAAAGACTTAAGTTACAAAATGCCCCAATCGTAACTTTGAGTTCCTTCTCTCTTCATTCAACTACCAAGAGTCAAGTAACTCTGATCAGATTTTGAAGTCTAAATGTGGAGTGAATAAGGTCTATTTGGAAATCCTGAGTAGTCTCCTATCCATCCATATAAAATTTTAGCCATTTGGGATCATTAGTATATTAAAACATCAAACATCAGAGTTGTTGGGTTTCGTATGTAGTTTGCTGATTTTGGCTTTATCTTTGTTTTTGCTCCATATTGGCTCATGGTTGACCTAATCACAATATTGAACATTTAGAGCATTCATCACTTATTTATATAATAAAATTACTAAAAATATATAAAACATAGGGATGTTAAATGAGTATAAAATATACTAATACATCCACCAATTATGTTTTGTGATAATTTAAGTGTTACATATGACTATTATTAATCCCATTTTTCATGCTCTCAAAGTATACATTGAATCGACTAACAATTTGTTTGTGAAAGGGTCTCAATGGGACTTCTTATTACTCACCATGTTTCCTCTACTCTTCAAATTGCGAATATATTTTACTGTATTTATTGTGTAAAGCATCCTTATGCCACTTCCAAGTAACAATCTCTACCTTAGCCTCACAGAGTTTCTGAGGGGAGGGTATTGAACATAATCCTCCTAACAACCAGTTTGAGTCTACAACATGGAGTGATAAGGTAGTTGACCAAGATATGGTTGTCATACCAAAATTAGAAGAGATGTGAAGAGTAATTAAAAGAGTCATATTTGGATCAAATCTCTTCAGAATGGCAAGTCAATTGAGCAATTTTTCCTTTTAAAAATAGCTATGTAACAACATTGTTAGAAATTGAATCTGGTGGAAAGGTTACAGCTGATATTATTCTTTCCTTATACGTATATTCCTCCTATGAATATCTACTCTAGTTGCAACCTATAACAAGCAATAAACTGAACTCTCACCCCGTTTTGATTGAGAAGTTCTTTTCTTACAAACCTTTGTAAGTTTCATATTTTCTCACTTTAGGGGTTGATTTTAGGAAGTTATTTTTGGCATGTATTAGGATAAGGATTTATTTATATTATAAATTTATTTATTCCTTGGTGTTTTTTGGTTTTTTATTATCCTATTTGCATTAATTGGTTACTTAATTTATTATATGTCATATGTCGTATAATGCACATAACTTAAGTGCATAAGAGTTGTATAGAGGATACAAGTCATAAATTTCTTGTAAGTAGATAAGTTATCCATGGTCAATTCATGGATTTGGATAATCTAGTAAAGACTGTAGTATACTCTATCTCATAGAGTTTCCTATGGTGAATGCACTGTGTAGGTGATGCACATCAGATTAGACTGTGAATTAGATATAAAAATATCAATTATTATGATTAATAAATTACTATATTGTGAACAACTCAACCATGAGTTATTATCTAGTCCACGTAAAAATCAGTGGAAGACTTTAACCTGAATGAGATCCCAAATGGTCATACATCCCTATAAATTAGGTAATTGTTGATATAAATGCTAGCGGTAAGAGATATTCTCAATAAAGTCACCATGATATATCATAAGAGTAAGGCAGTGTGTTCCCTTGAGTGATCCAAAGGACATGTGACCATAAAATCTATGGTGTTGTAGTACTCCTTATGGAAGGATATATATCTCTTGTAAGGAGTTAAAGTATGTCATTTGATCACATAACAAGTGGGATTAGTAACTCAAGGAATGGAAACATGATATTGATAGGTGATTAACAATATCTTACTAGATTACGAACACCAATTCATGGGCAATTTGCATATAGTGGATGGTCATACACCCAAACTTTGTCTCATTGTTTACATAAGATATTAGAGAGCGCGCAATTGATTTTAGGAATAGTATAAATTTTTAGGAATAATTGATTCTTTTATTAGGTTCTAACTCATTGGGTTAAACCCTTACCTCTAAAAAATATGATTGACTTTACTGATTCGAAAAGTCGTTTTCAAATCTTCTTAAAATTAATAAGAATTTTAGCGATAAGTATTTATACTCCTACTAAAAAAATCATTAAAAGAAATTAAAAGTCTAATTTCTATGAAAGTTATAATTGAATACATCTTGATATTTATAGACTTTTTTAAAGTCTTAAAAAGTCTTAATTGAATACACCATGACTTTTATAGACTTTAAAAGTCTTAATCGAATACACCATGACGCTTTATAGAGCCTTTAAAAAATCGCTATCCAATACAATTAACATTTCACTTTGTAATTCCATGAAAATCATTAAAAGTCATAATCCAATACACTCTCCGAAAATGTCCTGAGAGGTCTATGTACACACCGGAAGCACCTTTAAATCATATCATACATAAACTAATCCTCATATGAGTCTGTGAGACTGGTGGGCTGACGATAAAAACTTACTACATAACACAATCAGATTTCCTACCAAACTTGAGACCACTTGTTAAGCTATGGAGACTCATGGTCTCATTAGGTATTCAAAACTATTCTATTCTAAAATTTTGTCAATTATTAATGCCTTCATAGCTATTTCCAAACTACATTACACATATATTGACACACACACATATATATATATATATATATATATATATATATATATATATATATATATATATATATATATATATATATATATATAATCTCAGAATCCTTTTTTTTGTGAGTGTTTCCTAAAATTCAATAGATATTATTAAATGAGTTGAGTTCACTGCAGGTTAAATAATATGCTTTAAAAATTTAGTTTTTATTTCAAATATTAAGATTACTTATAAATTAATATAATGATCAAATTAACTATTTATATTTATAAATTGTGATTAGTGTGAGAGATTAATTTAGAGAGTGTATGAGATAGAAATAATTAGTGTATATGTGGATAAGAAGATAAATGAAAATTCATACTTAAATTAATTATTTTAAATATTACTTATTTGTATCATAACTTTCAAATTAGGTTAGTTTTTTTGAAAAGAATTTAAATTAGGTTACTAAATCATTTTAAATATTAAATTGGTTTATTGAATACTTACTTTAATACTACTACTACTATAGTAGTAATAATAATA
This sequence comes from Tetrastigma voinierianum, assembly GCA_016808115.1. Classification (NCBI taxonomy): domain Eukaryota; kingdom Viridiplantae; phylum Streptophyta; class Magnoliopsida; order Vitales; family Vitaceae; genus Tetrastigma; species Tetrastigma voinierianum. The sequence goes on along the minus strand of JAEQBH010004278.1, from coordinate 319,393 downwards.
CTAATAATCATAATAATAATTTAAAAAATAAAATATAAAAATATTACTTTACACTTTAGTAATATATATTTTTAAATAAAATAATTTTATACAATTCTCTTATTAATAAATAAAGTAAAAACATGATTGTCAGTATTATTCTTTAATCTTGTTTCTCTGAATTTGTTTTTGATTGGGTTTAAAATAATAGGCAATCTAAGTTTCACAACACAAAGCCTAAATGTTTTGCTTTAAGGAGGAGGTTATGTTGTAATGAGATAATTGTTTTGCCTTTGATGATATCCTCAAACATGTGCCCAAAAAACGGTGGCTCCACTCTACTCCCTTCAGGCCGCCATAACTCACCAAAGAACCGTATCAGTGCATCCAACCCTAACTAAATCCCACCACCAGGCGCATTATTTCACCCTCCTTTCTCTCACTCCACTGTCCCCACAATCTGCCAAAGATAAGGAAAGAAAATCCCTCACTATTGGGAGAAATATCCGCATCATCATCCAACCAGGCTACTCATCATTCACAGGCCACCATGTCACCCTTACTCCAAAGGTACACAAAATTCATTCCCTAAACAAACATCTTCTTTCCATCAGAGTGAATCAGTTTTAGGTATCGAGAGGTAGCTGTGATTCTCTACTCAATCCTTTTGTTCTCTTATTTGGCAGAGGAAATGCATCCGTAGCCGTGACCGACTCAAAGAATTCCAAAAACTTCACTCATTTCCTGATTGAAAACATCATCGCTTTAGTTTGTTTTATGAGGCCGTTTGCAGCCTAACTCTCGTTTCACTGAATGTTTAATGTGTTCAAAATCTAATTGCAAACAACCTATACGTCACATTATCTTATTTATAGTGAAATGACACTTTAATCAAAATTAATTAATAAAAACATACTAGCGTATATTAAAAAAAAAATTAAATATGAATTACATTACAAAAGTTTATGAATATAAAATTTATAATTAAGATGAAAACAGGATGACACATAATCATATGAAAATAATAAATATTTTTGTTAATAGAGTTAGTTTTAAGGTAGGAAAGCATGAATATTTTACTCACTTAAGTTAAAACATGATAGATAATAAATAAATTTTTAAAAAATTTAATAATATGTAGTTTATCACACTTTATATATGCATTAAAAGTTCATATATATAGTTTACTAATTTTCTATCGTATATATCCTGAGATAATATTATTATAAACAATTGGGATTAATCAATGATCGTTAATTTGATTTGATTCTTCAGGATGATTTGGAGGCTTTGCTCTAATAGTCAAGTGTGTACAAATTAACCTCTAAACATTTAGAGCATAAAAATAAATAAATAAATAAATTATAACTATATATCCATTGTTTTTTTGAGGCCTCGGTTCAAGTGAAAGACAATGTTTTTAAAATCGATCCTAGCTGGGTTCGACGATCAATAACCTTTTCGACTCCGCTTTAATCGTGATTCAATCATCAATTCGGCCCTAAACCGTGAACTGATAATTTTGATTCAATCACCGGAGCAAAAATTTAAAAAACATTTAGAAAAAGGGGTAAGATGAGCATATGGAAAAATAAGAATCGAATCCTCTTAAGAAGAGATTGCTCCGATGTAATATACAAAAAATGAGTAAAAAAAGGAAAAAAAAAACGTTCCACCACCTTGAAATTAGTTGCAAGTGGGAAGGAAAACATGTATTAAAAGTAATAAACAGCATCAAAAGTTTCCAATTGTAGTGGAAAGCAAGCCTCCAATGTTACTAAGGCTTGAGGCTTGAGGCTTAGGGCTTGGTTCAAGTGAAAAAGACAATGTTTTGCAATCTACTCTGATCAACTGTCTAATCGACGACAATACTCTTTTGGTCTTGATTTAATTCGATTTAACTACTTATCTGACCCTAAACCGTGAATCATAAATTTTTCGATTCATGATATAGTTTCAAACATTAAAAAAAGAGTAAAGATGTGCCACATAGTGGGACGGTGATATCTAAATTTATAAGAACATAATATATAAAAAGAATAAAAAGGAAAAATTCACCAACTCTGATTTGTCAAAAACGAATTGCAAGTGGTGCTCCAAGGTCGAGCTGAGCGAATTATTTGATATTTGAAATTTCTGACATTATTTATATTGATAAATTATTTCTATCCACTATTGTTTCTATGAATTGTCAGGTTATCGATATGTTTTATTTTGTATAGTAGATATAAATATATGTTGAAAACACCATTGTGCCCCATTCCATTGAGTGGGCAAAATAAACCACTACTTAAAGTAAGTTCCCAATTCCAAGCCTTTGCCAAGCTGTTCAAACTCAGCCTCCTCATGCCCTCTATATCACTCTATCCTCACTCTAATCCATCTCTTTCTTTCTCTTCAAACTTATATCGTCCATTGTTCCCTTGAAAGCCCGCACGTACTCAAACATATTTCGTCTTACTCCAAACTGTTTTATCTTTTCTTTTCATTAAAGCAAGTGCCTTTTTCAGAAATCCAGTAATGTGAAAATACATTAGAATTTCTCATTTTTTCAATATTTTTGTTTTGAGTTTCTTATTTTCTTTGTTTCTATACAATTGAACCCCAAGGAAAAAACCCAGTTAAAAATGATTTTAAGTTTCTTACTTAAAAATATAATCAAAATAATTTTTTTATTTTATATACAATAAAGTATAAACAGAACCCGATAAAAATTCATAATCTTTAAAAAGGGTAAACTATATTTCGATTAAAAACCTAAATTTTCTGTATATCGCATTTACCTAAACTGACTTCATCACGATTCGTCTCAAGAAATCTACTTATCTCGTCGAATTTTATCTAGATTCAGATACTTGGTCTCCACGCTTTTGAGATATCAAAGGTTTGATCGTCACTGCCATTTGATCCCGACCACGACATCCTTGCTATTTGGCACACTCCACACGCAGCCACTCACACTAACGACCACATCGGTTCCGTTGTCAAACGAAAAGAAATAATGAGAAAAATAAAACAAGAAAATAAGAAAAGAAAATAAGGAAAAGAAAAAGAAAAGAAAAGAAAAGAAATTAAGAAAAGTCAAAAAGGGAAAAAGGGCCATTTTTGGCATGAGGGAGGAGAGGAGGAGAGGAGAAAAGGAAGGGGGTTTTGCTTTTCTTTTAAGATCTACTAAATCGAGCTGTCAAGCTGGGCTGAAATGTAGACAGTCATCCACGATCGCAGTTTCACGTGGCGGTACCTGTATCTAGAGTTTCACAACCCACAAGATATGGAATTTTCCTATTTGGAATATTAACCCTAGCCATGTGAATGACATAAGCTGTCTTCGTGGGCCATGAGAGTTTATATGATTTTAGGTCCTCAAGATTTTGGGACTGAATATTGAAGCTTTAGGATCGTTCCTGCAATCTCGGATTAACAAGTTCGTTTGATCCCTGACTAATGTCTTCTTTGCCATAAAGGTTATCACAAGAATTTGATTTAATCGTGAAGGGACTAAGAGGTGCCCTGATTTATATGGGTCAAAGATTTGGGTCATTTTGTGTGTAAAAATCATGTTAATATGTGCTTGCATGATGTATTAACCTGGAAATTGTGATGAATGAGAATTATATGTAGGAAATATAATTATCCGGAATTTATCAATGTTGCATGTAGCATGACATAGCATGAAATGACATGATTGCATTTCATATGCACTCACATCGCAGCTGAGTCGAGCGTAAGTGCATGGTACCGTTATTCACCATTTCCGTGATTGTGTAGAGCTCAAATGGACCACGTCCAAAATCGAGACTCACTTCATGCATAGCAAACAATAATAAATATAAATCACTGTGGTTCAAGGTGAGCAAGATGGGGTAGATTTCCCTCAGAGTGAAAGACCCAAATTTATATGTAATAGATATGATCACCTGGTGGGTGAAAGCTCTCAGAAAATGTCTAAGGCTGCGGATCTATCTCTGCCATTGCTAATTCGAAAAAAAGACGTGGTTCCAGCGAACAACAATACACGAGATTTTACAAAAATTCAAGTAGAATATCGAGGGTTGTCCATCAGTTTAAGTCATCAAGAACACCAATAACCGGTTTTCATACTGCATTAGTGAGTTGGCTAGATTTTTGTTAGGTATGAGGAGTCTCATCTCATGTATGAAACGAATATTCCATATAGATTGCATTATTTAGTATGGAATGTGATTGATATTTTCATGGCTTCTCGTTTATCAGATGTATCAGAAAGGAGTAGCCCTTGTAGGAGAATTTTTCTACCGGGTATCAAGCCAATTGCCATGACCTCCTTTTAGGTACAGGGGGTGTATAGGGAGACGACGCTCCGACGAGGCCGTGATTATGAAGAAGATCGATGTGTGGCCTTGATATTACCTTCTTTTGAGTAACATTTTGTAAAATATTTGTATGAAAGAATTGCAATTAAATTCTTTTGGGATCATTGCCTAAATAGTTTCCGGTATGTAATTATGGTAAGAGGGTCGGATCTGACTTCACGTGATCGTAATTGCTTTTATTTTCATATTTTAGATTTAAATGTGAATGAATGGTCCCCGTAAAGGATGTATATATATTAGTGGATATGGATTGTGATGGACCCCTGTGGGTCAATACTACTATTTCTATCGAGACCTCGACGGGTTATGATTATACTCAAGAGTATTGTGTCAGATGTGGGTGTAGCCCCCTAACAAAGGAGACTCGCCTAATTTTTAGAAAATATGATCCCGAGCAATGGACACAATAAAGGTAGACGGTCACCCGAATCCACAGGAATTCGCAGTCGATTTCCGTTGTCAATGGGACCCTGGATTTGAAAGGCCACAGCCTGGTATCGCAGCTCAAGTTAACGTATTTACCTAGATTCGAGCTGGGTATCCATCGTATTTTCTGATATCGCTTGTCATAGTTGAGATCGAGTTAGGTGTCCAAAATACGTAGGATTACTGGTATGTGATGTAGAACACTCTTATTACTGTGTGCATCGATCGCTTTGGTGTTCTAATATGTACCACTGAGATGTATCAGGGTCGTGAATATATGCATGATAGAATGTGTATAAAAATCATGAATACTAGTATTAGCAAACGTAACCTGTGGGTTCTAAAACGACAAGCATGATTACGAGGAATGGTTATTTATTGTTGTTTAGCATTATGCACCACTAATGTGACAAATGAAAAGAGAGAATCTCAAATCAAGTATCTTAACTCGTAGATGGCAAGTCGAGGCACACAGAGACGAGAAGTCAGTCCACACTGGGCGCAGCCGACCACGTCCTCAAGCCACCAAAGAGGGCCTCAGAGCACGATGCGCTGCACGCCGCCATTGCTCAAGCTTATGTAGTCAGCAAGGGGGGGCCAAGTAACCTCCAATGGTTTATAGCACATCATCCCTCCGAAGACACGGGGAGGGATCCAAAGTGGTAGCCGATCATTGGTTCCGGCTGTGTCGAGATTCTTTAGGCTATAGATTACCGATGCCAAAGGATCAAGTTAGCCATCTCACTCAGAGGTGAGTCCTAGATCCGTGGATCAAGTTAGAGTCTTGAGGGATCCTAAGACGATGACATGGAGTTCAGAGAGCTCTTCATGGGTAAGTTTTTCTCGGCATCATCTAGACATGCAAAGGCTCGAGAGTTCCTTGAGTTGAAGCAAGGAAACATGATCGGTGGCTCAACACGAGCCAAGTTCACTCAGTCAGACGCTTCTGTGGATGACTATGTGGCCACAGATATGGCCAAGGTGCGGAAATTCGAGGATGGCCTGAAGTTGTCTATCCGGGGCAAGATTGTAGGATTTCTCCTACAGGACATGGACTTTATGGTCAGGACCTCTATGGCCATAGAAAGAGAGATTAATGATGCAATTTGAGCATCCAGATGTGCGAGTGCTTAGGCAAGAGGAAGGAGTGATCAACCTTCTTCTAGTTCTGGGAAAGAGGCGCAGGACTTCATCCCACAAGTGTCTTAGTACTGGTCAGGCTATCAGGCTAAGGCCGTACTCAGAGCTTCTACCCATCCAGACGATGATATGTTGGTTTCGCCATCACCGACATATGAGGCGAGATCGCCTCTAGAGGCAAGGATCTCGTATTAAGATCTGCAATCCCAATCATCTGGCACAGGCAGGACGTTAGCTGTCTTCCTCTCACCCCAGTGAGGGGCCATGGAGGGACCAGATATCTTAGTGGTGCCGACAGGTGCCTTGCTACACAGATATGCCAGAGACCATGTACGGGTCGAGATATGTCTACTGGCTGAGACATCGTGGACCTGGTGGGCATGTCTACGCCATCACACCAGTGATTTGAGTCAGCTTGATCAAATCTTAAGTGATATTGCGGTATGTTTCGACATCTCGCATATGGGCAAAGATACTATTTGATTCCGTGCATCACATTCTTTGTCACAGATCTAATGTGATGTTATAGATTGCAGGGTGGAGACCTCGATTGAGTACTACTAGATGTGAGCCTCCCAGACCAGGTGAGGGATTGATTGTATGTCTCACGTGTTGTAGATTGGTGGATTACGCTCACGATCGACCCTTCTGCACTGACATATCGGCTAGATGTCATTCTCGCATGATCAGCTCATCAAGACACCCCAAGCTGTCAATGACTGTGATAGCAGTGAGGATTATCGCCACACACGAGACCCAAAGATCCGTGTGACTTTCAGGAGAGAAACATGATTATTTTCCTCGCACTGCGTACCCACTCTGTGGAGGATAATGTGATGGGTCAAGGCAGTTTTTACCTAGAGATGACGGAGACAGATTTGAGTCTACCTCGTGGTTTGCCAAGTGGCAGAGATGCTTCCGCACGCAGCTACTCGGGATTACCCCACACAGTGATGTGACTTTATTAGCCGAGTTACACCGGCATGCCACCATTCTGATGACTCTCACAGATGGCAATCATTGAGTTGTATTGAACTCCAAGGTCCAACCAAGCAGTGAATCTGCAGATGCGTTTGATAATTTGAGCACTTCTCACCACGGGCGCCTCCAAATTTTTGTTTGTTAATAAGAAGGATAAGACTTTTCACATCTATGCATCACTAATGATACGTCGGGATCAGGTTGCTAACAAGAATCTCAAAGATCCCTTACCGAGGATTGATGATTTATTTCATCAACCGGTAGGAGCGAGCTCCATCTAAGATATACGACAGTGCCAAAACGCTTGTATAAAATGAATGCCTAAGTGCGTTAAGTGCACGCGTAGTCCCAATATAAATTTAACGATGCATATCGATCCACAGGAAAGGCAAATCACTACGTAGATTATGCTTTCTTTGACAATATCCTCAAGAATGACTTTAAAAGGGAGTTCTAATTTATAAAACTAACTTAATCACTGATTTAATTAAAGTGTTGAGTTTAAAGTCTAGGGTTATATCTACCCCTCACATTACATTCAATGGATTGTTTTTCAAAGAGAGTGTTATTCAATGCATTTATAATCCGCCATAAGCAGGTGATTCGTTTACAGATATCCTCCCTCTCTCGAGGTGATATCCATCTCTAAAATGAATCGAGTATATCTCATTCCTGACTTTGTGATTCTAAATGCTTAAATGTTCTACCCCTAGATACCACCTTCAGTGTCCCGACATTCTATTGATCGACCAGCCGAAGGCTATTCTTCACTGATCCTGAATACCTTCATCCTCCTAATCCTGGATCTTCACATGCTTATGCTAATGTCAAGCCAAACATTAATATATAATTTAATTACAGTATAGAGTAGACTGGTTAAATTTATAAAACAACTGATAACATAAAGCGACTAATCCTTAATCCATATCGTATGACAGGTTTGATAACCTGTAAAGATCTAACATAATGGAAGAAAAGATGAAACCGTTGTCAATGCAAACATTGTTCAAGATCCAAAATATACTAAAAATGAAAAGCGCTATACCCGCACTTCCTCGAAATCGCGTCACCGCCTCGAAACCCGCGGCCTCGCCTTCAGGCGCCCGATCTCCCGATTTCAACCAACGTGGCTTTTAATAACAGAGCGGCGCCGCAATGACGTCGCTGACGGACGCCGCGACGTGGTGGTGTCACGACGCGGACGGGCGCGATGCGGCGACATCACGACGTGGGACGCCGCTGACGGGGACGAGCGACGTGGGGACGTCATGACGTGGGACGCCGCCACACGCCACGACGCGGACAGCACTCCCATCGCTTGTTCCCATTTGCTCCGAAGATCCGTCACGTTGTCGTGCCACCCCAAACGCCCCCGATTCACTGTAAAAGACATCAATCTTCGCATTCTAGTCAAAAAAAACTATGCACTCATTCTCTAAATAACAAGAAAATTCTTACATCGACGCGAAAGATACTATGAGGTTTTAGGCACTCATCAGAGTTGACTTAACTAGTTTCGCTCGTCTCACAAGAACCCATCATCTCTAAACAGAGATTAATGACAATCATACTGGCGCAACTAATACTCAAGACTGCAGCACATGCTGAAAAGTAGGGGATCAATTGACCGACATACCACTGCTTTTTCTCAATGTCTACTATATTATTGGGATATTTAACTTTCAGAATTTATCATATAGTGAAACCGACTAGTATTATCAACCTATGGTGTTCAATAGCCTTTCCCAAAAATCCCTAAGGTGCTTATAATGAGCGACTTTTCAAGATATGCCTAGGTCTCGACATTCCTAAACTTAAGCTCAACCCACCTATTAGGAAGCAGTTTAATCAGATATGATAGAACCAAGCAATCTTACTTATTTATGTCCCCACTTAGAAATTCCTAATGGATTCGAAAAACAAACGAAGAAGACCCAGTGCCAAGCAGTTTCACCTCAGTGTTCCTCAGATGGATCCATCAGACTCCCCACCGCTTGGTTAAGGGCACCAGCATTCAATCCTCCTAAATCCACCTAATGACACTCAACCAAACTTTAATACTTTAGTCGCAAGGAATGATCCATCTTCCTCGTCTCCATGTAATGCAAGTAAAGGAGTCCAACAGACTCCCACACTGCCTGCGGCACAGCTTTGATAGGCCCAGACCGTGTCTGGATTCGATTGGATGATCCCGCTTTATTCCTATGCATATACTCTGGGCTTCTTTGTCATATTTCTTTTTCTTTTCTCTTTTCTATCGCTTTCTTATTTCTTTCTTTCGTCAATTCAATGGCAATCCTTTGATTAGTGTCCCATCATCACCAAAATGGTCTAACTCCCAGTTGATCGAACTTTAGTAGCTGGTCTCAAGATTTATGCATACCAAAGTCACTAGTGTGTGAAAAGCACAGAGTTTTTAGAACTCGGTTTCTCACTACCCTGGGATTGATTCATCAACCCTTTTCAACTATTCAATCGCACCATCGAGCATCAAGCAAATGTATGTACTGAACAAGTTTATAGTGAACTCAATCTAAAATTGATCCTCAATTTTCAATAATGCACAAATGTATGCAATTACTACATGCAAAAATGTCCTAAAATATAATCAAATAATTAAATACATGACTCATAAATATGAGTGCGATGTGAAGAAACCAAAAACAAAACACACTTTAATATACTAAACACAATAAAAATATCGACACACTACTAAACCAAAACATAATAAACAAACACAAAAACATAATACCTAATCATCACACCCCTCCCCCAACAAAATACATCCAAAGGTCCCCACTCGGCAAGATAAAAACGTAGGTGCGGAACCCTCGAATATCACTGGGCAAGTATGGTGGTGGTGACAGAAAGCCAAGAGCCGGGCCAGCCGCCCGCAGACTGGCCGCGCCGTAGAATGATGGCCTCGATCGCCGCACCTGGCCCAGAGAGCCACGACACAACGCCCAAGGTTCCGTGTACCAGGACTCTGCGTTCTCGGTCTCATCCCGGCCAAACGCCAAGGAGCGCAGCAATCGGTCCTCAAGATCCGGGAAGGACTAGGAGGAGTGACGATGTGAAACAGTAGGTATGGAGCCGTCGCGGACAGACTGAGGTGGCCGACAAAGGTGGAGGCCGACGAGGATCGGGCTAAGGTCTCCCGGTTCTTCCGTGATCCGGCTATAATTTGTGCCCGAGCATCATAAAGCTCGCCCGTCCGAGGGCTCGTGATCAAATCATAGGTCCTCAGTCATGACACCAGTGTGTCCCGCTTGGATGTAAATGGCTTCATTGGGTGGAGCCAAGTGTCGTTGTCATCCATGGCACCTGCTTGCTCGCACGCTTCGTAAATATCAAAAGTGGTGCCCCAAAGTTCATTTTCGCATCTCTGTCAGGGAGGATCGCGCCCCCATAACTCTGCCCTACATCGAATGGTATGTCCTGAGAGCAATGGCAAAGTTGTTGTGAACGGCGCCACCTCACACACATCTTGGCCGGGCTTCTGGATAAGACGCCGGCGATGAAATGGTGCTAAACTCGGGAATGTGTTAACGCCATCTGGAATCGACCGCATGGCCTTCGCATCGATTGATCCTCCACTCGCCCGTCCTGGGCCTTCAACACGCCTATGGACCCTACCGTAGTTCTGGATGCTCATGAGTCGACAAAGGAACGTGGGACATGCTCTAGGCCATAGAAACTATCGATCGACTCGCTACCGAAAGTTTCGACTGATTGATAACTTGCGACTCAATCTTTTGCGACACGGGTGCCGGAAGTGATGAATTCCGCAAGAGACTACGCTCATCGTCGCCGACGAGGGGGTCAGTATAAAGCACGCCCACCCTAGCCGCAATTGTCTCTATGAAGAAATCGTCAGGTGATGAAACCCTTCTCCTTAACAGAATGAGCTTGCTACAGAACAGGCTTAAACTGCTTTCTACAAGACTTACATTTACAAACCGCGAGGCATCGAACAATGGGAGTCTGGGTCCCCAGCCAAGTCGATCCTGCAGCAAACTCGCTCATTCACATCTGACCTAGGCAACAAAAAATTCGAACTAATGCACCACAACCAAAACAAACTAATAACTACTCATGACCAAAAACACCTAAACAGACCTCAAAACCACGTCCCTAGCTAACCCAAACGAGGACCACTCAGACTCCAAACCAGAATCCTAGTTCACGTTAAAAGCAATATCAACTGAACCCTGCATCACTTGTATCTGTTGGGACCTGGTACACAAAGGGTGTGGATGCCACTATGACCCAAAATCGGCGATGAGGACTACAAAGGGTCTACGAGCGCTGAGGTCTCCGATCGGCGCGATGAGAGCTCCAACAGTCCGCAGGAAGGTCGGATGCGTGGGCTCTAATGCAGATACGGTTTCGCGGAACGTAAAAGTGAACCATTCTTGCCAAAACGAGCCACGCGTCGACGTATGGATCATCGCCGCCGCGACGCGGGCGAGACAACACCAAATGACGCCGCGACGTTATGTGGGACCACGCGACGCGCGCAGTTACAGACCCAATGACGCCAGCGACGCGAAACCGCGCCACACGCGAGGGAACCACGCCACACGCGATGATACTCATAAACTGACGTCACTGATTTGAGAATACACGTCATGATTTGATAGTCATACGTCGCACGCGACGCAGGAGTGTTAAAAATGACGCTGACGTGAAATCTCACGCCGCACGACAGAGAGCTTAAAATGACGCCGCATTGCAATCTCACGTCGCGACGCGGGCGAGCTCAAAATGACGCCGCGACGCAGAATCCCACGGTCACTAAGGCAGAAGGTCTCCCAGCTGATAATTTATATACCAAAACCCCCACCAGAGAACCTCCACCGGTAAACTCTTCTGACTTCAACACACCCAAGCCTCGACTCCACACCGTCTCCGAAATAAACCACATTTAAACACCGATCATGGACGCGCACGAATTCAAAATTTCTGAAAACAACAATAGAATCGTAAACTTAAAACAGTGTTTTAGAAAACTGGCTGCCCCAAGAAGCGCGAGGTCATATGTCGCTAGCTCCGACACTTCAATCTCATCGTGCAAGACACTTAGATAAACCGAATCTGCTTATAACATCCTTATATTGTTTGCCACCATCGCTTTCAAGGAGGATGAAATACTCTTCAGATAATGTTCTTGTTTTTCTCGCTATTCTTCTGCAATAGCTTGTATCCCTAAAATTTTTCTTTATCGCTTCAGACAATCTTCTCGTACCTGTTCTGTGATATCTTCATTCGACCGCCTCCAAGTGCCTTCGTGGGCTGGAACGTTATGCATGAAACGACTTCCTCTCCTCGACTTCAATTTGAGTTCACCTTCAGACACATTGATTTGAGCTTTTCCCGCGGGCCGAAGGGTCTACCGGTATAATTGAACCGAGTCGCCTTCCATGTTCAGAATGACGTGTCCCGCTAAAGAAACCCACTTACCAACTTTACTAGGAGGACATTATACCCGAGGATGTCGATAAGACTCATCTAAGTCAGAACCGATCAGGCCGATTTGCTCCCCAGCCAGCCTTTAAACATCGAAGCAAGATCAAGTCGATGTCGGGCCCCAACTGGCTACGCAGCTTTTCTAGATACTGTCTCCCTATAGAGAACTGTAGATAGCAAAGCCGCTGTGACCAAGTTTCTGGGAGTTTTCAGGATGGCACTCGCATTCCTCGAAAGCTTGTGGCGGTCCCATATTCCTCTTAACTTCTTCATCGCCAAGATCTTTTCATGAATTTCACGTAACTTGGCAATACTCTCCCAAAGGCTCAAAAAGGGTATATTAATATGTAGCTTCAAGATGAGAACCTGCAAATCAAGTTTAATCCTACCTTCTTCAACCCTCTCGATATTACCAATTAAAGGATGAAACTATCCGTTATCTGCTTCACCTGCTCCTCCTAACTTTATTATCTTGATTACTCGCATCTCTGGGCCAAGCCATCTCAGACTCGCCTAGATGTCAGGGTCTTCGGCCCTTAATTTTCTCTCAGTTTCTACCGCTTATGACCTCGGATTTCCAACTCTTTCCACTCTCAGAGCAGATGGTTCTCAGTACTTTCTCCTCTCCTCTGTGGTTTTACCTCCCACGGCTTGCAGTGAACCCTCAGCCGCCTCTCTCAAGTTAATAGATCACATTCGTCACCCGCATCGTACTTTCTAACTCGTGTCGCCGGTTTTTCAATCGCCTGCCACGCTGCATATTTGCCTTGTCATTCATGAAGGCGTAAAGAGGTATATCTGCTGTGGTTTGTTCAGTCAATCTTTTCAGAGTGGTCACTATCTCATTTACGGTATATTGTTCGATTATTCCGCCACCCATACCTCTGCGATACTTGACCGCTCGGCTCAATGTTGTTTGCCCGGCCTCGATTCCGATTCCGTAGCCGCTTCTCATACGGCCCTGTATTTTGATTGACTCGATCAACCTCGATTAATGCATCAGCTTGCTCCGCCGCATGTGGTTTCGACCGATAATCAAGATCACTATGTCGACCCAACAAAATTACACAATCTGGCATCGGTCCCACGGCACAGGCCGCCCCACGCCTATTCAATCGCCAGTTAATGTGCCGGCGACACCTTTGGACGCGAGACCATTGTTTGCCACCAATCGGGATTCAACGGTATGTTTCTCGTGCCACCGACAGTATTGGTCGCCGCCTTCAGAATTCCGGCAATACCGATCCGTGGTTTCCATCGCGATTCTCCGCACCAAGCATCGTATCATCAGCCGTTGCATTTCTGCATCATCAGAGAAGGTGCGACTTGCATCCATCCTGTTAACGCGGTGTGGACTTCAATAATCAAATCACCCGCGCCTCGCCCAAAGTTCTCCCCGTCAGTTTCAAATGTGGCTGACCGCATGTCGTGCAATTTTCGGTTTGAAGAACTTAATGTAAATTTGTACCAAACATTCCGCTGCAGTAATGGAATTCGTGGCTGACCGGTTAACCAGTTATTCGCTCTGATCCTTCGAGTGACAATGGGAATGTTCTTAGCCTTGAGCGCTTCTTCGTTGACTATATATTTCAGAAGTCGCAAATTTCGAGAAAATTAGCCAAATGCATGTTCGGGTTCTCATGAGGTAAATTATGGAATAAGATGTCTCCTAAGCATCTCAGACTGCGGACTCCACTTCAATTCGGTTGTTTATTAACGGTAATACTGATACTTGCCCAGACAATGTTTCTACGTAATAATAACTCATCTAAGCATACTGATCGCTCCTGCACAGATAAATGCCCTAATACCTCCCGTGATTCCCATTTCACTGCGGTTCAAGCCATTTCAACACCAAACTCCTGTCTTCCGTGTTTTCCATGACCGTGAGGATCTCTAATCGCTCTGCTCTCGTTTCCTGCGCTAATCGCGCGTGTAAGCCTTTCTCGCTCGTGATCACAGTGTCGACAGTTCGACCACTGCCGCATGTACTCACCGAACTCGTAGACCGCACAACATACAAGCCAAAGAAACTAAATTACCGTTGATCAACAAATAAACAAAAGTAAAGAAAAATTTCGTATACTATCTACAAAGGCTTACTACTTCATATATCAATTTAAGCCGACTTAACCGCCACGCAAAACTCGACAGCCGAAACGCTATAAAAATGACGCCTGCTGCGCATCACAGAGCCCTGCACAGAGCGTGACTTAACGCATGATATCGATCCACAAAGGGTAAAGGCAAATCACTACGTAGATTATGCTTTTTAGCACATCCGTTAATGACTTTAAAAGGGAGTTCAATTATGTAAAAACTAACTTAACCGCTGATTTAATTAAAGTGTCGTTTTTAAAGCCTAAAGTTATATCTCTCCCTTGTCACATTCAATGGATTGTTTTTCTCTAAAGAGAGTGTTATTCAATACATTTATAATCTCACTATGGTGATATAGATTCACTTACGTAGATATCCTCTCTCGAGGTATATCCGCCTATCTCGCAAATAATAGAATCGAAAACATATCTCATCTCGAATTCTGATTCTAAATGCTTAAAATTGTTCTACCCTGTATACACCTCAGTCCCGACATCTCTATCGGGATCATCGAATTAAGGCTACGACCGTGATCCTCGAATACTCCTCATCCTCAACTCGCATCTTCACTATGCTAATGCTTTTACAAACATTACCATATAATTTAACTACATGTAGTAGATTCGATAATTTATAAACAATCAATAACATAAAAGATCAATCCTTAATCCATCGTATGACAGGTTTGACGAACTCCTAAAAGATCTAAATATAACGGAAGAAAAGATGAAACCGTTTAATAATGAAAATATTGTTCTAAGATCCGGCAATATACTAAAATGAAAAGCGTTACAATTCGTGGCACTTCTCGAAATCGTCACCGCTTCAAACCCGCCTCGCTCTCAGCGCGCTCGATCTCCTCGATCGAACCCTAACGGTTTTTAACGGCGATATAGATTTTCGTACGGACGTCGCTGACGCGGGGGACGCCGCGACGCGGCGTGTCGCACACGCGGCATCGCGACGGCGAGATCGCGACGCGGGGGACGCCGCTGAGCTGGGACGCCGCGACGCGGGGGACGCCGCGACGCGACGCACTTCATCATTGCTCCCATTTTCCAAGATCAGCCTCGTCATCGCTTCTTTCACCCCAATGCCCCCGCATTCACAAAAGACATCACCCAAGATTCTAGTCGCAAAAACTATAAAATTACTTCTAAAATAAACAAGAAAAATGTATACCGACGCTGAGCATAATAGAGAGCGTTTTAGCATCATCATAGCAATTCACCTGCCATTATCGCTGAGAGCGGTGAGGCCATTATCCACGATAGCGCCAGACGTGGCGGCATTATTCAATACGATGCTCTTCTCAAGTTGATTATCGCGCCACGATCGGCGATCCATGGTTTCTACCTATCGACGCTTGTTGCGGTCTTTGTCGACGCACAGTCTCGATTCATTCGATCCGGTGAGACTACGATGATCATTTATGTGGGATTGTCTTCCGTGCAGCCAGTGACCATGTTGCTCATGGCGCGGTTACTGACCGGTGCGATCTGACACGTCAGGTTCCGATTCAAGTGCTGCAGATTCGAGAAGGCAGAGGCCAAGCATAGTAGAGAGGGCCGGTCGCTCGGCATACGTTAGCTTCATTGGGATCGGCAGATATTACAAAGTATTTATTGCGATTTTCCGCTAGTCAAGACTATAATTTAGATTGACTCGAATGGGGGACAAGTTGGAGGGATGACTGGTAGTGGCGAAGGCATTCCATAAATTGAAAAGGAGTGCGCCTCCTATTCGAACTTAGTCAGGATGTAGGGTACACCTGCACCGTGATGCCTCTAGGATGAACCGAGATGTGCCCTCGAATGTAAATGAGGGTCAGCCATGTTTCTGCATGCCTAAAGAACATGAAAGCGTATCATCTTCGTCACGATGATCTGCCGCGATGCTCGCGAAGATTGCTGCCACCATTCGTACGGGTGAGTAAGTCGGCGTTTTCGCATCACATGATCAAGATATTTTCAGAGACGACCAACATGAGGCAAACGCAGATGGACGAGTATCCTATGACTATGACTTCACTTTGGCAATACCATCCCGGTAAGAAATGCAAAATGTGATGCGCCGCTGGAAGTCACAGTGAGCAATCGCCAGCAGCTTCTTATTTGAAGATGCTCGAGATTGCGGGGGATGCTTTTATGTTACAAAGATAAAGGAATGTATTTCGTGGAGTGCTAGTGAGTTTGCAGCTGCCATCCTTTCATGAGCGTATGATCGAGTCCAGCGTGATGCGAGATATTCATCGGGATCGAAAGTAGCGCAGGTACGTGACGAAGGCTCATTCACACATGCTGTACGGTGTTTCTGAGGATGGTCGTGGTTCTCCAAATGATCTATTTTCAGGAGATCCTCGCGAGCCCACTACTCGATTTTCAGGTATCCGTGCCACATGAAGATGTGGCCTTGAATGATAGTGCCAAGACATCGAGTCGACGAACACGTCGTTATTTCACGACTGGCAACCACGTGTCAACAGTCAAGGCCGAAGCATCGGCCGTTATAGTTACTCAGCCAGAGGTAGTTAATACCGAAAGTGGGAACACGCCACTTACGAGCTCCGTGATTCACTTCTGCCACGACACAATGGAAGATGATCGCAAGATGCGCGATACCAGGACCACACTTAGTTCACATTTTTCAAAGAAGGCGATGACCTCTCGCCACCTATAACCCCACCATCAGCATATTCAGAGAGACTGTCTCCTACGTATGGAGCACACTCTATTGTACTCCGGAGGATTTAGAGTTTACGATTACCTTTGAAGAGTTTAAAGGTTATGGGCAGAGGTTGACGAGCACTGTGTTTTCATCCGTATTGAATGAGTCAGTTGTAGATTCATACAGATTTAGAGGAGCTGAACGTGAGGACACGGCGCGCTGTCAAGTTGTCCACGCAAAACCCCTGATTTTGGCACCCTTCAAATATGTAATGGTCCTCTCCTCGACCGACCATCCGCCCGCTGCATGAAACGCGCTTGCTCATCGTCATCCTAGAATTCTATGGTCTTTTGAAACTCTTCCAAAAGTGTGTCAGAAACATGGAATCTCGTTCGATACAATAGAGATTGATACCCATGTAACCGACAATCTCTTCTAATGTATAGTTTCCGGCAGTAATTCCGGCAGGAAGGTCATTCAGATCGCTGTAGAAATGTGCCTACTTAGCGAGCCATTCCACTATCACCTATACCGCTGGCCACGCCTCGCCGGTACGCGGCGTGGGTCACAAATCCATCGCGACGCGGTTCCCACTTCCATCACGGCATTCTAATGGTCGAGTAGCCCTTCCGCTTTTGATGCTCACCAATTACGCTACGGAGCACCGCCGAACAAATTTCCAACGTGTCGCCATTCCTCGCCCAAGAATAATCGCCAATAAAGATCAATGCATACATCTTCATGCCGCCTCGGATTCATAGCAAAATCGAAGAGCGTGAACCCCGAGGATCTCTCTCTCAAATCTAAGAATGTGAACCACAACCCATCCCCTATATCTAAGACTACCATCCGTGTGGGATGGCTTCAAATTTTCCATCAATTGCACTGACCGCACCCGATCCTTGATGGACGATATCTCTACATCCCGTCAGTTGACTTCAATCACCTTGCTCAATGTGTGGATGGTGCATAGCTACTAAACCCTTACCTCTCTCAGCCCGATCACTATATTGTACCTTAAATTGGTCTCGATGGGCCTCGAAAGTATCCGCTTACCTCCCGAAGCTACACTAAATGGATTTCGTAATTTAATCGAAAGATCAACCACTACATTCGCTTTACTGCGATGGTAATGCAAAGTGAAGTCATAATCCTCCGCATACTCCATCCATCTCGTGCCTTATGCTCGAGGTCCCGCCGTAAAAATATACTTTAGACTTCAGATGAAAATATCTCAACCGCCACCATACAAATAAGGGCGCCCAAATCTTTAAGGCAAAGACAATGGCCATCAACTCCATATCACGTAGGTTTGCAATTCGCTCACACCTCTTTAGCTGCTAGGAACCATAAGCCATAACCTCCTGCATCGCATTAAGATTGACATCCCGCCTCCGTCTTGGGAGTACTCACACACGTTGTACCTCCGTTCCTCGTTCCGGGATCTTCGCCGACAGGAGCCGAGGCCTCCTTTCCACCCCCGGAATGCCTTCACACTGTGTCATCCCACTCAAATCGACCCTTCGGTCAACGAAATACAGTGCGGCTAGCTCCGAGAAATCCCCTACTAAACCGCCTGTAACATCCCAGCCAATCCTAAGAAATCACAGATCTCAAAGACCGACTCGGCTCATCTCAAATCATAATAGCCTCTACCTTCTCAAGGTCCACCGATACACTTGAAACCGACAATGCGGTCCTAAGAATCTCACCGCAAACCAAAACTCGCACTTACTCGAACTCGCATACAACCGACATGGTCCCTAAGGTCCTGAGAACACCCACTAATGATCCTCATGCCCCTCCTCGGGGATCGAGAGATCATAGATGTTACCGCACCAGCGATCCACACAACAGAACCCGCATTTGAGGCTAACGATTCCGCGATGATCCGACGAATATCGCGCTGATCTGTCATCCAGTCCATTCCAACTGGCTTCGACTCCAGAGTCCTCAAAACCCACTGAGAGACACCAACCCATCCCGAATCTGATGGTATTCACGGCGATCTTGAAGCGAACGGCATACCCCCCAACCGATCAAACAAGCCATCAACTCTGGTAATGATAACGATTTCGATCGTAACCCTATTCGCTTAATCAATGCACAATCAAAGTGGTATTGTCCTTCTTTTTCGCTAGAACAAAACCGAGCACCCTTTATGGCGGCGCTTCCTGGCTTCCACAAAGCCCTCTTGGCCCAACAATCTCCGAATCGACTCCTGCCATCCTATGAGGAGTCATAGAAATGGGTGGCGTACCAGGGTGTAACTCAATGACAAAGTCCACATCCCTGTGAGGAGGTAATCCCGGTAGCTCGTCCGGAAAAACGTCCTCATACTCTCAAACCACCTAAGGTAGACTCAAATCCTGTCTCCCATCATCCTCTAGGGTAAGGCTTGCTAGCCAACCCATCATCTGTCCACTCCACCGGAGTCGCACTCCGCCTGGGCAGCATCATGCTTCTCCCGAAAGTCACACTGATACCGGGCCCCGTAAAAAAGTGCGTAATCCTCCTCCTATCACAATCAATGACGATCCGGTGTGCCGTCAACTAATCCATGATAAGAATGACATCAAAATCCTGATGGTGTCACTCACCGGGTCCACCGTGAGCGTAATCCTCAGATCTCTAAGTCACAATCTCGACATATCTAATCAATCCTCACCTTAATTCCTAGGGGAGAACTCACATGAGAGTCACCATCCAAGGTCTCCACCTCTAAGCCCAAAACATCCACACATTAGATGCAGCAACAAAAGAATGCAGCTTATGCACCGTGAATCAACAAGATCTTTGCCCATAAAGTAGGATAACGTAAACATACCCCCTCAGATCATCGACCGATCAACTAGCCTAACTGTAAGTGCGATGGTGTACATGCCCTTTGAAACCCCGATGTCTCACCAGAACCCCTGTACTCGACCCCACTCCATACTTTGGTCTCTCTCGGCTTATCCAGCGAAGGCGCCCAGGTAGCGCTCGAGACTAATATCGGTCCTTTGGCTCGCACTGCGGAGAGAAGGAACAACCGCGTTTCGCCTCGTCCCACTGGATGACCTGGATCGCACTTATCCCATTCTCGAGATTCTGCCTCCGATTTCCAATTCAAGCCATATGTCTCAGTTGATATGCAATAACATATCATCTCGTCCCGGGCCGGGTAGGTTTCGGCTCACTTTAGCCCCGAGTACGCGACTGGCCCCCGAAAACACTGAGGAGCTGTGGTCTTCTCGCCCTTCAACCAAGAAGGTTGATCCTCCTTCCTCTTCTTACTAGTACCCGTAGCTCGGATACTCCGTGCATCCTCTATCTCTCTCTCTCTGTGGCCATAGACGTCTTGACCATAGAGTCCATGTCTTGTAAGAGAAATCTTACAATCTTGCCCCGGATGGACAACTTTAGGCCATCCTCTAACTTCTCCTCACTTTCGGGCCATTACGTGGTCATTAAGAATATCCTCCGAAACGTACAACTCATCAACTCACACGATTCGAGCATAGCCATTTTTCCGTTTAACCTGGGCGGAACTCCCAAGCCTTGGCATGTCTAGCCGATGCCGGAAAAACGACCATGAAGAGCTCTCTCGAATCCTCCCCTATGTCATCGCCTCCCAAGATCCTCGAGACTCTAGCCGAAATGTGGTTAGCCCGATCCTCATAAAGATCGAGGTAATCTCCATAGCCTCCAAAATCCTCTTAACCCTATTGAACTAATGATCACTGATCCCTCTCCCTGAATGTCGATACGATGAGCCATAAATCGGCCGAGGTTACTTTAATGATTGGCCCCACCGCACCCAGCTCGAGCAATGGTAGCAGCTGTAGTTGGAAAAAGGTATGTTTATGTGTGTGTGGATGATTTCTCCAGATTCACTTGGGCAAACTTCCTTAGAACCAAATCAAATGTTTTTGAAGCATTTGAAGAATTGTGGCAAGAGCTATCCAAGGGGCACAACAATAGTCCTAAAGATCATCAATAAGGAGGTCATGGTATGAACCCGAAATTTCTTTTCAAAAGATTTATGAAAGAATGGTATAAAACATGAGTTCTCGTCTCCTAAGACTCCATAACAAAATGGAGTAGTCGAAAGAAAAAATAGAACTCTGCATGAGATGGCTTGAGTCATGATAAAAATAAGGGGCATCCCAACAAAATTCTGGGTAGAAGTAGTATATACGACATGCCACATCTCAAATCGCGTCTAGCTGAGGCCAGGAACTCACAAAACTCCATATGAGAGCTGGAAAGGTAAGAAACCAAATTTGAAACATCTTCATGAATTTTGGAGTCTAGCGCTACATCTTGAATGATAGTGGGAACAAGAGGCAAGTTTGATGCCAAAAGTGATGAAGGGGTTCTTCTAGTTACTACTCAAATACTCATGATAGTTGTAACAAATAAAGGAGCTTGGTCATGATGGAATCATCAACGTGATTTGAGTTGATGATTATGTCCCTTCAATTAACTCCTAAAACCAAGACCCTCCTATAGGTTCGCTTCCATGAAGAAGGAATATCTTAACATTCCAAAGATGCTCCACCCTTAAGTGATGGAAGAAGAGGTACAATCTCTACAGATGTTCGGATTGTCCCATAAGGTGAGCACCCTATCACTAAGGAAGTATGAACTATGTGAGACACACAACAAACAACTCGCAAGATGACCACATATTGGTGAACGATGGACATTCTTACACGAGAGCTCCTCAAGGAAGGTTCACAAGAATTATTCTCGCTTATGACATAATAGAGATCCGGTGTTTAACGTCCTGACTGAGTTCCAAGTTGAACTATAGAGAAATGATAGGTCTTAGTCTAAATGCTTACACTCCAAAATCGAGCCAAAGAATTGCAAGGAGGCTATGAGGATGAAATTCCGACATGCCATCCAAGAAGAACCATCATACCGAAGCAATAGTCTCATGACTGGGTTCCAAAGCCCTACTGGGCGAATGTAATTGGGAACAAGTGGATCTTCAAGAAAAAATGTATGTGAAGAAGGGAACATCACCGTAAACAAAGCTCCTGCTTGGTCGTCAAGGCTACACTACCCGTATTAAAGGATGTATCAATGAGACGCTTGCACTGTGAGTTTGCTCGAGTCTCTCGACTATCGATGACTTCGCTTGTACACTCAAACCAAGCTTTACCAAATGGACATAAAAAAGTGTCTTCTTTAAATGGGTACCTAAATGAAGAAATGTCTGTTGTTCAATCCCAGTATGGCCTGAAGATCCCTTTCATTCCGATCATGTTTTATGAAATTGAAAAAGCGCCCTTTATGGTCTCAAACAACCAAGAGCTTGGTATAAGAGGTTTATATAGTACCTTTTAAAGTTAATTATTACTGAGGTGTGAGCATAATCGCATCACAATCCAAAGGAAATCAATATTGGCCTGTAAATTTATGTGGATGACATAGTGTTCGGCTCAAGGTTCAGATATAGGAATTGTTGGACAAAGGGTTCATTCGCATCAAGCACTCACTCAGGCGCTCCATTCATATAAGAAGATGATTAAGACTCCTTCGACCGTCAATTCGACTATCGACAAATGGAGCAGTGGGTTACCATCAAGAATCGTATTTGTTATCGGTGATTGATGCTGATTTATTTGATCAACTATGAAGTAGTCTACCTAAGATGTACCTTGCACGTTATCATTACCAGAGTTACGTGAGGCAAGATATCCCTACATAACATTTGTGACGCGGTATGGTCATTTCGAGTTCATAAGGATGCCATTTGGTCGACGAATGCTCCAACAAGATTCATGATCTCGTTACATAGTGGTATTCCAACCCTACTTAGATTCAATTCAGCCAGAATTTTTCAGGACGTACATTTCGATCTACTCCTACCGAGAAGGACATGAGGATCACTGAGGATTGTCAGCCCAGAGAACAACAACTCCGTACGCTGCCGTGAAAGTAAGTGCGAAGGTTTTAGCTTATCGAGGTGAGATTCTCGACATGTAGCCGCCTTCACAGACGCGGTAAAGGTCGATTTTTGAGATATGAAGTTTCAGATCTAGCGGTATTGAAGAGATCTTATCGGTGACTTCTCTCGATTAGCTGCACCTATGACGAGATTGACCCGGAAGGAGGTCAAATTCAAGTGGAATGACCTGTGTGAGAAGGCATTCCAGGAATTGAAAAGGAGGCTTACTACAGCTCCTATTTTGATAGTCTCGGAAAGGGGACAAAGGTACACAGTGTATTGTGATGTCTCGGGAAGATGGATCGACGCTTGAGGCATCCGGAGGGTAAGAGCTTGGTTCGGCAATAAAGAATAATGAGAGGAATTAACCCATGCATGACATGGAGTTGGCGGCCATAGTCTTCGTCTTGAAGATTTGGTGCCACTACCTATATGGTGAGCAGTTCGAGGTGTTTTCAAACCACAAAAGTATGAAGTATATCATTACACAAGGACCTCAACACAGGTAAACACGATGGATTGAGTATCTCGGAGGATTATGATCACTTCAGATTACCATGCTAAGAAGGCAATGTGGAAGCACGCGCCAAATGGAAGTCACAGAGCACCGGGCTAGTGTAGCTTCCGAGAGTGGCAGATGCTCGAGGTCAGAGGCGCTGTCTACGCGACAAAGACTGCTCAAGATGTCTTAGGGAGTTTAGCGACACGCCTTCCTACTAAGGAAAGGATCGAGTCCTATACAGATGCGTAGATAGTGTCTATCGTGACTGGCACAATAAAGCAGCGACGTAAGATCAATATTCACACGATGGTACAGATAGGACAGTCAGGGTTCCCTAGTTGATAGATATGAGAAAGGAGATCTCAGGAGTTCCATCGCCTCTAGATTTGTAGCATCCAGTGGCATGAAGATGTACCATGATCTTCGTCGCCACATTATCGAAATGGATGAAAAGACACGCTTGGGACTTTGCCTGATGATGTCTCACGTGTTAGTAGTAAAGGCTAAGAAACCATAGCCCGCAGGCTACTCCGCCATCAAGGGCAGATGGAGCTCGAAACATATCACGAAGTGGATTTCGTGGACTCACTCGCCAAGGACATCACAGAGGCATGATGCGGTGGGCGTATAGTAGATCGCCACTAAGCTCTGGGTGACATTTCGGGCCGTGCTAACGACCTTTGGCTAATCGAGGAATTCCCTTCAAAGTTATACATTCGGTGAGATCGTCCGGCATGGAGTGCCATTTCATCATACGACCAAGATCTCAGGTTTACGACTAATTTTTAGGAAGAGTTTCCAAAGAGCCATGGGAACACAGTTGATGATGGGCACTACTTTTCATCCACGTATTTACTCACTACTGAAAGAACTATATTGTGTTTTTGGGAAGACATGCTACGAGCATGTGCCGGTCTTATGTAGCTGGAAGAGAACTTTATTCGTGAGTTCGCTATAACAGCAGCTGTCAAGAAGATACAATTAGTGACTCCCATTTGAGGCTTTGTACGGGAGGCCATGTCGATCTCTGATTTTTCGACTGACGTGGGAAGAGATCTACCACTCCTGCCTTTAGATTTCGGGGTAGACACTTCTGAGAGTCGGATTTGATACGAAAAACGTTTCTCATGGCTCAAATCGCTAAGAGTTATGCCGATGCATCATAACGCACTACCAGAGCTCGAAAGTGGGTGATCACGCCAAGGTGATGCCTAAGAGAGAGGTTAGTTCGCAACGGGGAAGCTAACGTCGAGGTATATCGAGCCCTTCGAGATACTCGAGAGGGTGGGCACAGTTGCATATTAGTTGGTGCTACCACTGAGTTTATCAGGTGTCCACGGGTATTCCATGTCTCTCCATGCTCCGGCACTAGATCCAACTCAGAAGGATTGTAGCTTAGTCAAGTTGATGCGATGGGACCTTCGAGGAGGGACCAAAGGCGCATAGCTGGATAGACGAGAGCAGTTTTTGGCGACGCAGATCGTGAGTCTAGTAAAGGTGTTAGCGGCAGACCGCGAGTGAGGAAGCAAATATGGGAACGCGAGGACACGAAGGCGCATGTTCTATCAATTCCTATTCGAGGACGAAGGTACGTTGTTTAGTTATTTGGAAATTAAATTATTGCTATATGCATGTGATTGTATGTATATGTAAATTTCCAGACGAAATTTTTTAAGGAGGGAGAACATAAACCCGAGAGAACTTCAATTTTTTCAAAAGGGTAAACGTTAATTTGTCGCTATAGCATGTGCTGAAAAACCTTGAATTTTTCTAGATCTCGATGATGAAACGGGATTTCACCATGAATTCGTCACAAATCTAGTACCTAGTCAAATTTCGCTGAATTCGTGATAGTCGAAATTTTACGCTTTTCGAGGCATCAAGGTCGAGTGACATACGAGTGGATAATTATGGTTAATTCATGTGATGCCACATGGAACCTTAGAGGATGGACACATGGCATGATAGCCATGTGGTGTGGTAACAGACACTTAGTTCACGTGGTCCATGTGACACATGCACTTGATTTGTGATTAAAATACATGACTCATCTGCATTCTACGTGTGAAGCTTGGTTGAACAGGAGAGAAACATCTTAGAGAAGAGGGAAGACCAAATTGGCAGAGAACCAAATTCCAGGGGAGGAGGAGGAGAGAAAAAGAAAAGGAGAAAGAAGAAAGAGGGAAGAAAGAAAAAGAGAAAGAAAAGAAAAGAGAAAAGATAAGGAAAAAAAAAAAAGGAGGGAGAGTGCGTGAGAGTGAGAGGAAAAAAGAGCGGGTGAGAAGAGAAAAAAAAAAGAAAAGGGAACGACACTTCCATTTGCTATCTCCGGCGAACCGACGGTCAAAATGCGTTGGGGTAAGAGACAAAGTTGGTTCACACATCGAGAGCTACGCGCGGTACTAAATCGTGGTTTTATTACCCAAGAGGTGGGCTTTTCCTGCCTGTTCCTCTTATTTAAGAGCCAGAATGATCGTGTGGTTCAAACTCAAACATGGGATTGAATTTTCTGACATCGAAACTGCTTTTCTGATAATCCAGGATCGGGTTTTTCAAGGCTCCAGATCCGGCCTGGCTTTGGTTAAGGTGATGGCTAGAATGCAGGATTTTATCAGGAATTGTTTGGAATGGGCCAAGTCGAAGTTTCAAGATCGCTAATGGCCGAATTTATAGCCATTAATGATGCCTTGAGTTGATAAAATAAATAAATAAAATAAATAAATAAATAAATAAATAAAATAAATAAATAAATTAAATAAATAAAACTAACAAATGTCGAAATTTCGACCGGTACCAGATTATTTCCAGCAATGAGTATACGATTTATGGTCTGAATGCTGGTTTAGTGGATCGTTTTTTCGTGTTATTGTCGAAATTAAATAACATAAAATGTGTTGTAAATATGTCGATATATGTGTGTTATATATATAATGAATGATGTAAATTATATATTTTCGATATAATTATCCATGTACTGCATGAAGCATTTATAAATCGCTCCACAAAGTGTTCATTGTACATGTAACATGAGATAAAACATAAATCCCTAAACACATAGGATTTGATTAAATCAAATGGACATTGGAGGTATATCCAATGAGTTTTGTTTTATAAAACAAAAAGATTTTGTTTTGGAAAAAGGGTCAAGGAACACCAATGACGCAGTTTTCAGCATTTGCACAGTGGTATGTGAGGGAGTCGGTGAGGACTTGGGACATGGGCATGATGAGTCACATCTCATTCATAGAAAGTCGAATTCCCGTATAGAGTTGCATGTTTTATTTAGAAGAAAGTGACATATTTGTGCGAACATCGATATCGTATATGCACTTAGGTGGGAGTAAATCTTTGTAGGAGTTTACTCTATTGAAGCCATTCAATTCTGTCAGCAAAAATTTCCCCTTCGCCAAGTGCAGTAACTAACCTCATCCGGACCGTGCCATAAAGGAAATTTAAGGTGGTTTTGCTATATTTGCATTTTATTTCGAAAGAATAATTCTATGACATGTATATAGTTTTTGTATAAAAGAGTTCTAATCAAACCTCAGACCGCGTTGTGAGATAGTCTAGTGTATTTTATATGGAACATTGCTTATGCCCGAAAGGGTATGCGTTAATATATGTTTGTTTAGGGTTAAGCAAATCCCAAGAAATGGGATGCAAAGTAAGCGTGACATCTGGGTTACCCGAGAATTATAATATTCTGTCGACGGTCAATAACTGGGACTTTGCTTGGGAGTCATAAGTCCTAAATATGTTAATACTACAATATAAACAAATGATAATGCAGCTGAATTATTTTCAACTTTTCTATAAATGTGCTTTATTAGCATCATTAATGGGAAATCCATTGTATATCAACACATGATCAAATTTGCTATCAGATCGTCAGGTGCTTCGCTTTTAACCTAAGGTAAAGTGATTGAACCGCCTATAAACTTCTTTGCTATCTCCTAGAACCATACACCCTTAGGTTGATCCATATAATTTTCCTCTCTCCCATTCCTAATGGAAAAGTGGTCTTAACATCCATCTATCGTATCACCAGCTATGAACCGATGCTAAAGCAATCAACACTCTAATCGAGGAAATCTTTACTACAGTATACACTGTATGGATCTACACCTTTCTTTGTTTAAAACCTTTAGCAACGAAATGTGCCTTACATTTCTCAATAGACCCAATTTTGGCTTTTAATTTCTTTTAAACATTTAATTTACAAATTTATAAGAGCAAGATCAAAGAGGCAAGTCTACTATCTCCTGGCATGGTTATGCCTTATTGATTCACTTCATTAAGACGCTCTATAGCTTTTATAGGATCTAGGGTCGTCATCAACTAGGAAAGTGTAAATGTCATCACTAAGATTAGTTTATTTCCTTTCCCTTTTACTTCTTCTCAATTCTAGTTCAGAAGGATCACTAGACTCAATTCTAAGATTTCTTTGAACTCGTTGTTGGTTTCAATATTTCATGAAAATATTTTAAAAAGAAGTTTGCTACCTTAGTCTCAATTATAGAGTTGATTTCACTATATCCATTTTTTGATTTGATGACAAGAAACCCATAGGCAGCACTACTCTTACATAACTACAATAAATGTCAGGATCAAAGGTTTTAGGACCTTGATTT
Organism: Tetrastigma voinierianum; assembly: GCA_016808115.1. NCBI lineage: Eukaryota > Viridiplantae > Streptophyta > Magnoliopsida > Vitales > Vitaceae > Tetrastigma > Tetrastigma voinierianum. The sequence continues at coordinate 291,205 of JAEQBH010004278.1, read as the reverse complement.
TCTATGGTTCCTGAAGAAGTACTTTGCAACACCCCATACTTTTTTTAGGTATCCAATGTTAGGTGCATATTCTTTCCATAACTTATGTATGCCTACTAGCCTTCTTTAGGGTATTTTATTTTGAATAAGGACAAAGTGAGAGGATAGCCTCATAAGTTCAAGGATGCTCCTAAACTTACTAACATGGCCTTCATAATCTCTTTTAGTGGTTATATTTATTCTTTCAAATTTACTCTATCACCCTAGGGGGAATAAGGAGGAGGTTTCAAAGGCATAATCTATGTTCTCACAAAAGGTATCAAGGGGCTGGACCTATATTCTCTACTCCTTATTGGATTCTAAGCCCTCATGATTTTATTACTTAGTTGGTTCTTCTACTTTATTTTATACTCAATGAAAGCATCCACATTTCATCTTTGTTTTTAAAGGTACACTTTGTTTACATTGGTAGTCATCTATGAAGGTATTATAAAACCTTTACCAATTTAGTCATGGTGCTTTTCAAGTCTCCTAGGTCACTATGAATCAAACTTAATAGTTTCGACTCATCTTCTTATCGGGTTTGCAAGATTTCTCAGGGTTTTAGATTTTACACATACTTCATACTTTCAAAAGTTTTCATGACAACTGTATTAAATGAATTCAACATTTTTCTTAATATAAGAAAAGTTCACATGTCCTAATCTACCATGCCAAACATCACACGAAACAACTATGTAGCAAAGAAGAATGTGCTTTTTTATTCAAAATTTTTGAAACAATCAACATAAAGAGACCTTGGTTACAATAACCATTTCCAACAAAAGCACCATTCTTCGTTAACACTATTTTGTCTAAATCAAACATGATCCAACCCTCTTTCCTAAGTAGAGACACCAAAATCCAAGTTCCAACCAATACCCGGCAATACATGGAGTGAACACTACTATGGGCTAGAACTTTTCCAGAGGTTAGCTTACGAAGAACTTTCCCTTTGCCAATTACTGGGGATGGTTTCGAATTGCCCATGAACACTTGTTCCTCTCATTCCTTCACTGTGGTGTAGGAAGTGAATGCACTTCTATTGCCACAGATGTGCCTAGTAGCCCTAGAGTATATTATCTAGTTCTTCATATTGGTGATCATTCTCACCTCAGAGGAGACTATCACTGCAATCACCTCACATGCATTCCAATTTCAATGATCATCTCAAGTCTCTTTGTTGTAATAACAGGTGCATGGTATCCAGCTTGCATACAGACAAAGCAAATACTTCTTTTAGCTGGTGATTTTTGACCTACTGATGAGGTCGGCCAATTCTGGTTTTTTCTCTTAGCCTATTGAACTCAGGGCCTCATTTCCTCTACCACATTCCATGGAGATAACTCCGCTCTTTCGAGCTTGTCCCTAGTTTTATTTTGTTTTTCAATCTAATGTGCATTATAACATCTTCTAGACATTTGTTTCCATTTGTGTTTCATGCTATTTGCAGTCTTCCAATCCTAAAGTGGTCTCTATAAGGTAATGCACCACAAAAGGTTCAAGTAATTTTATGTCTTCAATGATCTGTGCTCACATCAACATGTGGTAGTTGATTTGAGATGATACATCTCTATCCTTAGTCATTTGGAACTTTCTAAAATTTCCTATGGCATATTTTTATGTTCCAGCATCTTCTACTTTGTACTTTTTAGTCAAAACACCCAAATTTCTTTTGCAACTTTATATTGATAATATACATCAAAGAGTTCATTTGTGAGTGTGCTAAGAATGGCATGCCTAACTTGTTTGTTCTTATTTTCCTATTTAGATAAATCTTATGTCACTTTTTAGGTTTTGGGTCCACAGCATATGCCCCAGTTCACAACATCATTGCATTAAACCCTTTCGCCATCTCTAAATAATGTCCATTGGGTGGTCAATCTCGAAGTGTCAAGACTAGAGGTGAACCAGTGGAGGCCTCCATCAATCCTTGTAAATTGAATCTACTTTAAGATTGTTGGTCTCTGACAGTCTTTCGTAAATGTAAACTAAGACAAGAAGTGAGAGATGTGCTATACACTAGGAAAGTCCCTGTGTAAGTGGAGGGGTCATAATGGTCCAATTATACCACACTTGCCTTAAGCTCTATCACTTGTCGATGTGCCTTTCCTAGACATTTACTAACAAGTTACCACTTATGCTCTCAGTTTTGATACCACAATAAGGTCATTTAGAAAAAGATTGTGGAGTTTGACTTAGCTTCAAAAACAAAACCAAACAAGGAACAATTAAGGTAAGGATGATCATTTTGATATGTGATGGCTGAGGCGTACAAATACTGTTCCAGTTAATTCACCCTCCTCCAGTTTGTAACCTTGGTGTGACATTGCCTCGGGTGCACTCCTTTGGTAAGATACAGTACAACTCGAACAATGATGTTCCTCAAATGAAATGTGCTTAGTATGAAAGTACTTGAAACTTAGAGAAAGTGCTTGGGAGCTCTTGAGAGAGAGAGGAGTGCTAGGAAGCACTTGAACAAGAGAAGAGTGCTTGGAAGCACTACAATAAAAGAGAGAGGAGATAGCTTGAGAGAGAGATCTCGGCTGAAGTAGTGTAAAATGAAGGCAAGGGCACCTTATATGTGGAGTCCAAACGGATCTCTCCACAAAGGAAAGCAAAATGCTTAATAAAAAAAAAAAGAAAAAGGAAGTTAAGAAGTCATAACACAACACATGACTTGGTTAACAAAAGAAAACTAAATGATTCTATGGGGTCAGACTTGAAATATGGGAATATCAAAAGATATTTTCTCCGCTTTTTTCACTATTAAACCTCCAACAATCCCCAGAGTATAAGTGAAGTAAAGAAGAAAAGAATTTTAGAAACATGAACACTAGAATCAAATGGATGAAACTGGGTGCCATATGAACCAAATTTTTTTTAGGATAAATAAGTATGACTAAAAAACATGTGAATTGAAAATTCTATGAACCAATGTTTCTTCAGGTGAGATGTGGAACCTATCATCCACATCGATTTCTCTAACGCCAGTTGTACTACTTAGTCAGTACACTAATAGACCAGCGCCATGTTCGATATCTATGTTCTCACAGGAAGTGGCCCCTTCTACTCTCAAGATAGTGGAATTCATTATGTGTTCTGATCTAAACACACCATTCATATAGAATATTTATCTATTAAGAGTTTACACTCAACCTCAATCAATGCAGAATAAACTCTATCTACACCATAGGGATGAACTCTCAATAAATATAAGTGATAGAGTAGCTCACAGTTAATAAAAGACTTGTTACTACCCATATGAACCCATTTTCAGAATAAGCAAAAAGCCCCATAAATGCTTCATAAAAAGTAGGCAAAAAGAATAGCATGCAAACACATACTTGGTTAACAAAGCTAAAACTAAATAATTTGGCTATCAATTTGAAATATCACAAGATATTTCTTCTCTTCCGTTTTTTCACTCTTCCGTCACACATTTGAACATTTATGACTCAAATTCGTGAATATAATACTATAATATGATTTTGTCATCTTTCTCATCGAATATGCTTCGCCATTCGACCGCTCATTATTAAATAAAACGTCGCAAATGCGCGATGAAAACAAAATGCAGAACAAGACGATATTTACGTGCCGCAACAAAACGATAAAATCGAAAAACAAAATAAACTCGATGTATGTGGAATAACCACTGACAAAAGAAGATTGATAGGAAAAGAAAGTCAGAGGGTACTCTCAGTTATGAACAAAACACTCAACTTTTAAGAAAGATGAGTAGGTAGAAGAGCAAGTTGAGAGAAAAGGAGGGTATGATTTTTAATTTCAAGTATTTTAACAATGAGAATTGACAATCTCACCCACTCTAAGATAAAGAAAATAGCGCAAAAAGCCAAAAAGGCTTTAAGACATCAAATAATTCCAAATTTGCTAATTCAACATTTTCTATATTTTTCGAAAATAACATATTTTGAATAAAATATAAAATTTTAATTTCATATTTACATTGTCTTTTATAAGAAAGGGTTTTTTTTTAAAGAAAATAAAAAATGATATTTTATTAAAATAATCAAATTTTAATAGAATGGTAAAATTACTAAATTAAGTTTTGAAAATCTTAATCAAAGCACCCAAAACCCATCTATAAAAAGATAAATATAGTAATAAACAATAAATGTTCAACCTCTCTCTCTCCCTCCCTTTATATAAACAAACACATGTATAGATGTCAAACCAAAACTGAAAATTTTGAAAAACAAACCCAAGAATGACATAATCAATTAAGATATAGCCATATGACAACTGTGATAGAGGGTTGACTCCCAAAAAAAAAAAAAAAAAAATCTTATTAACAGGGTGTGCATGTTTCAAGGAGGCATTAATTGATGTATGTCTAGGATGGTCAAGTTGGTGTGGAACAGCCGTAGAGGCAACAGGTGATGACGGTTGAACACAATATGCCTTCTGTAGAAGATAAAATGCATTGAATTCAAATGGCAATTGGGCAAATAATTCTCATTCTCATTCTCATTCTCTGCCGGACGATTAAGATAAAATGCATTGAATTCAACAGGTGATGGTCAAAGATGATGATCCCAAGTCCAAAAATGAAATAAAAAAATCAGGAGCGTCCGATTAATTTATTTTTTCCCGGAAAACAACTCCGACCTTCCAAACATCTTGTCAATGGTTTCACGCTGTATAAATTTATTAACCAAGGTAAGCTTAATGAAATTTATTTTACCATTCAAAGCCATGAACTTAGCTTGATATAAAATCATCGTTAATACTACATTGAAATTAGGAACTGTAGCTTTGATTCAAAAAAATGAAGCCAGAAGTATACTGTTTGATTCAAACGCTAAGCATACGAGAATTTTTGTCTTGGGCTCGAACACAAGCGATAACTCCTTATATCGAATTAAAAGTATAATATAAAAACAATAAATTTTTTATATTAAAATTGAAATGTCTCTTTACGTGGTATTCGATGTGATATGGGAGAGTCAAATTAAAATAAGTTTAGGTTAAAAGAGAGATTTTTTTCAAAACAAATTACTTTGACACATTATACCCTCCAAAATATGAAACAGTTTTTTTCCTTCTTTTTAAAGATAATACTTGCGAGTCAATTTCAATCATTGTATTATATTTTATTATAATTGTAATTAATTCATTATAAGGTTTTATCATGGGCTAAGTTCATACAATTTTTAGAAATAATTTGGGCTTCTTTTCTCCCCAAATTAATGCTGTAACTAAAAATAATTAAATTGTGTCAATTTTATTTGGCTTTTCTATTCACCTAAAAAAATCATCTTAATCTAATTTATACAATTATAAAATTAAAATTCATTTCATTGAATTTCTTGAAACAAAGGCATACAATTTTTAAATTTGTAAATGAAATAATTAGAAGAATGATAAATATAAATTATCAACGTCCGTTCGATCTCCCAATGCAAAAGTGGCCGATTCTCACCGAGTCGCCTCAGCGGTTCCATCTCATTTAGTCTTCAATGAATGGTATGAATTTACGAAGCTTTGAAGAAAGTAGGTGAATGTGGGTCCGGGCCCATACCACTCAAAACTGCATGCAGAAACAGCCTGTAGAGTTCTAAATGACTGTTTGGATTCATTATTTCAACTGCTATTCTAGCAAATCCATTATTATTTGTATATATTAATATTTTTGACCAAATACAAAATGTGAAAAAGATGAGAAAGAAATATAACGTATGTTAGTTCTTTTGGGTGATTTGATTAAAAGACAAATCGACATCAAAATTTCAGAAATATAACATATCATCAATTTTTGACTTTATTTTGATAAATTTATTCTCATTGTTTTCTCGTAAAAATAACCCTTTATTTTTATTGCAGATTTTAATTTCACACTAATACAAAAGATATATGATAAGAACAAGAAATTAAAGTGTTTCCCAACTGAAATATATTGTAAGATCAAAGTAAAAAATGCTGTATGAATGAAAATATTGTAGGGATTAAATGCTAAAGAAAAATGTTAGATTTCCTTGGGAAGGAATGAAATAACACGATATTGGAAAATTGACAGACTTGAATGAAACTTGGAAATAGAAAACTGAAATTATTGAAGTAAACATTGGATTTCACTATGAAAATAATATTGTGTTGAAAAATTGACAAAAACTTGAATAGAATTTGGAAATAGAATGTTGGAATTGCTAAAGTATTATTACTCCTTACTATATTGAACCAAATAACATTGTACGAAAAACTGACAAGAACTTCATACAAAACTAGGAAATAAAATAAATCGATGAAAGATGATTGAAAACTAGAATGGCGCCAAGTATATTGACATTGAACTGACAATGGGTTAATATCTGAAGACCTCTATGCTCCTTTTATAGACGTCTTGACTTGCTGATATGAACCCCGTCAACTTGTGAGGAGACTTTTGACCATTAGTTCAAGAACCGCCTAGTATTCGCTCTCGACGGAAGACCATCTGTATAGAGAAGCAAGAACCTTGGTATGTGGAGGATACAATCAAGACAGATCTTATTGATAAGTTCCCTGATGAATACGAATAATTGATAAGTTCAAAGAGCCTTTTAAGAACCAAAGAGAAATTTAAACTCTCAATTTTATTAATGCTTAAACTTTAGAAATGCAGTGACAATGTTCTCTTTAAAGACCAAAAATATGAAGAATAAAAACTAAATATTCGGTCACAAGGAAAGTAAATATTTGGAAAAAAACAAGAAAGAAAACTAACATACTTTTTCCTAAAGTAACACACTAAAAAAAATGTCCATGAGGAGAAGCAAAAAAAAGGAAACTAGATAACTCTACGATAAGGCTTGGGAATCAAATCAACCGCAATTGAATAAATTCAATGTTAAATCACCACTCAAGTCGCCTAAAATAGATCAACCGCCAGTGAATCAACACCAAATTCTGTAGCAAATCAACAAGTCAAACGCCTTGGCTCTCGTTTAAGTCCGGATTAATTTGATGATCGACTATCTTTGTTTCTTCGAGCTGAATATACAGCTTCTTCCACGTGGCATTCTGATTAAAACATGAAGACTTCTTTGAATCTCTTACTGCCTGTTATAGGCCCAACGGGATTTGCTGTCTACACTCCATTCTAGCCATGCTTCCATCACACAAATTCCCGAATATGAATTCCATACTGGCATTGAATTCCTTATATATGTCAGGGCATCACAAGCCCTCGTGTGCTTTGATTCTCATCATTCCCTCTCGAAAAGATTCGCCCTCGAATCTGAATACACAAGCGCGGATGACATGAAATATAAGTACAAATCCTCACGATCCATCCTTTAGGAACTAAAAATCAATCGTGGAACTACTTTAATGGACTCAAGCTCTCCTCACATATCTCTTTTCCATTAATTCACCATCTTGCTGAGTTCATTTGTCTCCTGATTACTCCCAGAAGGTGCTCGATTCAATGGTAGCACTGCACACAAATCACTCATGTTCGATCCCCTGAGGTAACCTTTCTCGAATTTCCTCAGAAAGACATCTTCAAACTCGCAAAGAGAGACAATAAAATTCAGGCAAAGAAGTTATCGGCTAGTTAGCATTAAAAGGGCCCTTGTACAGTATACAATCATAGGCTTTTTAAGAATAATGCCTTCAATTTCACTTGCCCTTGCATAAAAACTGGTTTTTTCGTCATTTTCTTAAATTTCTAGTCACTTGCTTTTGTCGCCTTTTCTTCGCTTCACTGCCACAATGTTTCTTTGCTCACTCTCTTTTCACTTTTTCTTTTGTTCACTCTCTTTTCTACTCTTTCCTTTCGTCACCAACCTCACTTGATCTTCATAAAACTGACTTGGTGTCAAAGGAACAAGAGTGACGGCTTGTCGGGTTAAAAGTACCAACGAGCGTACTGATTGGGGCGAAGCCGCTCATGCTCTTCTTCCTTCTACTGCGCCCCATCTTCGAAGCCTCTCTACGCCCGTGGGAGGGTTTCGTGGGTGCCCGGTTTGCTCCACCCTATCATGGAATTCTGTTCCACCAGCCCTAAACACTCCTGCATTTCACCAGTTAAGGCATACATAATGAACTTCATTTCAACCTCCCGCCACACCTTCATGCGCTATCGCTGACATAGCGTTGCAAAAACAAGGTTAGAGAAAAAAAGTAGACTATAAATCACTCGCCACGTTTTCACCAAGAATGATTTACTACCACCTGCAGCCACACAATATATTTGGCTTTTTCTCACTCTAATAATCGACCACTCGTCTTTTTCCACTAAGAATATCTTCTGCCCTTTTGGAACTAATCAAATAAATAAGATTTTTCGCAAAATTCAATCAAAACCTATCAAAGGACAAATAAGTATTGCTAACCAATATTCAAGCTTTACTTAAAGCAAAAAAAAAAAAAAAAGGACACCAACAACTAGAATGATGATAAACTTATAGATTTTTTTTTCCAGCTTCCAGAGTTTTTTTTTATCAGATCATTTTCCTTTACTTTCCTTTTTCTTAATATTTTATTTTCTATTTTTTTTATTTATTTTATTATAAACCGGATTGGACTGTTAAAAAAAAAAGGAAAACAAACAAAAGTTATATCCGATCAAGAATGAAGAAAATCGGAATTGAGATGGAGTAGATATTAGGTTGTGACTAAAATTGGGCATTGAACGAAATTTAGAAGGAATGTATTTATGGTGACTAAATCGTCTGCATAAAGAATAAAAAGAAAAACGTAAAGAGAGGCAAACTTAAAAATAACCTCGTTGCTCGATACCAAATGATACGAAACCCGTCAACTTGTGAGGAGACCAATGATCGGATTAGCTCGGAAGAACCGCTATAGTATTTTTCTTAGATGGAAGATCTCGACCTATTGCTTATAGAGAAGAAAGAACCTTGGTATGTGAGGATGCCACAATCGATAATGGAGATCCGATTGATAAGTCTTGAAGAACGCCATGGAATAACCGGGAGAGTTCAAAGAGTTTCAAGAACCAAAGAGAAATTTAAACTCAGACTTTATTAATGCTTAAAACTTTAATTATGATAATGCTCCTTTAAACAGCCCAAAAATATGAAGAATAGAAACTAAATATTCGGCCACAAGGATAGTAAATATTTGGAAAAAAACAAGAAAGAAAACTAACATACTTTTTCCTAAAGTAACACACTAAAAAAAATGTCTATGAGAAGAAGAAAAAAAAAGGAAACTAGATAATTCTAGGATAAGGCTTGGGAATCAAATAAGTCGTAATCTGGAATAAATCAACAGAAAATCAAGAATAAATCAGCACCAAATAAGCTCCAAAATAGTAGTAAATCAGGAATAAATCAACACCAAATAAGCTCCAAAATAGTAGCAAATTAGGAACAAATCAACACCAAATCGGGCCCAAAATAAAGAAGAAATCAAGAAAGAAATCAATAAAGAATCAACACCAAATCTATGAAGAAATGAATAAGTAAAAACGCCAGCTCTCGTCCAAGTCCGAATTTAATTTGATGACATGGACCATCTTTGTTTTTGGAGTCAACACGCAAGCTTCTTCCATGTGGGCATTTCGACAAAACATGAAGTGCTTTTGAATCTCTCTTAGCACTGCTCGTGTCATAGCCCAACGGCTTTCTGCTGGTCCACACTCCATTCTAACCATGTTTCTCACATAGTCTCCTTCGAATTTGAATTTTCCATAATTAAGATTAAATTCCCAATATATTAGAAGCCGGCATCACAAATCCTTTCGCGGCTTGACTCACTCACCACGCCCAAGTCTTCATTTTCTCCACTCTCTCCACTTCTTGAAGATATTGCTCATGTCTTCCATTAAGGAAATTTGTTCCTCAAGAATTTATCCACGTCTCCATTAGGGGGTTTTGTTCCTTAAGGAAATCTTCCACATCTCCATTAGAGAGTCTTGTTCCTCAAGTAAATTCCAGCTGCCTAAAATAACCGCCCACCTCTCCTAAGACTTATGATAAAGCCATTGGGCTTCCAAAACTTAAATTTTTTTCTTAAATACCCCTGTGACTTTTCTACGGGCTTGTGTGGCTCGGGCCCCTTTTATTTGAATTTAATTCACACCCAGTTTAGGCCTAACCTAATACCTAGACTTACAAAATTTTAATTGCGTAAAATTGCCTACTTATCAGGGTACGAGGGCCATATCAGATATATTTAAGCCCCTAAAAATATTCTTTTGGGCTTATTTTCAGCCATGAGACCCAAAGTTTAGTTCTTGGCCTATGATGTGGAGTTCCACAGTAAGAAAGAGCTAAGTCGAATCAAATGAAAAGGTAACTGTTGATTCCCCAAGAGAAAGTTCCTGCAATCCTCAAGTTCATACCTCCCACATTCGTCTTTCCTCCACCATAAAATATTGCACCCCCAAATTAAGAATAATCATCCTTCCTCTTCTCCAAGCAACCCAGGATCATATTCTTTCATTCCCCGAAAGAATATATTTTCACTTTCCAAAACAACCCCTTTTGGTTTGGAGAAAGGAAAGAGGAACCTTTTGAGTCGAAAAAGGAAACGCCACGCTTACTCACCTCTTTCTTCTCCGTTCATGATGTCGCCGCTGCCGCTGTCGCAATTTCTCGCCGACGCTAACACCGCTCCTCCAACCGGGGATGCACACTTTTCTTTCGCGCCGTCCCAATCAGCAGCCGACAAGGATAACATAGTTCCTCCACTCTCCGACGATCGCAATGGTCATCCTTGCCTTGCCAACAACCGTTGCTCATCGGCTATCGTCAGACGCCGTTTGAAGACATCACTACCAAAGACTCATCGTACTCCACCGCGCCAAAGATCACGCTACTATTTCCACCGACAGGTCGCTACCACTGCCGCCGTTTTCCAATCAATAGCGTTTGTCGTAGGTGAAATCGCTGATGACTCACCGGGTTCTCTTCTCGAGCCACGACGCCACTTCTTTCTCTTCCCTTACGTGACTATTGGTATTGCATTTCACATTGATGAAAAGATCACAACTTTCCATGAGTTTCTTGACAACGTGGTTCTTGATTGTGAATTTCTTCTTGAAGGAGAATATTTTGGGTGAAATTTTTAAACTTTCCTTGATGAAAAAAATCAAAACTTTCTTTGATGTCACATTCTCAGACGAAGGTAGATTTTCTTAAAAAAATCTTGAATACACTTCTTTGAAAAAATTCTTGATGTTGTTTGGTTATTTCAAAATTTTCGAGTGTAAAATTAAAAATATTCTCAATGCACTCTTGAAAAATTATTTTGAGTCAAGCCAATGTTTAAAATTTTCTCAGAGTGCGTATATTGAAAATCACCTTGAATGGACTTTCGAAAAAAGTTCTTCTTTCCAAAATTTTCTTAGGTGCAGTTTACGAAAATCATGAGTACACCTTGGAAAATATCTTTAAAGTTTGCTGGTTTCAAAATTTATGGGTGTAGACTTCAAAATATTCATGAATGCACTTCGAAAAATTATTCAAATTGTTGTTGTTTTGAAAATTTTTAAGTGTAGATTTAAAAAATAATAAGCTTGAATGTACTTTGAAAAATTATTCTTAAGGCGTTTGACCATTTCCTAAAATTTTCTTAGGATTAGTATGCTGAAAATAATAATGAATACTTTAAAGTAAAATTCTTCTCAGTCGTTCAGCCGAAAGAATTTTCTTAAGTGCATATATTGAAAATCATTATGAATGCACTCTAAAAAAAAAAAAATTCTTCTTAAGACATTTGGCTATTTTGAAAATTTTCTTAAGTGCATATTGTTAGGTGTGAATTGTATCTTGTTTTGAGACTTTATTTCTTACAATTATTGAGCTCATAATAGTTAAATTCACACCTATATAGTTCAAATACAGGTTAAATCCCTCTCTTACTTTGGTTTTATAGATAAGGAAGAAAACCCAAGCAAAAGAGGTAAGAATATGGAAGAAATGAGTGTTGTTGCTATTGAAGGCCCCATGTAGCAACATGGAGTCCCATGTCACGACCTGGAATTCCCTCAAGCTTAAGAAGCTGACTACTTAGTAATCGAGACATTAAGTCTATGATGTCGCGACATCGAGCCATCCCCAGACCAAGGTTGGAAGTGAAGCCCTTTGCCCATCATCGTGACATCAAAGCGAGTTGATGTCAGCGACGTAAGCAGCAATTGATCAGCGACATCAAAATAGTTGATGTTGTGACATCATCTCATATGCAAGCCAAGACTTGAAGCATAGCTAATGTCATGTGCGACATCAAAGTTTGTTGTGCTCCAGCGACATCGAGGAATTTCACGAGAATGTTGGGCTCGACCTCACGCAATGTCTTGTTTTATCGTGATAACAGACCACTTATGCAACAACTATTTTCGGTCCATTTTTTGAGGCTATATAAGCAATGATTTTCACAAATGATAAGAGGCCGTCATTTTAGGGTTAGGGCATGAACTTTGAGGGTCTCTTTCTCCCCTTTGGTTTTCTTTCCTTTAAGATTATACACCCTAATCCTAGGCCTTTTGAGATGTTTTTGTTAATTTCATTTGGATCTAAAGTTTACTTGAAGAGTTAGCTCATTTGTGGGTGTTTGCAACTTGGAACCCAGCTAGAGAGCATCTCATCTTTGATTGTTTTGTATCTCTAACTTTGTTCTTTTCTCAACCCTTTCTCTATTTTGATTTGTAAATCATAATTTTGAATGATTTGAGGGTTGTAATGAGGAGTTAAACCATCCTATAGGGTTGGTTATTGATATTAATGTGTGGTTTATATAATTTTTAGAATAATTTTGAGAATGTGTGCTTGTGTTGATGCTAATTGATGCAAATATGGAAGTACTATGATTTTATCCAATTGAAATGTGTTGGGATTTGTGATTAAGACCTAGAGTAGGAAAGATTGACCTAGGGCTTCCATAGTGACAATTGGAAATTGACCCGAGGCCTTGACCAACTCTTCATAATTTATTTCAATCGTTAAAATTAACTTAGCCTAATCAAAGAAATTTAGGAAATTAGCAATAGCTAGTACTAAATGGATTTCATTTGGGTAAAGTGTCAGTTAGGCATTATGTTGGATTTGTAGGGACCTAATGGTGATAAAATCTTGCATAGTTTGGGTTTTCCTATTGTAGGGACCTAGCGGTGGCCAATAAGATACCTAAGGGAAAAATGCTTTAGAAAAATATCGCATTTAATCGTCTAGAAGAACCTAGTTGTGAATAAGGGGTTAGTGTGAAAAACTAAGAATTCACGAGAGCGAGAGCCTCATATTAATTTCCCTTGAGCAAGCACAAGTATATGTTAGCATAATTTTCTTTTATCGAATATAAACTAGTAAGCATTAAATAAAGTAACAAAACCTAGTTTTTGACCTTGAGTTTTTATCTTTAAAGTCTTCTTATCGTTGGAAAATTTAACATTGATAAAATTCCCCTATTTTAGGATAGTTTTAGTTTAGTTTAGTTCATATATTTATCAAAAATCAATAGCTTGGATAGTAAAAGGATCAAGTAGCCGGGGTACTTAATCCTGTCTAATCTTACCTTCCCCTTGGGAACGATATCCGAACTTTCTAGTCCATTTTACTACTTGTACGACACATGCGCTTGTGGTATCCTAGGTTGCACAATTTTTATATTTCAAACATGCTTTGCACCAGTAACAAGTTTTGGCACCGATCATCGGAAGTAGTTTGATGTTTGGATTAATATTCTAGTGAAAGTGAGAGTTGCAAATTTGAGCACAATTTTTAAATTTTTGAATAGTTCTTTTTGTTTATTTTTGTTTTTATTTTGTCTTTAGTTTACTTATTTTGATTTAGAGTGTTTCTTTTTAATATAGGTACTTGATTGTATGTGGCGTAGAAATTTAGATTTGTTTCCATTTAATTTAGAAATAGAAAGAACATTGAAAAATATAAGAAGATCAAATAGAGAAAAATTGAATATGATATGAAAATCGAGGGCTGTAATCGCAGTGGGTATAATGAAAGACATGATGATCAAATGAGGTGCGCTATTTGAGAGAGGCTATATTGAGCGACAGGACTATTGATGCGAAATAACTTTGGGGTTGAGTAGGAGTCTAATTTCCATGGTCCCAGCTGACTTGGTCGGAGGTCATCGGAGTGGGGATCAGAATGGTCATCTATATAATTTTCTTGAGATGTGCGGGACAATAAGGCAGGCGGGGTTGATCATGACGTTATAAAGTTGACGCTATTTTCTTTCTCTTTGGAGGAAAAAGCAAGAAATTGGTTCCACAATCTTACCCAAGGTTCGATCGATACATGGGGAGAGATGGTGGATGCCTTTTTGACCCGGAAATGCGCTGCGCTGACTTACATCCTAATTGAGGCTGAGATTTCTCGAATTCTAGTAGATAGAGCAGCTTTAAGTGATGCATGGGATAGTTTTAAGAGTTCTTTGCCTGAAGCACCCACAATAAGGGTATGAATTGAGCTCACAAATTTAAATATTTTATAATGGGTTGAATTATTCAACAAGTGCTCTAGTTGATGCAGTCTGTGGAAGCTCGATTACTAGTAAAACAACAAGGGAAGCTCACCAACTCTTTGAGGAGTTAGCTAAAAACAACTACTAAACCCTATTTGATATAGCATATGTTCGAAGAAGGTAAGGAGGCGTATTGGAGATGGATAGAGTTTCCTCATTGGAAGCTAAATCTAAAGCCTTGATGACAAAGCTGAATTAATCACCTAGAGAGCCTACGCTGGGTGAAATTGCATACATGCAAAATCTGTTAGTTGGAATAGGAAATTCTTAATACAATGTAGAAGAGGAAAACAATGTGAACAACATGAGTTACGTTTTCAGTCAGAACTACAATTTTCCAATCCATTATAATCAAAGGTTGAGGAATCAAGAAAAATTGTTGTATGAAAATCAAGCGATTGTTTTTCATGTGCCACATCAGCTGAGTACAACCATCGCACCTCTCGGATTCCAGGATAGGAACTTTGATTCCAACTATCAAGAGCGAAAGAAAGGCTAGTCATATTTTGAAGAGAATATCTTATATCTTGTAAATAATATAAAGAAAAGTAGTGAAAACAGAATCTCTAACTTGGAGAATAACTAAGTAAACATGGGTGCATCATTAAAGAATTTGGAAACCCATCAAGCTAACATGGGTGCATCTCTGAAAAATTTAGAGACTCAAGTAGGGCAACTAACCCAGTCAATGAAGCCAAGTGATACAGAGAAGAACTTTAAAGATTGCATGGTTGTTACTCTATGGAGTGGGAAAGAACTTGGTGATTCTAAGAAAGTAAAGAGTGAAATAATGGAAGATGAAAAGGAAGATGCTAGAGTGGAGAAGGAGGAGAAAAAAAAAAAGAGTACAAGTTTACTTCAGGAAGGATTTTTTTTCCTAAAAACCCCTCCCTAATTATCCCACCTTTATCGTTTCCACAGAGATTCAAAAAGGCCAACTTAGATGGGCAATTTGCAAAATTTTTTAATATGTTCTAGAAGCTAGAAGTGAATATACCCTTCTATTGATTTTTGGTTCAAATGTCGAATAATGTGAAGTTCATGAAGGAAATTATGAGCAACAATAAAAAAATTGGATGCTTATAGAACAGTAAGCCTTTCAGAAAGTTGTAGTGCAATCATTCAGAGAAAGCTTCCAAAAGTTGAGAAATCTAGGTAGCTTTACCATTCTACGCGCGATTAGTGAGCACAACTTCAAGAAGGCCTTTGGTGATTTGAGAGCTAGCATAAATCTCACGCCATTGTCTCTGGTGAAGAAATAAATTTGGGTAAGCTAACACCCACGACTTTATCCTTTCAAATGGAATATCGATCATTGACTTACCCTCTGGGTATTCTAGAAGATGTACTTGTGAAGGTCGATAAATTCATATTCCTAGTAGACTTTGTGGTTTTAGATATGGAAAAAGATAAAGATGTCCCCATCATTCTTGGAAGGTCATTTTTGGCCACCGGTCAAGCTTTAATAGATGTGAAGCATGGAGAATTAACCTTACGAGTCTGTGAAGATGAAGTAAAGTTCAATCTTACAAAGATTGTAAAATTCTCTGATGAAGATAAGGGAACTTGCATGAGGGTCGATAGTTTAATCCCCCTAGTTGAAGAAGTAGTTCAAGATATGGTTGCAAGGGATCCTTTAGAAAAATGCTTGACAGAATCACTCACCATGATTGATTTAGATTTCGAGCATCCTTCTACAGATCAAGAAATTTCAGAAACTCTCCTTACAACTGATGAAAATAAAGAAAGTGTTTTAATTAAGGAAGAAATGAAAACCCCGATGGGCTTGTACTTAAGGAGTTGCCCAAGAATCTTCGTTAAGTGGGCAAAACATGTCATGAGTTTGGGTTATCACCCTCAGTCAAATGGGAAAGTTGAGATATCCAATAGAGAAATCAAGAAAATTCTTGAAAAATGGTGATCCGATAGAAAAGATTGGTCAATTAATTTGGAAGATGCATTGACCAGCAAGACATAGAGACTCTTATAAGTCCCACCCCATTGGAATGTCCCATAAAATTGTCTATGAAAAAACAATGTCATCTACCTTTGGAACTCAGTATAAAGCAATGTAGGCGATAAGAAAAGTGAACTTTGATTTCAAGTTGTAAGAAATGAAAAGAGACTTCTCGATTAGATGAATTAGAAGAGTTGAAATGAAGCCTATGATAATGCGAAATCTACAAGGATAAGACTAAAGTGTCATGATCGAGGAAGATTCTGGAAAGAGCTCGAGGCTTGGGGAGTTCAAGTCTTCTTGTCTGATTAAATTTGACTTTTTTTTAGGGCTTCGAATCAAGGTGGAGTGGTCGTATCTGATGATTCTGAGTTATCCCCTTTAGAGCAATAACACTTAAAACCAATTATGGTGATGAGTTTAAGGTTAATGGCCAGAGGTTGAAACCCTACCTAGTAGGAAGATCAAATGAGGAAGAGTCCCAGATTTAAAGAGATGGAAAAAATTCTTGAGCTTGAGAAAACAATGCGACAAATGTCTAGTAGGAACTATAAAACATGAGTAACAACTTAGGAGGCAACCCAAGCAAATTTTTTTTTTTTAGTTTTCATAGTTAATTTGCTTTGGTTAAAATTTTGTATGTTTGAGTAGTGTAGAAGTAGTTTAGTTTTGTTAGAAATTATTTACCAATTATTGAATTACAATTTTTTGAATGCTAGGATGAAGAAGCTACAAGGATGCATGAAGATCAATTTTAAAGCATCTCCAACCAGACTAAATTATGCAGAGATTACTACAAAGGGGAGCTTACTTTTAACTCTATTTCTTTAGAGATGATGCATAAATAAGTTTTGGGGAATATGATTTGTTTGAGTTAAAAAAACCAGTAGCTGATTGTCCTTGTTGAATGGTTGTGTGGATATTTCTGCAATAGTATGAATCAGTGCTTACTTGATTAAATTGAAAAATATGAAATGTTACTGTTTATGTTTGAATTGAGGTCCTTCAACATCTTTAGACTTATATTCTAAACATGAATCGTAATTGCAAATGAAAAAGGAAAACAAGTGCAATGTTTTGGATTTAAAAAAGGCTAAACTCCCGTTGATGTCATGACATCAATACGAAATGTCATGACTCCAGTAGTTTTAATGTCCGCGACATCATTGCGACGTACCTCGATGTCCGCGACATCGGTGAAATGTCGCGACATTGCAAATATACAAGAGCACATTGAGCTAATGTCGCGACAGTAGAATTGTCAATGTCGTGACATCAAAATTTTCAATGTCACGACATCAGAATTGTCAATGTCGTGACATCACATTAATAGATGAAAACACTGCTCCAATGTCGTGACATCACAAAGATAAAGAGCTATACAAGACTAACTTCAAAGCAATGTCATGACATTGCTGCGACATCAAGTTGATATCGCAACATTACATTTCCAATATCCTGACAACCATTAAAACCAAACGAAAAATTTGAACAATGTCGCGACATGGAATGCGACATTCCGTGTTTATCGAATCATTGTCGCGACATCATAAACTCATTGTCTTGACATCACAGTTAGGGCAAATTTCCTATAAAAGGAAGACTTTGAGAAATTTTCATTGTCACATCAATCTTTCAATACTTTCAAACCCTAGCATTTTCAAAACCTCACAAACATCCAAACCATGTTGAATCCAAGCTCTCCAACCCTCGACGAAGTTATAGGAGGTGTAGTGGAGGAGATTTTACAAGAAATAGCGGATGAAGTTGGGAGAGAAATGGCAGGGGAGGAAAACCAAGAGAATGCCCTCGAAGTCGTGCTTGAAGAGATTGAAGTGGTGGTGGAGGAAGGAGAAGCCAAAGCCTTCTACTCCCCGCAAAGAAAGGAGCGAGAGATGTTCTAGAAACTTATCTGGCGGAGAAGAACATATAAGAAGGGGGTTTAAGGAGGTACGATATCATAGTTTAAGGAGGAGATCGAGCAACGAGCCTAGGAAAGGTTAAGCCAGCGTAGGGAGCCGGGAGTACGGGCCCAAGTCAAAATTTTTTACACTAATCTAGGTAAGCAAAGGAACCTGACGTGCTTTGTTTGGGGGGAGGGGGGGTGGATCCCTTTGAGGAGAACCCTAAGTCTGAAGAGATCTTTAAGGAGTTGGCAGACGGTCTGGGGGTATGGTAGAGGATCAAAACCATTCGACACGCCTATATCAATAGAGACGATTGGTCAAAAGTAGTAAAGGTATGGTTCTACTTCATCAACTCTATTCTCACCCCATCAAAGAACGTCTCCACAGTGAGACAAGACCGTGCCATACTTTTGTATGAATTGGTTAAGGGATTTGACTTGAATGTGGGAAGATTGTGGAAGCGATCCATCTGGGTATCTTGAGAAACGATTTTTCAGGAATATCCCCACCTGCCTTGATCACTATCTGTGTATCAAGGGTGTAACTGACCGGTGAGAGGCGAGGAGAAATGCCTAAGATCCTCCTCTCTTCTTTGGAGCCACAAAGGCTCCGATTACATAAATGAGGAGGTTGAAAGAACAAAAAAAAGGAAAAGGGCAGCTTTAGAGCGCGAGGAGGTAGTCCTTGCGGTGAAGAAAAGACTAGATACCAGAAAGGGGGGTGGGAAGGGAAGGGGTTTGATGATTTACCTAGACTGACTAGTGCTCTTTGGGAGCGAAGAAGATACAATGCACCTTTAGACCGAGAAGCGAAAGCAGGAGTAGGACGGTAGAAGACGAAGCGTGCAACAACACTATTCTCCTTGTTGACAAAGATGAGAAGAAAAAGAAGAGAGGAGAGATGAAGCAGTTCGAGGCGAGGTGGAGAGATAAAATGATGAGTGTAGAGAATAAAGAGAAAACCTAGCGTGAGAACTCAATGAGAGGGATGAGGAGTAGAGAGAAGAGCTATTAAACAAGGACAAGGCATTGAGGGTTAAGATTAAGGAAAGGGAAAGAGCCTTTGTGCAGGATCAGCTAATGAGAGATTAAGAGTTGATCAAGCTGATAGAGGTCAAGGAGAAGGAAATGGAGCAAAACCTGCTTCAGAAGGCTAAAGCCTTTGGGTATCTTTACAAGGAACACCAGAAAGAGATCAGAGCAAGCATCTAAAAGAGGAATTAAGAGCTAGAGTCCATCTTGGTCTGAGGAGAAGTTATGGACAAGAGCATAGATCTTGTGAACGAAACAGCAAAAAGATGTAACAAGCGAGGAATTGAATTTGAGCAGACCACTGAACTCCGTTAGGCCGAAGGAAAAGTGAGCTCATCGAGAAAAACACACCATTCACGATTTCCGCGCCAAATGCAAGTTACGAGTTTGAAGCAGTGAGCCTCATGTGAAGCCCCATTTCCCGAAGTCTGGTGACCACCGTCAACTGCGAAAACATTGTGTCTCACTTAATATGAGACTCATACATGAATAAAATGACCACATTGGCTTTATACAACATACTCACCAAAAATATCCAACTATATTATCAGTTTCAGAGTTGTTACATCACTCTTATCTGAAACATGTTTCAAGTGTAATATTTCATACATGTTTTACAACGTAATCAAAGCCACATATCGGCTTTCTTCTCAAACGGCCTCTGTGAGTGCCTTCTTCTCGAACCTCCTATGCACGAAATAATTTTTCCCTTGACGGGGTGGCTTGATGCCTGAAAGTAGTTGAATTCCCTTGCATGGGCTACTCCCTTTATGTGCACACGTAATGGCAACCAAGCATTCAAGCAAATCGTGATCTATGAATATCTGCATGCCCAATCCCATGTCTGAGTGTACAGAGCTCCCTCAAACATTTTTATGCCATGTATGAAAATCGTTTCCAAATAAAAATATTTGTTTTAATTGTGGGCAACCCTCCGATATAAATACGTTGGACAATCCACCGAGGTGAATTTGTTGGGTAACTTTCCAAAACAATTCATGGGCCCCCTCAGAAGCGTGGTGTTAGACAATTTTCCCAACACAATTCTTCGGACAACTTTCCGATAAAATTATTATTTTTAATAATTTTACAAAAGAATTCATCGTCTGGGCAACCCTCAGATTTATTTGTCATGCACTCACACCTATTATTTTAGGGTGCCCCTGGTGCATATGAAATGCATTATGCTAATTCATATATCCAATTCCAATGGTTCACACACAATTATATTTCATATAATTCAAACATCATGTTAACACATTAAATTACATGCATTAACAATTCTTTTAAACTTTCTTTCTAAGCCATTCATTTTAAAATGACCCATGCAAACAACACACATGGACAATTTCGATCCGACCATCGGCTTCGATTTGTTTTAACAGTCCCCAATTTGTATGGGTTGTCCATGAATGACTCTCATCGAGGCATCGGTTCCACTTCTTTGGGCGAAATCAAAGAGCCATTCCCAGGCCTCCTGACACCCAAAACCACAATTTATGTTATTCAAATATCAAGTAATAACACCTGATTATTACAAAAGGACCATTTTTCGGTCCCGACGGTCGGGTGTCGAGAAATGGATCCCAAAATTTAAACGTCCCGATCCCACGAGTTTTGGGACGGCGTAACTGGCATTTGCGGCCTCGCGCCATCGAAACCATTTAAATGACTCTTAAATCGAAAATAAGCCGTAGGGAAGACCGCCCACCTCCCGGTTGTCGAAGCTTCAGCCGTCGGTGTCCACCGCATTAGCCTTGTAGCGTGAACCAGCTTCTCCTCTTGCTCCGATGGCGACGGTCCGAGCGTCGGGAAATCTAGAAGTTGGACTCTCTCTCCCCAAATCTGTTTTTCTTTTCCCTCTCTTTTCCTTCTCCCCGAATCCGGTTGGGAGAGCTTGGAGTCAGAGGACTTGTCCTCCCATGCCACATCAGTATTGGTTGGCTTAGTTCATATCCAACATCCCTACTGCTGCTGGGATTTTCCTCGATGACATCATGCCATGTGTCCGCCCTTATTACAGGCTCATGTTTGACTAACTCTGCACATGACACGTGGCACCTCTTGAGCCACTCAAAATGTGCCAAGTGTCCCCCGCACTACCCCTGTTGCCTCGATAAATGTGAAATTTTGACTGTCTCGGAATTCGATGAAATTCGACGTGGTAGCTAGATTTGAACAATTCAAAGGTGAAGTGGTTTAGGTAAATGAGATCTGAAAAATTCAGTTTTTGAATTTGAAATGATCGTTCTGGTTTTTCGAGAAAATTAGAATTTTCTCGGGTTTTACACCTCAAGCCCTCAAGATCTTAGTCAAATAGGAAAAAGAGATAGCTCATCCTCACTCATTTTTTTTCTCTCTTCTCTTCTCTATCATTCGTTTTTCTCTGTAAATAACATAATGTAATTGTTCCATCTTTCTAATAAAAGGGCAGTTTCTAAAATTTTTGTGCATTAAATTTTCTTGTTTGTTAGTACCTTTTGATTTTGCAATCTAGGGAATGTTAATAAAATCTAGAACTTGTGTTTGTTGGTGAATAAAGGAGAATTCGAATGTTGATTGTATGAAAGCTGCATGTTGAAGAGTGTTGGATGACATGGCATGTTTTCTGAGTAAATGTTGTAGTGGCTTGATGATTACTTAGAGCAACTAGTGGGGAGGGGGGGGAACCGAGTTTGATGATTACCTAGAGCAACTAGTGCTCACCCCTAGGACTGAGAATCTGATACACTGCTTAGAGTAGAGTAGAAGGAGTGGGACCAGTTAGAAGAGACGAGAGGACGTCTGGCGAGCCTGCTTTGTTCTCCTTGTTGACAAATATGAGAGAAGAAATGAAGAGGAGAAATGAGAGGCTAGATTAGAGTCGGTACTTAGTAACCCAATTCTTCGTGGGAATGATACTCACTTATCATTATATTACTTGGCGGCAAGCGTGCACTTCTTGTGTGGCGTACACATTTTACATAGCACAAATCGGCCTATCAAGTTTTTGGCGCTGTTGCCGGGGAATTGGTGCTTTTATTAATATTGATTTCAAATAGTTTTACTCTACTTTGGATATAGTTAGTCATGTTTTATTTTCCTTTTTGGAAATTTTACTTTTGAATTATTATTATTATTTTTTTTATAGCATTTCAATCACAATGGATCCTATCATCGAGTTGACAAATGCATTGGCTCTCCTTGAGCAGCAACTAAGAATGCGGTAATTGGCTGATGAGCATCAAAGAAGAGTGACAACTCAAGTGCGAAGTCAAGTTTGGAAACCATATGCATCAATGGATTATGCTCAATATGGAGGTACTCAAGTACTTGGTAAGCATAGTATTTTGGATGGAGCCACCACCTAAGCCTCATGGAATACAAGTTATACCATTCCGCACACTCCACAAGTCCAAAGATCCAAGCCTAGGCGAAGCTATGGATGAATTAAGAACCTGAAGCTAAATCTACCATGGCCTGACCTGAATTTTCCACAAGATCCAATGGTTGAAATGGACCACTCTCGAGTTAGGTTGCCGGAGTTTCTTGATCCAAATGATGAGATAAATCCAACCTCCACGAGAGAGAATGACAAAGTTAGAGTAGCCATGTTGAATTGGAAAGAGTTCATGCTATGTGCAGCATCTCAGTTGATTCATGGAATTGACCCCAGAATTTAATGTTGAAATTCAGCCTATGCCATTCAAGAGTGTGAAGAAAGAAATGGCTCCAATGGCCACTTAGGTACTCAACTTGTTGAAAGAACAACCTAAAGAAGAGGAGAGTATGAGTATAGAACTAGTGGCAAAATATATGAAAGAAGCAGATAATATGACTACGTGTCCTTTGAAGGACAATATGAGAATTGGCCATCTACTCTTGGGGTGAATACAAAAGAAGAAAACTGGAGCTACAATGAAGAAATCACTTCAAGAAGTAATGAAGAACTTGAGGAGTTTCGAATAGTGGAGAAGGATGCACAAATTTTAGAAACCTTAGTTGTGAATGAAGAAGAGTCAACCTCTTCGGAACTACATGAAAAGACAAATTATGAAGTTGTGAAGACTATTCCAGAGATGACTTTTTGGGTTCCAATGCATGAGGAAGTGAAAAATGAGAATAAAACTAACTCAGTGGATGAGTACATCATTTACTTGAAAACGAATTGAGAGGAATCATTGTAAAGAAAAAATGAAAAAAAAAAAAAAAAAAATTGATCCTGGAAGATTATGGCAGCAGTTGTGATTGAGCACAATTATCACCTCTTGAAAGGATGGAGGCCGAGTACCAACATGTCCGTAGTTGGTAGAGTCTAGCTAGACTTGAAAAATGGAGCAACTTCTGGGGAGGCAGCAGAGAGTTCGAAAAGTTTCCTTTCCTTTTCCTTTTAGTTACTTTTGAGTTTGTTTTTTGAATAAATTTTTCTTGCTTGATCATATGTTTCTTAATTGTTTTTAGGTTTGGAGTTCAAAGTTGGCTATGGAGGTGGAGAATCTTTAAAAGTGGAAGTTTATAATATCTTGGAGGTTCAAAGAACAAAAATTGAACAAGGAAATCAGTTCCAGCATCCTCCCTCATTTCATTCCATATATGCTTCCTATTTTCAAGCCTTCTCTCATTTGGAACTAAAGTCTAATCCCTCTTAACATCTTTGCCTCAAAGCTGACCATATTCATTGGAGCAACTTAGGAACTTGATCAACCTTGAGAATTTACTCATTATCCATTCTTGCTTTTGTTTCACATTGAGGGACAATTTTTTAATTCAAGTTTGAGGGGGGGTGAATTCAATTTATTTATTATTTATTATTTATTATTTTTTCAAAAATCCATATTTTGTATCTCCTTACCTATTTCAGTTATTCCTTTATTTGTTAGGTTGTTTGCATGAGTTTTTCTTTTTTTCTTTTGTTTGTTTCATGTCTTATATGAGTATTTTGATGCCTTGTTGTGTGGTCATTTTGAACACAAGCTTGTTGAAAGAACAAGTGCAAAGTGGATTGGACCCTTAGGCTTTTAAATGATCTGGAATTGTGTGCTTGCTTGGTATAGGTGACTTAGTTTAGTCACCTCCCTTGTGCTACAAGAAGCTATTTCTCAAAGAATCTATCACACACACACTTTTGGTCTCCCTTGTATACCTTGGTCCCGGACCCTTTGCCTTGAATTCAACTAAACTTGGGGGATTCTAGCCACATAAGTGATGAGACACCTAATCAAAAAGAGAATTTCCATTGAGCCCCAACAAAAAAAAAAAAAAATACAAAAACAAAAGAAAAAGTGAAAAAGAAAGATAAAAAGCAAAAGAAAAGAAAAATGTCAAAAATAAGTATATGAATAAGAATAAGCTGGATCATCCAATTGAAATCCCGAGGCACGGTACGAGGGGCCTTTCAAAAGCCTAATGCCACTGTGCTTGAATGTTTAGGAGTCGTGCTTCCTTTGCTTCTTGCATGGAATGAAAAGATGGATCCTTCCCACAACTTAGGTCCTTTGAGTTTGGTTGAGTGTTTGAGGTGAAGTTTGAAGGGAATTTAATGCCTGATGCCCTTAACCAACTAGTGGGGAGTCATCAATGGATCCCCGCTACAAGAACACTCATGTAAAACTTCTTGGCACTAGTTTTCTTTCATTTCTAGGTATTTAGGTAATTTTTAGGTATTTTTGTATGAATAAAAAGGGTGTGGTGCATTCTTATCCTTTCTTAGTTAGCTTCTTCTAAATAGATGAGTTGAGCTTAAGTTTGGGGGCACTAGGACCTAGCTATACATTGGAGATCATGCTATCACCTACACTTAGTTTCCTTGGGAGAAAGGTCATAGCGGACTTGAGGGGTTGATTTTCTTTGCTCACTATGCTTTGCTTTGCCATGTTCCTTAGAGAGTTTAAAGTTGTAAGGATCCTAAACTTTGGTTGAAAATGCTAATATTGCTAACTTATGTTCATAGTGATTCTTCCACTTGGCATCATGTTATCATACTCATCTCATAGTTTTGTTAGTTTGTGTCATTTTCAATTTTTCTGTTTTGTTTTGAGTTAGTCTCTTGCTTGGGGACAAGCAAGAATTTAAGTTTTAAGGGTGTGATGAGTATACTTTATACTCATTTTATCCCTATGTTTTACTCATATTTTTAATATTTTCATCATATAAATAAGTGATCTAATGCTCTAAATGTTCAATTTGTGATTAGGTCAATCATGAGCCAATATGGAGCAAAAACAAAGAGATAAAGCCCAAAAATCATCAAACTACACATGCAGCAGTAGATATTGTGATTTGATGTTTTCAGCTGCAAGATGATCTCAAATGACTACAATATTTATATGGATGGATAGGAGACTTCTCAGGCTTTCCAAAGATACCTTATTCACTCCATTTGGACTTCAAATGATCAAGTTATGACTCTTGGTAGTTGAAGAAAGAAGAGAAGAGAATTGAAAAGTGACCAGTTGGAGAATTTTGTACATTCAGTCTTTATAAGGATTTCAAAAGTGTTTTTTATAGATGTATCTAGATTCTACACTTCAAGATCTCTCAACGATTGCCGAGCACTAGTCAGTTCGGATGACAAGTTACATAATGTAAAGTTTGAAGCTAGCCCGGGGGACTAGCCTCGGGTTCGTAGTGGCGATAGCGCCCTTCAGGCGCGTAGCGGCTTAAGCCGTAGAGAGGAGCCTACGCCCCGCGGCGTGAACACAGTGCGAGTTATGGTTGTTGCACGACTTCACGACGTTCGGGGTTGATTTTGGGTCGATTTTTTGCCCATAATTGTGGGTTTTATAGCTCAAACCCTAGAAACAAGGAAGTAGGGGGGATTTGGAGGAGATTTTTGGGAGGTACACTGAACAAAAGGGGAAGGCGGGTTTTGGGCGTTTTTGAGGGAGAACAAGCTCCCTTTAGGTGGAAACACCCTAGGGCTTGTTCGTGGAGAGATTTCCAGTGTTTGTTCTTGGAAGAGGAAGAACACTTGAGGAAGAAGAAGATAATGGAGAAGAAGGGGCTTGAAGCCCCAGATTGTTTTCTCTATCTTTCCTTTTCTAGTTTTCTTTCTTTTTGATGGTTGTATTTACTTTTCCCCTTATGTTTAGTTAGTTTTTCTTAGGGTTTAGATGTGGCAAAGAGCGAGTTTGTATGAATCTCTCCTAGTTTATATTGATTGATGTTTTATTTCATATTTATGTTTAGTATTTCATTTGGATCTTAATGCTTGTGGGTATTTGGCCAATATTTGCATGATTTGTGGTTTGATTCAAAATCTGAGAAGTGAGAGTTAAAATTAGACCATGGATGATTTACCATCTAATTATCACGAGATAGAGATATAAGTGAGATTAGGTGTGGTATTAAGATTTATAGTGTTCAATGCATCCTTAGTTATGATGGTTTGAGGCAGAGATGCGGTATAACCTTTTCTAAGGGTAGTGTGTGGGTGCTCGAAAGAGATTCAAATATACATTAGTTAAATCACCATCTTCATTATGAAATTGATCAACGATTAATTGGGTTACGAGGTTCATACATCATTGTTTAGGTGAAATCTATGCCCTAAGGCTTTTTAGTCTTTATACAATTATTCTTCCATGCATAGATTAGTGTCTCTGAGTTTTTCTATAGATTTTCCACCATCCAAATAGAGCATAGGCTAGATTAGAGTTGGTACTTAGTAACCCAATTATACGTGGGAATGATACTCACTTATCATTATATTACTTGAGGCGACGCGTGCACTTGCGCACATAGGCGTACACATTTTACATAGCACAAATCGGCCTATCGAGTTTTTGGCGTTGTTCGGGGATCGAGCCCAGGTCACCCGCGTGATAGGTGGCTCACCCACTATACTACACTTGACGTCTGGTGTCAATATCAAGCTAAACTTCTCGAACTGGCAGTGCCGAGAATGGCGGGCGGCGGTGTGCAAAGTAGGTGGGAAGCATGAGCCCCATGTGCGCAAGTATACACATTGAGTTGACGTAGTTTAGTGGTTAGTCAAGTGTCGTTCCCTCGAAGAGAAGCGTGTTGACTACTGATTTAATGACTTCGATAATATTTGGATCTAATCCTAGAGCGAATTTCGACTAAATTACTAGAATTAACAAAAACTTAAAATTGCGTATATTGAATTATATTTATGATGAGAAACCTAGGGTTTTACCGTCTCCTACCACTCTTGATAGATGTCAATTCAATTAAGGACTTATTGAAGTATTTATATGATTTATGTTGGCGGGTTGATCTTTTCTACAAGATATTCTCTCTCGAGATATATTTTCTATCTACGCCCGGTGGGATATGTGCATCTACACTGGCCCCTGACTCAGAAAGCGCTTAAATGTGTAAACCCTAGTGCCATACTTGCAGTCTAGAATATCTCTATTCTTCGACTACCCAAGTGTTGCTTTAACCATGTCCCTAGAAGTTATCTTCTCTCGACCTCAAACTCCAAACTTTAGCATGCCACGGTTGGCCAGACAATAACATGTAATTAAATCCAGAATTAAAGCAAACATATGAACTCATATTAATATTCAAATAAGCCAAAACTGAAAATCAATCCATCAAATTGTGGTTAGGGTTGGAAAAACCCTAGAGAAAAGAATTAGTTCATCATATTATTCATTACAGATTGAAAGATGTGATTCATGAGGTAAGTTAGGGGAAGAGCTATAAAGGAATCCATCTTCGCGATCTCTCCTGAATCCGTCTCCGTTGATCTCCCTCTGCATGTATATCCTTCTTTTCGTCGATCCAATCCCCCCTCCTGCTTCGAAATTACTCCCTTTTTATACATAGAGACGTGGGCCCATCAATGGCCTAGAAAGCTAGGAACTAGGAGTTCAAGTGATGGAAAGGGAACCTCGCTTCTCCATAGCGAGGTGGCTTATAGCGACGGACTTCGGAGCCTTTGATTTCGGGATTTACGGGTTCATTTGTAGTGAGAGACCCTTTTACATGGCAAAAGTGATTCTCACATGGCGAAGGTAACATTTGCGGCGACCCCGTAGCCCTTTGTTGGTCCACCTTTTTGTCATTTCAACTTCTATTTTGTTTTTCTGTCTCTTAGCTGCCCGTTTGATTCCACTATCGCCATATTCTATAGAACAAGACAATACGAGGGATTAGCGTAATATTACTGAAAATGTTTGTGAATCATGCTTTTAAGCCATAAAGAACACCGAGAATTCAATTGAAATGCATGCATGATTCACCCGATCAACACCCCAGAGCTGCTTCATTCTTATCGGTAAAGAATAGACTCTACTTAAGACATCACGAGTAATGATACGATCATATTGTGATATAGGTTAAGCTTTGCGCCTGTATTGCATGAAGGAATCCATATGCGATTTATCGAACTATGAATTACCTTGGTTTGTTGACTCTCAGAACTTGCATTGGGTTAGTCTCGGTTAGCGGCGGGTCGACCCTGCACATAGTCTTGTGATAGTCCGCTACAAAATAATCTATGTTCGGTTAAGGTGTGATCTCGATGTATGGGTCAAACAGTACCCCCGAACTTGAGTTTAGCTTGCATGGTTAGACCAAAGCTTAGCCTGAGCTAGAAGCATGGGGTTATTTACTTCATCTAGTCCTATGGGGGTTAACTCTAAAGCAGAATTGAAAAAGTGCTAGTGCCAAAAAGTTTTGGGTGAGGGTTCCTGTAGCAGGGATTCGTTGGTGACTCCTCACCAGTTGGTTAAGGGCACCGGGCATTTAGTTCCCCTCGAACTTCACCCCAAACACTCGCCCAAACCTCGAGGCCCTAAACCTTGGAAATCATCCCTCCTCTGTCCCATGTATCAGACAGTGAAGTGAATGGCTCCCGGCCAGTTGGCTCAGGCATTAGGCTTTGAAAGGCCCCTCGGATTGTGCCCAGGATTTCGATGGGATAATCCACTTATTTCACACTAAGCCCCCTTTTCTTCTCTTTTTTTTTTTTGGATTGGGGCTCAGAGGCGATCCACTTTTTCTATGGTGTCCCACCACTTAGGTGTTTAAACCTTCTTAGGTTCATAAGACTCTTACATGGTGAGTCCGGAGTCAAGGCATACCCCGGGGATCACGTGTGTGTGTGTGTGGTAGCTTACTTTAGAAATTGATGTCTTGAGACTAAGAGGAGGGAAACGAGCATGGTCGTCCTCGACTTCATACGGTCTGTCCGGGTCATCTACCAACCTGGGATCTCTTCATTGAACATGGGTTTTCTGCTATTACTACGACTCCCTATTGCTGCCATCATGGTTAACGGTAGGGCTGCGACACTCACTACTGACGTTGGGAATCGTCGTACTATGATGTTGGTGCATGGAGTGCAGGCTTGGTCTTTAAACATCTTAATGGGAACAAAATGAAACAAGACAAATATATATATATATATATATATATATATATATATATATATAGCCCTAAAACATGCAAAAATAGCTAACATAAAATAAGATGCTGAAAATAATGAAGATAAACTAAGGTGTTAATAACTAACTCGAAATACCAACTCAAACTAAACCTTAATACTATTGCACTATTGCATACAAAACCATATCCCTAAACTTGAACTGATAGTGTCCTTAATGGCAGAAAAAGAAAATAAAGCATAAATGTAAAGAAATAAGTCCCAGAGAAAAAAATATATCACTGCGGTGGTGGCGGTGGTGATGCTGTGTGGAATGATAGAAGCTAAAAATTTGAAACTGTGAGAGTGATTTGGTCTGGGCGCTCGGATAAGCGGCCATCTGCTTGGATGGAGTCCATGTCCTAGCTTAGAGGCTGACTGGTGCTCTGTGAGCTCATCCAGTGGGGCGTCAGCGGAGCGGTCCGGTGCATGGATCTTGTCAGCGCGGGGCGGGTCGAGTTAGAGGAGACCTCGAGGTCGCGAATCCGTTGGGTCCTTTCGTCTTGGAATTATTGGGCTGGCTGGGGCGTCATTCGGTCTCCTCATTCCGACTGCGTCTAGGCTCCGAACCGTCACGGGCGATGGAATAGAAAATGACTATTGCTGGCGCCTCAGTGGAATTACAGTCTGCATAGCTTCGATGATCGAGGAGGGTGGATTAGAGTGCAGTCGGTGTCAGAGTGAGTTGACTCGATCAACCCGAAGCTCAATGATGATCCGATCTTCGACTGGAATTATGGTCATGGCATATAAGAGGATCGTCTTATCCTTTGTCACTATACTGAGATGCAATGAAGGCTTAATCTTAACACATAAAAAATTATACCAAACCTTCGCCACAGGCGTGAGTGCTGTCACCAGAAATGTGGTGAACTTGCCCGTCGACAGATGGCGCCTCCCACCTCCTGGCCACATGTAAGCTCTGCAGCCAGCCACGAAAGTCCGGTATTCGTGAATAAAACAGGTGCCTCCTCAGCATTGTCATGCGTCACTGACTGAAATATAAATGCGGTTGATGTCAGAGCTGAAGTCAACCAGCGACCTCGGACCAAACAACGTGGTGTCGACTGGAATGGTAGGTTAGAGTACAGAACTTCGGACTGACGGGGGGCAGCTCGGGGGTTGGGGGGGTCTGAAAGGTCTGACCTGATCTGGATGGTGGGAATTAAAGAAACATTGAGGTCGGAAAACCCGCTCGGAGACGAAGGAGCAGTTGCAAGCGACTCGTGGTAGAGCGCTCTGCCTCCTAGAAATGGCTTGGTGCGGATCCTCAGGGCGCCGAGGATGTGGACCGGAGGCGATGTCACTTAGCGAGAGGGCGGTCTTCTTGGGCACCATAATAGTCACTGACGGCTCGAAATCTGAAAAAAAAAAGCACACAACAAGAAACAAGAGACAAATGGGTGCACCAAAAATTGTTTGGAGGGAACAAAGGTCCGTTGCGGGTATTTATAGAGGCCTGGAATACAAGTCACTTCGCCGTGGCGAAGGACCCTTCGCTGAGGCAAAGACATACTATGCAACGGTGTAGCGTGGTTCGCTGCGGCAAAGGCCTAGCCTCATAGCAGCAAAGCTTGCTTCGCTGCTGCGTATAAAAAGGTGTGGTCCCAGCCTTGTAGCAACGAAGCGGGCTTCGCCACGGCTGACCAGAAAGTATGGGCACTGTGTTTTTGCCCTCCACCTTTAAGATTCATCAAGATATTAAAAATAATTAAGGTTAGGATGCCCAAAAACAAAACTTTTTTTATAAAATAGTCAAGAGGAATGGAGATAATACGAAATTAGGGGAAAAGATAATCTCACAATGCTTAGTTTACCTCCCTAGAAGTGCTTAATTTAATCTGGGTGACTTGACATTCTACTGACGTACATGACAGCTACGGGGTAGAGCGAGTTGTTGGTGATGTGCTTACAATTTGCTATCTTCCCTTAGCTATGCCTAGAGCGGTGTCTTGCTTCTCAATATTGAATGCTCCTCCAAAGTACGGTTTCAACCTTTGAGCGTTAACCTTGAGTTGTCCTTTCTCTGGATGCAGTATCTTATCTGTAGGAAAACTTGCACTCTTTGTGAGCAGTCTTGACCATTTGACTTTAGCTGCTAGGGAAAAGTTCGACCTAGAGTTGAACAATAAGACTTCTTGACCCGTATGAAACACTCTCCTCATAATATGTTTGTATGCCATGCACTGTTTGTTTCCTTGTAGATCGAGAATTTTCCTTCATTGTGGAACTCATCACAGTTCATTGAGGGTACGCGATGGCAGCTTTCTGCGGCTACTTTGCTATCCATGTTCAAATGCCTAGTCGCCCAATATGCTCTGTGTTCTAGTTCCACCGGCAAGTGGCATGCTTTCCCATAAACTAGTCAAAATGGGGACATGCCCATAGGGGTTTTAAAAGTTGTCCTATATGCCCAAAGTGCTTCATCGATCTTCTTCGACCAATCTTTTCTTAAGTTATTGACCGTCTTTTTCAGGATGGACTTAATCTCACGATTGGACACCTCGGCCTGTCCATTTTCTTCTTGAATTGATCTGCGGTGAAGTTTGATGTCTCACACATATTTTTGCGGGACTTTATCCTTGGCTTATTCGAGTAAGTACCACCATCTATGATCAATGCTCGTGGAGTGCCAAATCGTGTAAATATGTGGCTGCGGAGGAATTTGACAACTACACTAGCATCATTGGTGCGTGTCGGTATTACTTGCACCCATTTTGAGGCATAGTCTACAGTGAGGAGAATGTACAAGTGACTGAATGAAGAGGGGAATGGTCCCATGAAGTCCATCCCCATAGGTCAAACAGTTCCACTTCTAGATTTGGGGTCATGGGGGATTCATCCCTTTTGGAGATGCTGCCTATCCTTTGGCACTTATCACATGTGGCTGCAAATTGATGAGCATCCTTGAACAACGTAGGCCAATAGAAACTGGATTGGAGTACCTTTGCTGTTGTTCTCTGGCCTCCAAAATGCCCCCCACATGATAAGGTATGGCAATGATTCAGAATACAACCCATTTCATCTTCTAGTACACATCTCCTTGTCACTTGATCGACACAGTGTTTGTATAAAATAGGCTCCTCCCAGTAGTAGTGCTTCAATTGTGCGAAGAACCTCTTTTTCTGTTGGTAGCTAAAATCTGGAGGGATCACTTTGGCTACTAAGTAGTTCACATAGTTGGCAAACCATGGAACCTGCTGTATGTCTTTAATTACCAAAAGTTGCTAATCTGGGAAATTATCATTAACCTGCACTTCATTTATGGGTCCCTCTAATCATGACAAATGGTCCGCGACTAAGTTCTATGTTCCCTTCTTATCTTTTATCTCCAAATAGAACTCTTGCAACAGAAGTACCCATCGTATTAGCCTCGGTTTTGCATCCTTTTTTGTCATTAGGTACTTAATGGCTGAGTGGTCAGTGTGCACAATCACGTTATTGGCAATCAAGGAAGGCTTAAATTTATCAAAGGCAAAAACAATTGCCAACATCTCTTTCTCCATGGTGGCATAGTTCAGTTGAGCATCATTCAACGTTCGACTAGCATAGTGGATAACCTGAAATATCCTTTCTTTTTCTGTCCTAGTGATTCGTGCCACGGTAGGGTGATCCGGAATCAACAAAATTTGTTTCCTATTTTCCTCCTACTGTCGTAGTCAAGCTACTACAACATAGCGGTCTAGGGTCGAACACGGGGATGGGTTTCGTCTTACAAATGATTTGTATCATGGTTGAATGGTGAGGCTTTCATTTGGATTTTTGGATTAGCATTGAAAAGTGTGGGTGTTGTTGTCACTAGGTTAACTGAAACAGTTTAAAATAAGGTGTAGAATGGAGACCTTGAAGGCTTGGGTCACTAGATTGGCCTAATGAGGTTATAAAGGTGTCCTCGGGTTATTTCCTCGCATTAGGGCAAATGACATATAGTCATTGCCAAAACCGGATCTTTGTTTAGCTTTAAAAACCAACCCTTAAAAACATTCCTGGATTGAACGAAGCATTTCTTGAACATTTAATGTTTAACGGTTGAAAACAAGCATTTAACCTACTTTCGGTGGCTCGTAAATGACATCTAATGGATGTCAGTGTATCTACCATTAAGAATACACTGAACCCTAAAGCATGAAAAGCATTGACCAAAGGAAATACATTAAACCCTAGTTTGGAAAGTTTGAAACACATAAATACGTGCACACTTCATTTAAAAGCAGAAGACACGCATAACCACCATTGACTAACCAACCTAGCAACCTCCTCTTCAAGGTTTTGAGGCTTAGCCAAACATCCCTTGAGTTGTCATCCCAAAGGTGTGTTTGGCAATAGAAATGAGAGAAAAGAAGAAGAGAGAGAAAAGCGCGTAACCTAAAATGAAAAGGCTGCACTATACTGAAAGTTAGCAAAAGTTAGGGTTACAATTTTTCCATAAGGTGGCTTATATAGCCTTACAAGATGTGTGAAATACCAAAATAATATGATTACATTGGGGACAAAATGGGAATTACACAAAACGGGGTCATTTGGATCCGCAAACGAGATGGGCGGCAATTTATTTATGCACGGTGAATTTAAGCTATCATAGCGAAAATTGCAGGCATAGCGAAAATTTGAATTCGCTATGCACAATAATTTTCGCTATGATAGCGAATTTTCGCTATCATAGCGAAAATTTGGCCATAGCGAAAATTTGCTAGGAATGCAAAATTTTCGCTACCATTGCGAAATTTTCGCAATCCTTGAGAAATTTTCGCTATGCCATAGCGAAATTCCTGATCTCCTGCATTGCATCTGCATCGGTCGACTGCATTTCTTCATTTCGACTTGACATTTCTTCATCGGCTTGATGAAATTCGCGAGAGTCCCGTCTGAACTTCGGCATAAAACACCCTGATTACGATGCGAGCTTGATGAGTGGGTGAGGTTCCCGAGAAACTGCAAATCTACGAAAACACAACCTCGAAACAAAATCGGTAGTACTAAACGGACACCGCACATGTCAATCGGCAATTAATATGATTGAAATACGCAAAAGCACTCAAAACCTATCTTAAATAGGACTCAAATAGCACTGCGGTGCTAATCACAACCCTGACGGAAACCGTTGCTAGTCCCATAGCAATGTTAAAAACAATCAAGGGTATGCAGGCTATGCTTTTTCAAAAAGAGTATGCTATAAAAAAAGTGTGTGTACGAGTGAGGCTTACTTTTAGTATGAAAAACTTAGACTCTGTACAAAAACCATCATGAGAGAACAAATGCCATATAGGAACAAGTTTCCGAGCAACATCGATTATAGGAAGTCAACACAAACTTCCACCTAAATATAGGAGTGTTTTTAAGGTAACGATTTGAACGATAAGTTGCAAGCTATTCCCTCCCTGACAATTTCGCTAGGGACTAAACTAGTGACCAACCTAAATAGATTTAGTTACACTCTTCTTTCATACTTTGAATGCACTGTAGGATGCAATGCTGAAAACTAGACTTCACCAAAGTCCGTGTAACGGGGGTCCACCGATGACTCCCGACCAGTGGGTTTAGGGCATCAAGCGGATCTCACAGACCATGAACTCTACGGGGATTCACCTGAACTTGAATGACTTGAGAATCCAGCACCTACAACTCATTAAACTCTACCCATCCACGGAGTGTAACCCGAACACAAAGTCGATGACTCCCTACCCGGTGAAGGTTTAGGGCATCGGGCTTTGAAATGCTCGCCATATACCCGCTTGGACCATGTTGGTTTCAAGGCAAGCGTCCGCGGCATAATTCTCTTTTTCTTCTTTCTTTTTCTTTTTGCTTTTTCTTTTCTTTATCATTTGGAAGACTTCATTGGTCTTCTTTTGTGGGTAACACAAATCTATTGCGGGTCGTCACTTGAGATCTAAGGCCGGTTTTTGCAAAGTGAAAAGAGGTATATAGTTTCTGACCTATTGGTAAGCGTGTGTGATTAAGCTACAAGGTGGAAATACAAGGCTGAAAATGCTGGAACTAATCAACCAAAAACTTAATCATACATAGCCTTTGGAAATTTCTAACATTATGGTAGCATCTTGGGCCTCGATTCTTCTGGCCCAAAAATGACGAAACACAAAAAATATGGCGAGACAAAATGATTTGCAAAAGTGTAGAAAAATGTAAATATTGCTATAAAGCTTTTGATATAACCAAAGTGGCTAATACTAGCTTAACATAGCTAAACACAACAAAAGTATCACTGCCTACTATCGGCTAATACATGCATCCTATACAATCCTGTACAAAATAAGTAAATGAAATTGATAAAGCTAAAAAGCAGACAAAATGTGATAGAAAACACTTCCCGGCTCTAACTTTTCCCTGACAAGAGTATAAACATGTCTCAATTTGGGGATCGAGAGAAGCTAGAGAGAGTGCGACCCACCTCACTCCTGGTGGTGTAGATCTTAGGTGGATTTGAAGGCTGGCTGCAGTGGCTGCTAGGCATATCGAGGAGGCTCAGCTGCGTGGTGATCTCGAGTGGGGTGTATAGGCTCTATCTCATTGTGTGGGGAAGGCAGAGGTGGCTCATGATCCCGAGGAGCATGGCGTGATTTGTCTTGCGAGTGACCTCGTCGGGCCATTCGTTGGTCCTAATGACGCACAGTGCCAGTAGCAAGTCTTGTGAGACGGCATCCATATGACCCCGGTAGCTCCTAGGCCGACATGGATATGCTCACGGAGGCTATTTGTGGTATAGGATAGACCACTTGATGTCGGTAGGGGCTGAGGCGAGTAGGAGATGGAGGCGGAGGAGATGAATGCGGAACTGGGGTCCTCTCACCTCCCACCTCCACCTGCAGAACGGGATGCTCCTAGGTGGGTCCTGCGCCACATCATCTCTTTGCCTCCTCTGTTCTTTGGAGAATAATGGAGATCGGCATGTATAGAATTAAACCGATTGGATGAACTGAGTCTGATTGATCCGCCGCTCTATATGTGGCTCCTCAGGGAACCCCAGATGCTCTAGGACTTGGCTCAGCAACCTCGGCATCAATAAAGGCAAAGTCTCAGCTCGAGCCAAGCCCTTGAGGTGGACCTTCTCCTCAATGTGCAGCAAAGAAGTCATGACAAGCTCAGAGGGACTAAACCAGAATCCCTCGGAGATCGATTATAGAGACCTCGAATATAGCTCCCTACGTGTACATGAGTCTTTGTAGTGGGAATAAGTAACCACGGAGCACGTGATCCCACTTAGGAGCATCGAGAGGAAAAAATGCTGCTTGAGGAAGAGTATAGGCCATTTGTGTGGTATCTCGGCGAGACGTGAACCATCTCTGTGATGGCGAGGCCATCGCCGCTACTCGTGGGGTCGCCGGAACTACTAGCGGGGCCTAATGTAGATTTTATGTCTTTCCAGGAGCTCGGGTACCACTGGGGCGACCGTCAATGCTTGACCAGGATCTCCGGCGGACTAGGCCTTTCCCGGGATGTCATAGTGTGGTGAGAACTTCCAGAGACAGCCCGGGGATAGAGGCTTGCTGGCGTCATGAAAGGTACCGAGTGGATACTATTGGATCAAGCGCATAGAATCTCTGAAAAATGGTCCCTTGGTCAACACCTGATATGTCATAGTATGGCTCCAGCTGAAGTCTACGTACCTTGAATCCCGTTCACTGGAGATGGATCGTAGGAAAACATAAATGCTTTGATCCTCGAAGCCGGTGATAACACAGGCGATGAACTCTGTCATTTGGAGGAGCGGCTTGACTCGGGCCTAGGCCTCGAGACTCGCTCCCGGGCTGTCATCGGGAAGACGCTTGGGTGGGGCCCTTCGAGTGGTCTCGGGATGTGCGGAGAGGAATCGAGGTCCCTTTCGGTGCGATATCGCCCCCGAGATGGGGGCTCAGGAAGCCTGGGGCTCTCAGGGTATGGCGACTAGAGACGATGTGAGTGGGTGACTACGACTGGTCGGAGAAGCGAGCATCTGCGAGACCTGGAAGTGCCGTCTCGAAGTCTTGGGCTGACCACTGGGCACATGCGATGACTGCAGTGCGAACCATGGCTGTGGTCCCGGTCGTCTTTGCGCGGGGAACCGCCGGGGCTCGGGAGAATCTGGGGCTTATGGCTAGGCGGTGTTTGTGGGCTGCGCGGCGCGCGGTGGACCCGGGGCTCGGCGGCCGGCGGGGGAGCTCCCGAGGCACGAGTGCGCGACGGTGGGCGGCTCCCCAGGCTGGTGGTAGCGGGGCTCGAGCCCCGCGGAGTGCATAGGCGGCGCAGTCTGGGGCCCAGTGGCTTGGAGTGCAATGGGGCGCGAGACAGCGTGAGCACTTGGGCTCGAGGGCACGAGGCTTGAGGGCCTTGGAGGGGGCTCACGTGAGGCGGCTCGAGAGGAAATGTGGCGTGGAATGAAAATAGGTGCCCCCCCGCCCCTTTTTATAAAGCAGTTGGGCGGAGTTGAAGGGTTTCAAAAGCGAAACAATCATATAATTTCGCCATTATTGAAATTCATGCACCATTCAACTGAAAAACACAAAATTTAATTGAGATAAAAAAAAAAAAAAAACCAATAAAAATAAAATTAAAGTAAAATTACTAAAAATTAAATCTTTATATTTAGCTAAAATTAAGAGTAAAGAAAATTTACTAGAAAATAAATTAACTGAAAATTAAAGCCAAATTAAGCTAAAAACGAAATTTTTGGCGCGAGTTTAGTCCCAGTGAAAAACAAACCTGACTCAGTGCACTTTGGTTCCATTCATGGAGGATCCCGGGAGAAGGGGCTCCTTCACCCTGAGTGATGTGTCTTTGCATAGCC
This sequence comes from Tetrastigma voinierianum, assembly GCA_016808115.1. Taxonomy (NCBI): domain Eukaryota; kingdom Viridiplantae; phylum Streptophyta; class Magnoliopsida; order Vitales; family Vitaceae; genus Tetrastigma; species Tetrastigma voinierianum. The sequence continues at coordinate 252,681 of JAEQBH010004278.1, read as the reverse complement.
TCCTGCTCGGCTCCTTTGTGTTAAAGGCTTCTTTTCACTTAGTGATCTTCAGGCGAGATCATTAGCTGATAAGGTGGCTAGTGCGCGATCCATTCTCCACCAATGGCTTCACTTTACAGACAATTCGCTGCCAGTTTGTGAGCATTGGTTTCCACATTATGGACCAATTATTGAGACCTCATCAAACTCCTGCCTCTCGTCTTACCTTTCTTGTGCTTATTTTCCCGGGTGAAAAATGTGTGAGCTCTAGTGTCATGTTGCCAAATGTGAGCTGCATGACTCATTAGGCAATTGATTGTATCGCATTAGAAGTGGCTAAAAATGGTCTTCCCAGATAATTGGCACATGATTAGGCCCATACAGGTGGTTCGGTATCAAGCACTACAAAATCCCTTTGGGTGGCGGGTATCGCTTCCTGCTTACATCCTCAACTATTCCCTTAGGAATTTTTACCGATCGATAAGCTAATGAGAGAGTGATGTTGGTAGGCTTAAGCTCCCCTAAACCCAACTGCTTATATACTGAATATGGCAGTAGGTTTACACTGGCCCCCAAGTCTAACAGTGCTTTGTCTATGAAAGTCCCTCGATGTTGAGGCGATATTGTGGGGATCCACGGATCCTTGTATTTCACTTAGGGTCTTGCTGGAATGATGGCACTAACGTTGCATTAGGAAGGCTTTCTTTTCAATGCCCAACCCTCTGCCAGTGTACGGGTCCTTGAGAATTTTGCATATGTTGGGACACAGCAATCATGTCAAGCGGTGGGATGTTACCTTTACTTGCCTTAGCACCTCTGAATTCGGCTTGGTTTGTGATTTTTTCTTGCCTCCTAAGTGCTTGAGGAAATGGAGGGGGCATGTTTTCTTCATTAGATCTTCTCGATTATTATCCTTCGAGGCTCAACTTCCCTTTTTCCTTTCTTGTTTTTCGAGCGGTCATGAGCCTTTGGTTACTCGATTTCTTTCCGCTCCTCAAAGTGATAGTATTTCATCATCCATCCTTGATTCTTTGGAAGAAACTATTTCATGTGGTTTCCCTTTGGATTTGGCCGTGTTGGAGATCACTCTCTGTCACCTCAGTGTGGCAATCTGATAGATCTATGGATTATCAAATCTCGATCGAGGTGACCTCATCTGTTTTCTCTTAATTCAGTCACTCCCACAGTATCTATTCTTTGAGCCAATTGTACATTGATTCCCTTTTGCTCTTCCACAAAATTGCCTACCACCTTGCTCAAATTTAAAATAGCTTGTTCAACAGGGGATGAGGATGAGCGTGGTTGATGAGAACAAGCTGTTGTTTGGCACCCGGGAGAGCACATATCTCTTGGGGGTTCGTTTCCCGAGGAATTGGGTAGTTCCTCCAATTGGGATTATATGTATTACCATATGGGGCATTGGGTTGTGGCTTGTATTGGCCCACGGCATTGGCATGCTCTAACATCAAATCTCTCCTTTGAGAGCAATTTGTGGTGTTGTTCTTCTAGGTGGCCAGTGGATTGGCAATTGATGCATGGGTTGGCCTGTGCAGAGTTTTCAATCACTGCCTGCACCTCATGTAGCCTTTTTCCTTCTAGCTCTTCCACCTTCCTTGCTAAGGTCGATATCTTTGCCTTCATTTCCACGTCTTCAGAAAGTGCATAAATGCCTCCCCTTGGGTGGGTCGAAGGCTTCATTCTTTCAGCTTCCCTTGGATTCGGTTCATCCCATGCCTTGGAAGTTTCAGCCACATAATTCAAAAAGTCCATGGCTTCATACGGGTTTGCTCGAAAGTCACCTCCACACATGGTTTCGCGGTTGCTTCATGGCTTCTAGAACTACCTTCATAGAAATGATTCACTAGCATCCATGTATCAAAACCATGGTGTGGACATGCAGCGATAGTCTCCATGAACCTCTCCAAACAACGATAAAATTTCTCATTGTCATAGAAGTAGGAGTAAGTGTAGATTTACTCTTAATTGTTAGTCTTGGTTGTCTTGAAGAATTTCTTTAAGAATTCAGCTTAGTCGGCCAATTTCTAATTGTTCTCGACCTCGATGGTCGCCATATTTTGGCTTTGTCCTTGAGGGTTAATGGGAATGCCTTCAACTTCAACAAATCCATATCGGTTATACCCTCCTTAAAAGTTATGCATACTTCCTCAAAATCACAAATGTGTGTGTATGGATTTTCATTTTCCATACCATGAAAAGTTGGAAGTAGGGGCACCAAATAGGGTCTTACTGCCACATCCTCAGCAGGTGGTATGATGCAGGAAGGAGCACTAACTCTAGGAGGGTGTATGTGGTCCCTCGGTGACATATGCTGTTGGATTCATTGGGGCGCACAGCGACTTTCTTGTTCCTCGGTGTTAGAGGGTCCATTGCTCACTTCTTCTTGACTTCACAACTTTGCTCAATTGGTGCACTAACTCTTTGCGGAGTCTACACGTGTCCCTCTATCCCGAGTGATGCATACATTTTTGTAACCTGAAAATGAGAATAATGAAGAAACGACAAAAGGCTTGCCAATAAGGATCGATGTTAGCCAAAATATAAAATGGCTTGTAATGGTAAACTTGACTCAGCGTGTTCTTGAGTAAAAAAAAAAACTGAAATTCTAAACAATGAAAATCAAAAAGGTTTAAAAGGTCACCAATACTTGTAATGAGGATTACAAGTACATATCAACTCATCATCTGTAGTTTGGCACCATCCCCGACAACGACGCCATTTGATTCGTGCCACAGTAGGGTGATCCGGAATCAACAAAATTTGTTTCCTATTTTCCTCCTACTGCCGTAGTCAAGCTCACTCTCTTGCAACGCAAGCGGTCTAGGGTCAAACACGGGGATGGGTTTTCATCTTACAAATGATTTGTATCATAGTTGAAATGGTGAGGCTTTCATTTAGTTTTTGGATTAGCATTGAAAAGTGATATTAGATATTGTTGTCACTAGGTTCAAGCCAGAAGCGATTTAAAAATAAGGTGTAGAATGGAGACTTAACCAAAGGCTTGGGTCACTAGATTGGCCTAATGAGGTTATAAAGGTGTCCTGTATTTATCACATTAGGAAAATGACATATAGTCATTGCAAAGCCCAGGATCTTTGTTGCTTTAAAACCAACCCATAAAAACATTCCTAGTTGAACCAAAGCATTCTGCCCGAACATTTAATGTTTTGCAGGTTGAAAACCAAAGCATTTAACCTACTTCGATTGGCTCGTAAATGACATCTAATGGATTTCGGTGTATCTACCATTAAGAATACTACTTGAACCTAAAGCATACTGAAGTATTGACCAAAGGAAATACAATTAAGTAACATTAAACCCTAGTTTGGAAAGTTTGAAACACATAAATACGTGCTGCTTCATTTAAAACGAGGAACACACGCCCAGCCACCATTAACTAACCTGGCAACCCTCCTCTTCAAAGGTTTGAGGCTTAGCCAAAACATCCCTTGAGTTGTCATCCCGAGGGTGTGTTTAGCGTAGAAAATGAGAGAAAAAGAAGAAGAGAGAAGAGAAAAGCGTAACCTAAAATGAAAAGTTAAGTGGATTGAAAGTTAGCAAAAGTTAGAGTTTAATTTTCCATAGGTGGCTTATATAGCCTTACAAGATGTGTGAAATACCAAAATAACCAAAATAATATGATTGCATTGGGGACAAAATGGGAATTACACAAAACGGGGTCATTTGGATCACAAATAGAGGGGCATCAATTTTGCTATGCACAGTGAATTTCGCTATGATAGCGAAATTTCGCTATCATAGCGAAAATTGCAGGCATAGCGAAAATTTGAATCTCTATGCATAGTAATTTTCGCTATGATAGCAAATTTTCGCTATGATAGCGAAATTTCGCTATCATAGCGAAAATTTGGCCATAGCGAAATTTCGCTAGGATTGTGAAATTTTTAGCTACCGTGCAATTTTTACGCAATCCTTGAAATTTTATTATGCCATAGCGAATTCTTGATCTCTGCATTGCATCACGCATCAATTCGACCTACATTTCTTCATTTCGACTTGACATTTCTTCATCCAGAAGCAGTGAAATCGCAGAATCCCTCTGAACTTCGACGCGCAAAACACCACAATTACGATGCCAAGCTTGATATGATGTGAGGATTTAAAAACACCGCAAATCTGCAAAAACATTAACCTCGAAACAAAATCGGTAGTACTAAACTGGACACACGCATGTCAATCGACTTAATTAATATGATTAGTACGCAAAAAGCACTCAAAACCTATCTTAAATAGGACTCAAAATAGCACTTTTTGGGTACTAATCACCTAGTATTGCTCCAATCGCATAGTCACTGGCGTCACACATTAGTTCGAACGAAAGGTCCCAATCTGGTGCTACAATTACGGGAGCTAATACCAGTTTATCTTTTAGAACTGAGAAAGCTTGCAGACACTATTTAAAAAAACAAATGATGTCCTTAGACTAGTAAATATTTGGATAACGATTTTACAATCAGAAATCTTTAATGGCTGGCGATAGAACACAGGTGTCGAAGGAAAACTTCTGCCTTTCGATGATGGTGGAGGTAATTTCTCTATTGCCTCAATTTTATCTCGGTCAACCTCGATTCCCCTAGCAGAAATTCTGTGACCAAGTACGATGCCCTCTTGTACCATAAAGTGGCACTTTTCCCAATTCAGCACAAGATTGGTTTCTTCACACCTAACTAGAACCGATCTCAAGTTTTCTAGAAAATTGTCAAAGGAGCTCCCCAATACTGAAAAGTTGTCCATGAACACCTCAATTGTCTTTTTGACCATATCTGAAAAGATGGCTATCATACAACGCTGAAATGTGTCTGGTGCGTTACATAGCCCAAATGGCATTCGCTTGAATGCGAACGTGGCATACAGGCATGTGAATGTTGTCTTCTCCTAGTCTTCAGGGGCTATAGCAATCTGATTGTACCCAGAATACCCATCCAAGAAATAGTAATATTCATGCCCTGCTAGCCTATCAAACATTTGGTCCAGAAATGATAGTGGGAAGTGGTCTTTTCAAGTAGCCTTATTCAATTTCCTGTAGTTGATACAAATCCTCCATCCGGTGAAGCTGATACGGAAGCTGACTGATATATTATCTTGTTTTGATCACGATTGTTCCTCCTTTCTTAGGCACTACATCTTGGTTTTACCTATGCACTATCGAATAGGATATATAACCCCGACATCCGGCCACCTTAGTACTTGGGCTGATCTCTTTCATAGTTGGATTCGGTCTCTCTTGTAGCCTGCCGACTTTTATGACCCTCTTCTAATAGAATTTGATGCATGCACATAGAGGGACGAATCCCCTTTAAATCAGCTAGAGACCAACCAATTGCATCCTTGTGATCTCTAAGCACTCTCAATAGCTTACCTTCTTCTGATGCTGTCAGAGACAATGAAATAATTACTGGTAAGTTGCAGGCCTCTCCGAGATAAGCATACCTCAAATGGTCGGGTAATGGATTTTGCTTTACCTTGGGTGGCTGTTTAGAGGAGGGTATTGGTGTTTGAGTTTTGTCACCTAGAGGTTCATAGTATTTCCTTCTATTAGGTTCGAAAGAGTTCATCCAGTTCACATACTCATCTGCCTCTTCACTCAAGTTCTCTGAATCACTTTGTACCAGGCTAGCCTCCAAAGGGTCAGTAGGACCACTCTAGTTAGGCACTATAACCTCAACAGTCTCTACTAGGAAGCATGTATCACTCTCTATTGGGTGTCTCATGGCTTTGAATACGTTGAGATTGACGATCACCTTGCACTCTGTTCAATTCTCTCTTCTATGATCATTGCCACGCGGTTGCTAGAATGGCCTACCCAATATGATAGGTATTTCCTTATCCTCTTCCATGTCTAGAGCAATGAAATCCACCGGAAAGATGAACTTGTCCACTTTGACCAGAACGTCCTCTATAACCCCACAGTAGGTGTTTGAGTGACGTATCTTGCCGGGTGTGATTGTGGTTGGGCGGGCTTCACCTAATCCCAGTCGTCTGAATATAGAGAGAGGCATGAGGTTGACACTCGCTCCTAGATCACACAAGGCTTTTTCAAAGATGGAATTTCCAATTGTGCATGGTATAGTAAAACTATCGGGGTCTTTCAGCTTTGGTGGCAGTTTTCTTTGCAGGATGGCACTATGCTCCTCAGTGAGGTTCACTGTCTCAAAATCCGACAGTCTTCTTTTGTTGGACAGTATCCTTTTCATGAATTTCACATAGTTAGGCATTTGCTCTAATGCATTGGCAAATGGAATGTTTATGTGGAGTTTCTTAAACACCTCTAGAAATTTGGTGAATTTCTTATCCAATTTGTTCTTTTTCAGGCGTCGAGGGTACGTGATTGAGATAGTAGGTTCAGTCATGTTTGGTCGACCCTTAGCCTCTGTTTCTTCTTCATCCAACTTTTTCTGATGGGGTTGTTCCCCTGCTCCCTTGTCATTTTGGCTAGGCTGGATCACTTCTTCTGTCTCTGCCTCCGCATCAGCGGCGTTGCCACAGCCTTTGCTAGTTCTTCACCACTCCTCAGCTGTGACAGCTTTTATGTTCGTTACCTCTGCCTTGGGTTCACCTCGGAGTGCTCGATAATGCTCCCCCAGCGCCTTTCCATCCTTGGTGACCATTTGGCCCATTTTTACCTCTAAGTTTCTTAGTTGTGCTGCTTGATTGTTCAATTGGGTGGCCTGGTTTTTCAAATTCGCCTTTGTCTCATTCATAAAGGCGGTGTCTGAGGTGAGCATTTGAGCAAGTGCTTGCTCTAAGTCTACTTTTTTCTCAGGGGGTGGTTCATTCACTCAGGATGGTGGCATGTTGTTCTGACTATTCCTCTAACCATAATTAAGTTGTTCTTATTACATGGTTACCTCTCGACCAGCCTTGATTAGATTTTGGTACTGTTCGATGGCACTGCCTCCATCTTGTCCTTGCTTTGTGGTGATTTTGCTGATTCACGTATTGAGCACAACTCTCTTGTCATCACCTTACGGCCGACCTCCATGATCTTGTGCTGTCCACCACAAGATTCACAAATTTCCCACGGACTATTTTGAATAGCATTTTCTGAGCCCTGTTGCTTTTGTAGCTGTCTAGTCAACTGTGCGACGTGGTTTACCAGATTGCTGAGAACATCTGTGTTTCTCTTATTGAGGGTTTCCTAGGTGTTGATCTATCTCTAGGCCACTGATTAGTATTGGTTGCTTTATCTTCCAAAATCTCATAGGCTTGATCTGTGGTTTTCTTCATCAGGGCACCTCCTGCTGAGGCATCAATAATTGTCCTAGCCAATTCGCTTAGACCGTTGTAGAGCGTATGAACCTGCATCCACCTAGTCAGTTTGTGATGTGGACATCTCCGCAATAGCTCATGAAATCTATCCCCCTCAAATTGGCTGAATGTATTAATTTCTGCACGATTGAGCTATCTTTGAGGTGGGGAAAAAATTTGGTTGTTTCTGCGAAATCATTCGAGGTAATGGAATTTGGGCGGTTGGTTAACCCGGTCTTAGTATGATCGTGGTGACAATGGGAAAAGTCGCAATCTGAGAGCTTCTTCTGTTACTCCGTTGTACTTGACCGTATCACAGACCTCAATAAAGCTGGTCAAATGTGCATTCGGGTTCTCAGTCGGTAACCCATGGAATTGGATATTATTGAGCATCTGAAAGGTCACTCCTTTTAACTCAAAGTTGTTCGCTGTATAGAAGGTACCGTCATATGGTAAAGTACAAAGACAACTTTAGGTGGCAAAAACAAACTCCTCAATTAGCATATGAGGATTGTCGAGCATCGAGTGTGGTGGCACGAGTTCTATGGATACGTCATTATGCTCTACGTGGTTCATCTATCATGGATAAATCTGTGTGCATTTGATGCTACATGATTTCAGATTGGGTTGCGTGGGCTTCTCTACGCAATCGATGTAGTGTTCGCTCTGGTTCAGGGTCGAATGAAAGCAGTTCCCTATGATCCTGTCTTCGCATGCACTCTAATTACTGTCTTGAAATCACAGGATGAGATCGAAACCAAATCACAACATAGATGCAATAAAGGAGAACATGTAAACTAGGAATAAAATTAAAGAGTTAAGTGAGAAAGATAAAGAGAATAAATTAGTCAATCATATTGTCTATGTACGATTGTCAATATCAACACTAAACTTCTCTGACAAAGGCGCCAAAGCAGTGACAGAAAGTGAGTGCAAAATTAGGTGGAAGCATAGGCTTAGTGTGCCGCAGTATACATGTCGAGTTGACGTAGTGTAGTGGTTAGTCAAGTGTCGTTCCCTCGAAGAGAAGCATGTTGACTACTGATTTAATGACTTCGACAATAATTGGATCTAATCCTAGAGAAAATTTCGACTAATTACTAGAATTAACAAAAATTTAAAATTGCGTGTATTGAATTATATCGATGATGAGAAACCTAGGGTTTTACCGTCTCCCACCACTCTTGATAGATGCCAATTCAATTAAGGACTTATTGAAGCATTTATATGAGTTATGTTGCAGATTGATCTTTCTACAAGATATTCTTTCTCGAGATATATTTTCCTATCTGTGGAGTGGGATGTATTACATCTACGCACTAAACCCACTTGACTCAAGAAAGCGGCAAGTAATGCGAACCACAGTACCACACTTGCCAGTCTAGACCACCTGTTCTTGAACTACCAGTATTTAACTTGCTCCATGTCCCTAGAAGTTATCTTCTCTCTCGATCTCAAACTCCTAGCTTTAGCATGCAGTTGGCGGACAATAACATGTAGTGAAGCCCGGAATTAAAGCAAACGTATGAACTCATATTAATATTCAAATAAGCCAAAACTGAAAATCAATCCATTAAATTGTGGTTAGGGTTGGCAAAACCCTAGAGAAAAGATTAGTTCATCATATTATTCATTACAGATTGAAATATGTGAATCATGAGGTAAGGTAGGGGAATAGCTACAAAGGAATCCGTCTTCGTGATCTCTCCCGAATCCGTCTCCGTTGATCTCCCTCTACATGTGTCTTCTTCTTCTCGTCGATCCAATCCCCCCTTCTGCTTCGAAATTACTCCCTTTTTATACCTCGAGACACGAGCCCATCAATGGCCTAGAAAGCTAGGGTATTTTCGAGTTCCCGTAATGGAAAAGGAACCTCGCTTCGCCGCGGCGAAGGTGGCTTCACTACGGCGGACCCGAGGCCTTTGATTTTAGGATTTCTGGTTCGCTATGGCGAAGAGACCCTTTCTTTGTGAAAAGTGTAGCGCGAAGATGGCTTATTTGTGGCGACCCCGTGGCGCCCTTTCTTTGGTCCACCTTTTTGTCGTTTCTACTTTTGTTTGTTTTCCCGTCTTTTAGCTGCCCGTTTGATTCCACTATCGCCATATTCTATAGAACAAGACAATATGAGGGATTAGCGTAATATTGCGAAAATGTGAATCATGTATTTAAGCCATAAAGAACACCGAGAATTCAACTGAAATGCATGCATGATTTACCCCGATCAACATTTGGAGGGATGCACCAATCGGCATCCGTCATGATGGCGTATGGCATTTTTAAGTGACCACATGGTGGTGTGCACCAATCGGCATCCATCATGATGGGAGACCGAAATTGTTAAATGTCTAAGCACATTACCGAATGACAAAAGGGCGAGAGATTCACAGAGCGAATTAGTCATGAATGTGGTGTATAGACAAAGTGAAATAACAAACTTTGATGAGTGTAAATGGGATTTGTAAACTAAATACATCCTTAGGAGTGTATGTTTGAATCTCATGATTTGATTTTAGTAAATTGAAGGCATGTGAAAATGCATATTTTGATATGATCAATGATTTGTAAAGTGAAAGCATGTGAAAATGAATAAGCATGAGTATAGTTTGATATAAAAGGCATGGTTTTATGATAAATGCATGTCATGTTAAACTTAAAATTGGAATAGAACTGTATAGAACCATAAAGCATGAAAATTCTTAGCTTATAGTTTTTATCTATGCGCAAGTTTCGAGTAAACAGGAAAGAAGGCAAGATCGAAGCGAGTCATAGAAAGTTATGGCGTATAAGTATATACCCTGTCATATGCATATCATTTCTTTTGAACGTGTGACATTTTGTGAACAAAAGAGTTAAACTCTGAACTATTGTTTTGTATATCATTTTGTAAAGGCATGATACGCCATTTGTAAACGAATTATATAAGAGTAAATGTTTATGGGCCTACCATTTGAAAATGCTTCCGCGTAGAAAACCCCTAAGCGAGTAGCGTAAATAAAATGTTTTGATAAGACTAATGAAAACGGTGGGAGTAAACCGGGCTCCGGTTCGGATCCGCCCTTCGGGTTGGGCCGGGGATTCGGGTTGCGAGACTTTTACAAAAAAAAAAAAAAGAAAAAAACAAACAAACAAACAAATGAAAAGTAAACAAAAGAAATTAGCAGGCATCCCCACCATATCGGTTCGGACCATGATCGGGTTGGATCGGAAAGGGTGCTGATCGGACCACCCAGATTGTTGGGTGCCATGGATGGAAAAGGTGAGTGGAATTCAACAAAGAACCCTATGAATCCATTACAAGAGGATCACTGTTTGGGGAAGCAAAAGTATGATTTTACTTCCTCAGTTAAGTCTTCCTACCTTCAAAGCACCTCAGCACTGTGAGAAAGGAAGAGGCATTAATTTTGTATGCCATTCTAAAGGGATATAAACTGAATGTGGGAAAGATCATCGAGAAGTCAATTATGAACTACTACAACAACAAGTACAGAGGCCTAATTCCACACCTAACAACCATCACCAGATTATGCATACTAGAAGAGGTGAAAGGGACCTGGAAAGAAGAAGAAAGGTGTCCTAGGACTTCTCCTCTAACACTCATTGGTCTAACTAGACCTCCAGTGAGCAAAGGCAACGAAAAGGTGCAAGAAATTGAAGGAAAAGACAGAGTTGAAAGTTATAAGACTAGATAATATATACAAATTTATGACACTGTTATCAAAGGACTATTATCTAAGTCCTTGGCTACGGGGCAAAAAACTTGTTAACCATATTTTCATTATGACCAAAATGTGCAAACAAAGTTATGACTCTACTATCAAGTTATGACCAGATTTTTTATTGGTCTTAATCACTGCAAGTGCACAAATTGTACAAGTAATAAAAGTGGATTTTCATTAAGTCTAGATATCGTTGCCATGGGGATTGAGGATGAACCACAAAATCAACTACCCCAACTACTCAAGATCTTGACTATTTGAACTTCAATATTAAGATGATTGGAAAACGAATAAAATAATACTAAAGTAAAATCATTAGTGTACATAAAATATTAATAAGAATAGAGTTGAGTGTTCACTGAGTGAGACAACACTGGATCATAGATCAATGAATAATTGTCAATTTCTACATCATTTTGAATCTTAGCTAAGCCATAAGTTGGAAAGCTGAATTTGTCAAAGATTGTGGTATTGTTTGGATTTCTCATAACCGCACCTTTCACTAATTAGAGATTCATGTTCATTTCTTATTCATGAATTTAATCAACTACTTGTAAGATATAACCCTCTTTATAAGATTTAAGTATTTTTCCTTTTCAGTACTTCATGTCCAGGTCTTAGGACTAGATAATTCTTGCCCCTATAGACAGGATATTACAAGCCTTCTCCAATTTGATTGGCACCTCATCCTTCATTTCTGATGAAAATTTCCATCTCCTTGATTAGATCTTTGCTAACACGGGATCAGAATCAGTTCATCAGAAAGAGGAGGAACCTTCGAGTGATTTAGACTGATACTTCATTCAACTATCCTCAAACCATGAGTAAGTTGTTGATCTATCGGAGTAACCCATCAAAGTTCATTAGTTCCATAGTATTAGTCTACCATACCCGAAGCGCTACATACTCTCGAGTTCTCCATCTACTGTATCGGGTGAGGGCCTCTGATTAGTGCCACGATGGTCAATAGGAATCAACAATATTTATAGCTGAATTCCTCCTGCTGTAGTAGCATGGCTCTTTGTAATTGTAGTGGCTCTAGGGTCGAACTTAGAGATGGGTTTTCTTCGCACAAATGACTTACTGTGAGATTAAAACTAGTGAGTTCAATTTGGATTTTAAGGTTTGGTAAAAACAGAGGAGGTTGATGGTTTGCAAACTGAAAATAAATTGAAGAAAAATAATAAAAGAAATCTCATTAAAGTATATGGCTACTGGGTGTAGTTTCTATTGGTAACTGAGGGTTTCCAAGGTCTTTTCCTCGCGTTCGGGAGGAAGACCTATAGTCATCTCCTGAACCGGTTCTTCATTTAGCTATAAAACCTAACCCTTAATAACTATCCTTTGAAAAATGGTATTCACTGAGCATCAGTGGTCTTCGGCTTGATGAAAAACAATTCTCCTTGACTCACCTTACATTGATTAATAGAGGGTAACTAAATGAATCTCGAGTGGATCTGGCAATAAGCATCCACTTCAGACATAAGATTACAAATCACAGCGGGTCATTCAAGGTGAATCTAAGGGATCTAAACCTAGAGTTCAAAGGAAACACAAAACTGTCAGTGAGTATCTGCGTGAGAAACATGAAACCCTTTAGTAGCCTTAAGATCCTGTACCTAGTAGCCTTCCACTTCAAGGAGGAAAGGGTTTTAGCCGCTCATCCTCCGAGTTGTAATCCCCAGGGGGTGTTTGGCTAGTGAGAAAGGGAGAGAGAATGAAGGAAAGTGAAGGAAAAAGAAAAGAAGCGGACATTTCTGAAAGGTTCCCGCCTAAATTTATTAATGAGCAAAAAAAGTGAGATCTGTAAAGACCAAATGATGTATATGTGAAAATATGGCCAAGTGAGTGAATGTGGTAAATACTTAAAAACTGATTTGAAACAAATGTAAGTGTACTCAAAAATTGAAATGAAATGTATTACCAACACTCGACCCCTTTTCATGAAGTGCACGGGTCATACAAGTAATAAAGTGGACTAGAATTAGGATATAGAAATACCACGAGGATTGGAGGTTCTCTCTAATTGGAATTTTACAGTCACCCAGGTGCAGGGCTCTTCACTATTTAGATCCAAATAGGATGTGGGAATAAAAATCAATTTAATTGAAATAAAAACTGATTTAAAAACTAAGCCTAAAAAATCTACCAAATAAACAACTACTTATTAAAGGTATGAAAAGTCATAGGGATAGGGATAATTATTCCTGAAAGCAGTTTGCATTTCCTTGAAAGCGCAACAATTGTAAGTTGAATGCTTGATTTGTCCAAGAGCAATGTAGTATAGCTTGGATTTCTCCTAGCACTATAAATTTCACTTTCTAACACACCATATTCCTTTTTAGGACAAATTGGTCTAAATAGCTACTTGTAAAACCTGACTTTCTTTAAGATTTGATTGTTTTTTTTTTTCAATACTTCACAACCATTTCTTAGGACTGAAGAATTCTTGCCCCCATAGACAGGAAAATGCAATCCTACTCCAATATCATTGGTATCTTGTCCTTCAAATCTAATAAAATTTTCTATCTCCTTGATTAGATCTTTGCTATCAGGATCAAAGATCTTTTATCGGATAAGGAGAAACCTACGATCAAATAAAATTGATACATCATCTAATTAATCCTCTCGCACCATGAGTAAATTATTGATCTATCGAAGTAATTTTCGAGTTTCATTAGTTCAGATATTAGTCTAACATACCTGATTCTGGCTCTTTACTCTGGGAATCTCCATCTACGTGTCTCACTCGAGGAGAACTCTTGGGAAATCGAGCAAAGATATGGCTCTTTTCTGGGTATAAGCTACTAATATTCCAGAACAGTTCATTATATGAATAATGCAATTACTATAGAATTTAGTTTTCAAACCCCGAAATAATGGCTTGCAAATCAAATGTTAAACAATTAATCCCTTTCTGGGGTGTTTAATGTTCCGTGCTGGATTCCAATCATCACCAATCAAACAAAAAGTAAGCAAATGAAGAAAGAAATCAAGAGACAAGAAGAAAAATCGATTTGAGCTTAAATCTTTGCCTCATGATAAATAAATTGAAAATCTAAGTAAAGCAAATCTCTTATTAGAAATAAAATATATAAACTACTCTAAGATCTATTAAAAATAAGAAATATGCGGCAAAACTAAGAAAATTGGCGTTTAGAAAGCCATGAGAGAGAAAAAATCCGGATTTTGGCTTGATCTTTAATGAAGACATTAGTGAAATCTATCTATTATCTGACACCGAAATCTCTTCAATACAAAGAAAATATGTTAAAAAATTACTCTGAGATCTACAAAAAATCAAAATCTGTAGAAAAACAGGAAAAATGGGTAGTTTAGAGAGCCCCACGAGAGGTTCTCAGTCTTCCGCGCTTCCCTTTTTACCTAAAAGCAGTATATATATGATCACAAGGTGAAATGGGCTTGAAAATAGGTGGAAATATCAATTTTCTGCTTTTGGTCACGACACAACAAGTTAGTCCGCGACCGCAGTTTTTAGGTCGCGACCAGGATTTCTGGTCGCGACAGTTTTGGTCGGCGACCGCGGTTCGCAAATTCAGCGACCAAGTTTCTTGGTAGTGACGACGCTGGTCGCGACGGTTTACGGATAGCAGCGACTTCTCCCGACTTGTCGGGGCCATAACTTCGCCGTTTAACTTCGGATTTGGGTGTGTAGTACTCGTTGGAAAGCTCTTTGAATGTAGAATGCAACCATGGGAATTCTGAACCATTTGATTTTCCAAGATGGTCAAGAAAAATTATCTTCAGGTGTACGTTGTGAGACTCAGGTTGACTCTTCTTTTGGAAATATATTGCTCATTTCTTGCCAAATCACTTGATTTTTGTCAGTAATCACTCTAATAAGTTTAGAGGAAATTTTATAGGTTTTACTGAATATGGATACAAAATACACAAAAATAACATGTGAAATGAACTCAAAAGCAAGATGAGTTTTGCACTCATCAAACACTAGGCTTGAAGTTTGCTTGTCCTTAAACAAAGAAAAGAAAGAAGTTGCTTGTCCCCGAGCAATGGAAGAGAAAAGTTCATTTCACCCTTTTATTTAACCAAAACTAAGTAAAGTAAGCTTTCTGAGGGTATGTGATATGTGTCTCAAGAATTACCCTTACAAGGAATATAGAGAATATGATCAAGATAATTTATTCATTTTAATAGTGAATTAATCTCATGATAGACAAATTTAGATCATGGTTCTCACTAGTGTGTTTGTGTGTTGTCTTCCCCTATCCAAACAATTGCAAGCTAGATGAGTTTATGAGAATTGAGATAAGTATGCGGATCTCCTAAGATAATTTATTTAGGTTCCATAGGCTTGTTGTTCTTATCACTCTTCACTAATGTAAAGCACACAACTCATCAAGATCAAGTAGAGTCTTTATAAAACATAATGTAAGGCTTAGAGTAAGTATTAGTTGAAGTAGTCATTTAAAATTTAAAACTTACCCCGAACATACATCTTTTTACTGCATTGTGGCTCAACTCTACTCCATCACGATTCTTACCATCGGCATAGTGACACTCTCGAACACCCCGAAATCTGTTTAGATTGCATCCTTCCATACTCCTCATATCACCTTCACACAAGTCTGCATTCTTTCAATAAACACCAAGAAGCCTTTTCTTTAAGACAACGTATTAGAGTGGTGCAATGTCAAAACATAAGCTTTCTACCCTTAGCGAGCTTAAATCAATAGCTCTAAGACCAATTAGTCTTAGGGTGCCTGGAGTGTTAGAGACAACCCTTAGGATTTACTTGCTTTAGGGAAGGAAGGCTGAGGCTAAACTCACTCCTCATGACTTTTTATTGTATTTTTAGCTTCTTTTACACTTGAATTATTTTTATTTTTTTTTTTGACAACCTCTTTTGATTTTCAACCGCTCATTTCAACCAATTTGAGTTATTTTCCTATGGAAAAATAACTCCCCTAACTGCTCCTCACCATTTCTCAATTATGTTCAAATCTCGTATTATGGGTGAGTTTAGTTTCTTTATTGAGGATAGTGATGTATAAGAAGGTTGTGGCTTCAAGCTTGGTTTTTATAAATGAATTTTGGCTCTTTAGGCTCAACATCTTGGTACTAGAGGAATATGCATATGCATATTAATAGGAGTTAGCTTGAAAGGCCTGATCTTTCCAATGATGGCACCATATGTTTCTCAATTGTTGTATTTGCCTAGGATTTCGCCTCGGCGATAATAGAACAAGTTAGAACCTATGGAGATCAAGGTGGGGATTCTCATAAGCCTTCTCTTAAACAAAGCGCTTTTCAAGGGTACTTAGTGACCACGTGCATGGATTTTGAGAAACCAATGACTAAATAGCCTATTAAAGAGATAACTCATTGAGCATTAAGTCCTATTATCTCTAATATTGTCCGTATGCTAATAGTTCATTTATGGTCCTTATTGACATCACAACAACTCCAAGCAAAACTCAATTAACTCAATAAACTCTAACTTAAAAAAATATACCAAACTAAGATGTAAGTTAGGAAGCATCAAACAAAGTCATTATCTAGAAAAGCACCAGAAAATTTCATCCTCAAAGTTGTCATTTGCAACATGTGGGGTTTGACATGATAAACTAACAAAAAATAAACACCCCGAAACTTTGAGATGAACATTGTCCTAAATGTCTAGCAATGAGCAAAAGGAAGCAATAAAGTAAAAGGGTAATAAAGAGAGTTGGGAAGAGTATGAACTCCCTTTGTAGTCTTGTACTTTGAATAGGAACCTTGATGATTTTGAGGACATTGACATTGGTGTACTACCCTTATTTTACTCTTTTGCTTCTTTGGAGCCATGAAAGTGGCTTTGGCATTTCTCAAACACTTGGTGTGCACCAACCTTCACCTCAAATGAGTGAGTTTTGATTCTTCAAAACCTCCTTGATACATACAAATCCTCCTGATCATGATGATCCCTGAGAACCAACAAACAACCCGAAGCACAAAAATTTTCTTCCATTGTAACTCCTCTTTGATGCTTGGAATGATGGATGGAAAATTGGGGTTCAACAAAAGGTAATTGTGGGTTTGTGATGGGTTTGAAGCTTGAAGATGATGGAGATGGATTGGGAGGAATGTGATTTAGGATTTGAGTGGATGGGAGATGAATTTGAAAGTAGTTAGAGATTGCAAGGGTTGGAGGGAAAGAGTGTGGCTGGATATAAGTATAAAGTAGGAAAGAAGAAAATGGGTTTAAAGGGTTAAAGAGCCTCTATTTTCGTGGCCCGTGGTCTTTGGTCACGTCGACAATTCTGCTCCAACACCCCTGTTTTTATCCAACTTGTTTATCTCATATCTCACACATTCATTTTAGCTCGGAATTGGATGTGTAAAGGTCTCGTTGGAAAGCTCTTTCAATGTAGAATGTGCTCATGGGCTGAGATTGAGATGTTTGGAGTCTCAATCAATACAGAAAAATCAGAATGTTCAATGCTGTCCCGGTGTGATGATTTCTTGACTCCTTAGGTTCTCCTGCTGTCTCTTGCCCGTATCCTTGCTATCCTTCAAAGTCCTTCATGCTTATATATTCTCTCAAAATTCACTCCAATAACAACCATAATGCTTTCATTCATGCCCAAACTCATCTCTTGTCTTCAATTCTCCTCAAGCATGATCATGAACCTTCAATTTTATATTTTAGTTCAATTTGGTTCATTTCATCTCAAAAACACGAAATTTGATGAACATCTCCACTCCATTTTTTCACACTTCAAAGCACTATAATTACATCAACCACTTTCCAACTTCTTGCCTTCGCTCTTGCAAACTAGTCATGACAACATGCTGAACTTGAAACCTACTTTGTGCGAAACACTAACAAATAAAAGTTAAAACTTATTCTTCAGAATTTTCATCTGATTAAAAAAACATAAACAAATAAAGTCACTAAAAAAAACAGAAAAAGAAAAAGAGAGTTGATAGAATCCTTATTACTTAACTTGGGTTGCCTCCCAAAAAGCTGCTTCGTTTTTAGAGTTCAGCTAGACTCATTGGAAAAGTGCTAGTGCTTCCATTTGGCGATCATTCATCTTGGAAAGCAACTTCCTCTTTATAACCATTATTTCGAGATGTTTTCTTTCGGATTTTGAATAGGGGAAATAAACTCAAAATCCCATTAATTATGGCTTGTGGTTCAGCCACAATTTCTTCAAAGCAGTCCCCTCTATGTGAGTAGATATAAACACATTTGTGCTTAAAGAATTTGTTCAGTATATGCCCTTTGATTGAAGCAAGGCTGCGAGGTACTACGCACATGGCTCTTTCTTGCTCCGAGTCAAAGGTAATGGTTGAAGATTGAACTTTGCTTTCTCCTCACCTACAAGCAAGGTGAGCTCCCCCTTGTTGATGTCAATCCATGCTTGGCTTGAGGAAAGAAGTGGTCTTCTTAGTATATGAGAATTTTGTAGATCCCTTCAGTGCTGATCACAAAATCCATGGGGAAGGTAAATGTGTCAATCTTCACCAAAATGTTTTCAATAGCCATTACTTGACATTCTTCTTCAAATTTCAGTTAACCACTAATGGCTCTTCATCCTCTAAGTTGTTTAGGAGTGTTTTGTTCTCAATTTCCAGCTCATTTTCACCTTCTTCCACAGTTTGATTATGTAGAATTTACGCACATTGCTCGAATGAGCATCCATGCATTCAATGGGATTTTTCAAAGTATTACTAGAGGTCACGAAATTGATCCTTGAATGCTTGGACTAAGTATCAATGTGACTTCTATTTTTTACAATCTATAGCACTAGTGTTGACTTGGAAGGTATCTAAATGCAGAATTTCTTCTCATGAAGACTACTCATCTTCTTGTTCTCATCCATGTCGGTAAAATTCTGCTCCTTAGCAAGAAAAAACTCTTCTTCTTTTTGAAATGTGGGGGTTGAACTCCCTTGATAAGGAATTACTCCTTGTTCCATGAGTGAGTCATTTTGAATTCTTTGATTCAAATGATGAATAAGGAAGTCAGCTCCAGCTTCTATGAGCCTTCCATCTTCACTTGAATATTCCTCCATGAGTACCTACAAAAATAAGAAAAACAAAGAAAATAAAGTACAAAAATACTAATAGTAAAAAAAAAAAAAAACCTAGAAACAACTCACAACCAAAAATAAAAATAAAAATTGCCTAAATTAGCAAATCACGTTCTTCAAAATGTCAACTTCCAATGAGAGAAAGTGAACCGTGCCAATCCCGACCATGACTTTAAAAGCTTGTAAAGACAAATGATGTATGTGAAATATGGCAAAGGGAGTGAATGTGGTAAATACTCAGCGATTTGAAACAAAGTAAAGTGTACTCAGCGAAATGAAAGTATTGCAGCACTCGCCCTTTCCGCAAGTGCACGGATCATACAAGTAATAAAGTGGACTCTAGGAGTCCGGATATCGTACCCACGAGGATTGGAGGTTCTCTCTAATTTGAATTTGATCACCCCGATTACAAGGGCTCTTCACTATTTAGGCGATCAAATAGGATGTGGAATAAAATCAATTTAATTGAAATAAAAACTGATTTAAAACTAATCCTAAAATCTACCAAATAAACAACTACTTAGCTAAAAGTATGAAGAGAGTCACTAGGGATAGGGATAATTATTCACAAAACAGTTTGCATTTCCTTGAAAGCGCAACAATTGTAAGTTGAATGCTAGATTTGTCCAAGAGCAGTGTAGTATAGCTTGGATTTCTCCTGACACTATAAATTTCACTATCTAACACACCATATTCCTTTTCAGGACAAATGGGTCTAAATAGCTACTTGTAAAACCTGACTCTCTTTAAGATTTGATTGTTTTTCTTTTTCAATACTTCACAACCATTTCTTAGGACTGAAGAATTCTTGCCCCCATAGACAGGAAAATGCAAGCCTTCTCCAATATAATTGGTATCTTGTCCTTCAAATCTAATAAAATTTTCTATCTCCTTGATTAAATCTTTGCTAACACGGGATCAAGATCCTTTCATCAGATTAAGGAGAAACCTCTGATCAAGTAAATTGATACATCATCTAATTAATCCTCACACCATGAGTACATTAGTGATCTATCAAAGTAATTTTCAAGTTCGTGGTTCAAGATATTAGTCTAACATACCCTAAGTTGCTATCTTGCTCTCAGGAGTCTCCATCTCTGTGTCATAGGGCCTCTTGGAAATCGAACTTAAGATATAGCTCTTGCAGGTATAAGCTACTAATATTCGAAACGATTCATTATATGAATAATACCAATTATATAAATTTAGTTTCAAACCCACAAAATAATGGCGAAAAGCGCAAATACGAATGTTCAGCAATTAATCCCACCTCTAGAGGGTGTTTAATGTTCCATTCTTCCAGATTCCAATGTCACAAATCAAACAAAAAGTAAGCAAATGAAGAAAGAAATCAGAGACAAGAAGAGAAAAATCGATTTGAAACAAATCTTGCTATTGATAAATAAATTGAATATCTAAGTATATAAATCTCTTCAATGAAATAAAAATATGCTCCTAAAACTACTCTAAGATCTATTAAAAATAAAAATATACGACAAAAACTAAGAAAATTAGCGGTTTAGAGAGAAAACCCATGAGAAAAATCAGGATTTAGCTTCAATCTTTGTCACGAACATTAGTGAAATCTGAATCTCTATTATCTGACACCGAAATCTCTTCAATACAAAGAAAAATACGCTAAAAATTACTCTAAGATCTCTGAAAAATCAAAATGCGTAGAAAAGCGGAAAAATGGCGGTTAGAGAGAGAAACCTATTTACCTAAAAAGCAGTATATATATGGTCTGAGGTGAAATAGGCTTGAAAATAGGTCAAAATATCAATTTTACGCCTTTTTAGGTTTCTCCGGCGTTTTGAGTGGCTACGGCAAAGGTACGGTCGCAACACGGTTTTGGAAATTGCGTGACGAGTTTCTGATGCAGCGGCAGGTTTTTGGTCGTGACACGATTTTTGGGGTGCATGACAAGTTTCCCAGTAAGTGATAACGCTTGGTTGCGGCCAGTTTAGGCGACAACTTGTTTTCTTCTCTCCAACTTGTCGGGGCCATAGCCGTTTTAACCGGATTTGGGCATGTGGGTACTTCGTTGGAAAGCTCTTTGAATGTAGAATGAAACCATGAGAATTTTGAACCATTTGATGTTCCGGATAGTACGCAAAAATTTATCTTCCCGAGTGGCGCGTTGGCGAGACTCGGTTGACTCTTCTTTTGAAATATATTGCTCATTTCTTGCCAAATCACTTGATTTTCATCAATAATCCTACAAAACTAGGATTTAGAAATTTTATGAGTTTTAATTGAATATGGATACAAAATGCACAAAATAGCATGTGAAATGAACTCAAAACATAGATGAGTTTTGCACTCATCAAGATCCTGTTACAGTGCTTGTTTGGGGCTTTTATAGCCAAACCCCCTTTACAAATTACCAAAAACTACAAATGCAAAAGCTATTATAGGGGATAAAATGGGAAGAAAACCAAAAAGGGGGAATAAAAGTCAAAAAAACAAAAAGCAGCATGAACAATGCCAAAGGGTGAAAATTCGCATAGCGGAGGCGGGTTGAAAGTCGTAACCTCACAGTACACCAATCTGCAGATTTCCAACTTCATCCCTTTTTCTTCTACTTTACTCCCCTCTCCCCTCTCGTTTACGATGCAATCTGTGTTCAACTCGGATTCTTAGCCTTGGATCAGACTCAACAATTTTTAGCATCAATAGCTTGCAAAAACTACAAAATTAGCCACAAAATACGATCAGTAGAATAGTAGGGACCTTAATATGCAAATCGGGTTCTTTGGTCGTACACAAATAGAACTTTGTGAGCACTAATCACACCCCCAACCTAAACATTACTAGTCACTTAGCAATGAAAGAAAGAGAGAGCAATCAAAACAAAATCAAAATTATGTTCACAAAAATGATATTTCAAAAAGGTTGTGAATGAGTAATGCACAGCCCTCATTAGAATCACTAAAACCCTTGCCCAATAACTATCTCGAGAGAATGAATGTCATACAGAATTGAGTATCAAAAGAGTCTCCATCTTGATGAATCAACCAGGAACTTCCCTTAAAACCTAAGTGTTCATATGATCAGTTCTCAACAATAAAGCCCCTTAAGCGCATTCTCCCAATAAAGCAAGTTTGCCTGACCTAGTACGCTCTTGGAGTCTAAATAGATCAGGACTCGCTCTTATTCAACAATTCTTTTTGTGTTGTAGGGGTGCAATGCTGGACTTCACTAAAGTCCATGTAACGGGGATCCACCAATGACTCCCAACCAATTAAGGCTTAGGGCATCAAGTCATAAGGATCTTAGTCGCTAACTTTTCGAGTTTCACCGGACTCGGGCGTTTTGGGACTCAGTACACAACTCGTTGACCTTACCCATCCACCCATGTAGCGAGCACTAAGTCGGTGACTCCAAACCAGTTGGCTTAGGGCACTAGGCTTTAAAGACTTTCGTTGTATACCCCTCGGACTGTGCTCGGGTTTTAAGGCAAAGCGTCGCGACTTTCTTTTTCTTTTTCACTTCTTTTTATTTTGGAAGACTTCACTAGCCTTTTTTTCATGGGTGTCCTTGACCTATTACAAGTAGTCAACGAAGATAGGTTAAGCTCTTACAAGGCTTAGGAGGCTAGGCAGTTTTTTAGGTTATTGATGAAACCTAATGTGCACTGTGTGTGGTTAACTAAAGGTGGAAGGAAAGGGTTGAAAACAATGAGATTTCAACTAATCATCCACTTAATCAAGCATGGAACTAATCTAATATCAACAGAATTGGATAGTGTTTCAATTTTTCAAACTGCAGGCTAGGCAAAACACAAAAAGAAAATGGGTGTGATTTTGAAGCCGTAAATATAAGATGTATGGTATGTATAAAAAGAAATGCGACTAGATTTTCAGCTTTACAAACAAAATACTTGACTTCACGAAAAGGATAAATAACAAGCCTTGGACATCACAAATGGGCTTGTTCAAAATGGTCTGAAAACATAAATGTAAAAGTCACTTCCTTCGCCTAACTCTCACTAGCCAAATGTCACATTGTCATAATGGGGCTCGGATTGGAAAGTTGAGAAGGAGTGATCCTGATGAGATGTACATTTTTTGGATAGGGACTTCCTGAAGCTTTCTCTGAGACCTTATTCACTTCATTTGGGCTTCAAATGAATAAGTCGAAAGAAGAAAAGAGAGGAAAAAAGTGATCAGTTGGAGCATTTTGAAAATTACACATTTATGAAAATTTCAAAAGTGTTCTTTCTAGTTATATTTAGATTTTACACTCTGCAGAATTCAATAGTGCCAAGAGCTAAAAGCAGGAGTTTAGATGAGAAAGTTATAGGCGAAACAAAATGGGGGTATCACAAGTTGCAAAAATTCGCAACCTGCTTCTTGAAATTTTATAACTCGTACATCTTGATTTTTTATTTTATAAATAGCTTAAATAATAAAAATAATAAATAAATAAATAAATAAATAAATATATATATATATATATATATATATATATATATATATATATATATATATTTGAATTTATATATAATAATAATAATAATAATAATAAATAAATAATAATAAAATAAAAGGAAAAAAGGTACACTGCTATAGGGTGGTTGCGAAAATTCGCAACCTGCGAATTTTCGTAGGCTATGAATTTTTAGCAAGGTTGCGAAATTTTATGGGATTTATTGGTGAGCTTCTGGACCTCCTTCTTTGTAAAAATTTATTTGAACTACAAAAATAAAAGCGAGAAAAATTTAAAAAAATGCGAGAAAATTGAAAATAATCTAAAAATAAAGATTAACTTAAAATTAGTAGAAAATCTAAAAAGAAAAATTAAATAAATCCAAAATAAACTAAGCTAAAATAAAATAAAACCAGAAAAACAGAAAACCCAAAAAGTGGGGAGACTAAACCCTAAGCCAGTCTCGAAGCCTTTGGGTTGTTTAGGCGGGTGGAGCTAATGGAAGTGCGAGATTAGTGCTCTATGTCTGAACCAGCACCCGAATGTGGCGCCCAAAACGTGCGGGTTGGCCTACCCGTCGGCCGCGGAATACTACGTGAATGTCAGGCGACCGAGCATTTTTCCGAAAATTAGAGCGGAATCTCCTTTATGCGGGGAGCTCTACCCAAATACAAAACCTGCATAAAACATGTCCCAAACAGTCCAATATAACAGTCTATGATTAAAACGGCCACTTGGGCTCATAAACTAATACTCATAAAACATACCAACTATGAATCCAACTATATCCAATAGTTCTAAGAGTTCAAATGTTTTACTCTTATACAACACATATATTAAAATTAGAGAATTCTAATACATGTATAAAATCATCAAAGCCATAACCCGGCTTTCTTCACAAACTCGGCCTCTAGGACGAGCCGTCTCCTCGCACGCTCCCTATACCTGTAAAATAGTATTCCTCGACAGGGTGAGCTAATGCTCAGTAGTTGAATCACCTAAGTGGAAATACACTCTCACCTAAGTGCGTGCAATGCTCCAAAATAAACACACATTCAAGCAAATGCATGATCCCTGCGGATGTCCTAACTGATCATCTCGTGCCAGTCCTCCTTAGAGCTCCCTCACATAAGCAAGCCTCGTATGAAATTATTATGTTTATTTGTTTTTTTGTGGAGCTGACCCTCAGGTAGTATATATCAGATTGGCGAATCTCCCAGGCGATTGATGTGTTATGGACTACCCTCCGATGTATATCAATTGGGCCGTCTCCGACGATTGATATTTTTAGTGTGGACTACCCTCCGATAATTATTATTTTTAGACAACCCTCCGAACCATTTTCTCTAGACTCACCTCATGCACTCACTCCTATCGTCCTAGGGTGCTCCCAGTGCATATGGAATGCATGATGCCAATTCCATTACAGTCTATAACACATGTAAATATATAAACATGCATATATTCACATAAAAATTAAATCACACAATCATGTTATGTAATTTCTCATTTCATCACATCAAAATTAGCTCACGTGGGCTAATGATCAAACATGAGCAATTCTACTTGAATTACTCGACCAAACATATTAATTCACAAAAATTATTTTGAGAACACTGTTTCGGGAATAGCGAAACCCTCGGTTACTATTCCCGAAAAATCACAAATCATCGGTTCACTTAGTGAACTCGGGTTTCACGGCCATTACAGGCCCTATACATACCAAAGCACCATTTAATACATAAATCAACCTGATTAGCCCAACGACCCTACCCACGGACTGTGCAGAAACGGGCCTCTAAAAAAAATTACAACAATTCGGTCCCAAGTTTTGGGACCGATCAAACGGCCGTTCAAGGCCTCAATCCAACCGAAACATTGAAAAACACTTAAATAAAGTGTAAAACCCAAGTAGGGAGAAACCCTACCTCTAGGTTGAGGAAACTCCTAAATCAGTACCATGAAGCCCTCTCCGCGTAGAGCAGCTTTCCTTCTTGTCTCGAAGACTGCCGACGGTCGGATCTACCAAAAATTTAGAGAGAAGTATGATGTTCTCTCTCTAAAACACCACCTTGACTCAGCATCAGTTTTCGTTTCTCCTACCCATTTTGGTCTCACATTGTTGAAGGAAAAAAGATGACTATTGGTATTTCGTCTTTTCTAGCAGAATTCAAAAATGACATTTATGTCATTCTTTTCGATTTGTCATTGACACTATCTACGACCGTCCATTTCATCATTTTATACTCATGCCACTTATGGCACATGATTCACGTGTTATATGTGACTTCGTTGCATCGAAAATCGTTTCTGGCACACAGCGCGATGCCTTCAAAAAACGTGTAAATTCCGACTATCTCAAAATTCGACGAAATTTTACGTGCTAGCTAGATTTCGCAAGACAATTCCAACGGTGCAATCCGTTTTGTCATCCGAGATCTAAATTGGAATTTTTGCCATTTTTCCAGAAATTGGAATTTCTTGGGTCTTACACGAACTATCTGCTATGCCATGTAGTGTGAGTAGCTACTAATGTCTTTGATGTAGTGGCAAAGGTTTGAATAGAGCCACTAACTTCCTGAAGATTTGCATATGCAGTATAGATGGGATGGCCTCGGCTTTATGACAAGAGTTTTGGGTGTGGATTGTGTTGCGGTATGGGCGGGATATGCTTGGTCAATAGAAGTCTTCTTTGTGATGGGCTATTGGTGGCAGGAGGCTGGGCTTTGGGGATCTTCCATTTCTTCCTTTCACTACCCTCACTCCCGGTCGGCATTGGGGAGTTTCTTCTTTCTTACGCCGTAGGCAGACGGTGGGAGCGGTGTCACGAGGATTCAAGAATTTCTACTCCGACCCTTCTTGTAGGCTTCTTTGTAGACACTTTGCTTCTCCACCATGGTGTCACTCGTACTCTTCTCTGACTCTCAACATGATGAGCGTCTTGATTGGTGAGCCTTGAAATGAGTTCTACAGGGATGTCAATTTTACGAATCAGGTCACTTCGAAGAACATCTAATTTTTGGTTTAGAGAGCTTTCCATAGTATCAATTCTTTATCTTAATTTGGAATTGAATGTCTTTTGCTCTTCCACAACGTCACCCACCATCTTGGTAAGGTTCGAGCTTGCTCAATCGAGAAATGATCAGGCAACAGGCTCGAGGAGTCACATCAATATGGAGAAATAGGAGGTGCATACTATCCTCATGAGTGATTTAGGCTGCCTCCCCCAACTGGGGTCAAGAATTTCCATATGGTGCATTTGTCGAGGTACCATGCATGAGGGCACACTCATCCGTGCAGGTTTCTATACCTCACGGACTCATATGTATTAGGATTTCTCTCCACTAGGTACTGACCGTGCTGTTCTTCCTCTAGATGTTCCATTGGCCTCAAACTGATATTCAATTCAGAATTGGGCTCCTGAAGAATACTGACTTTAATCAACCTACCTTTTGGATTTCTAATCCATTGAAACATGGATTCCTACAGCAAAAACAAGGCAAACACCCAACGACCAAGAAACAATCCTACCTAAAAAAAAAAAAAAACTCGTGGAACCGAAACTAAGAAGACTAAATGCGAAAATATATACAGAAAAATGATAAAGAAATTCACTCATGACTTTACGAGGATCACAAGTACTACCGTCATCATTTGCACTAGCACCATCCCCACGCGCAATTTGATTCGCTCCATGAGGGTGGTCCGAATCAATACTATTTATAACTTTGCCTTCCTATCACAGAGCATAGCTACCGGCAAAGATAAAGGGGTCGAGGGTCAAACACAGGATGAGTTTTCTTCGCACAAATGATTTACGTTGAGATTAAATCGTGAAGTTCAATTTGGATTTTGTTGCCTGTAAAAACAAAGTGGAGGTTGATGGTTTGCAAACTGAAAATAAATTGAAGAAAAATAATAAAATAAATCTCCTTAAAGTATCAGGCTACTAGGTGTAGTTTCTAATGGTAACTAAGGGTTTCCAAGGTCTTTTCCTCGTGCTAGGGAGGATGACCTATAGTCATCTCCCACTGCCTCTTCATTTAGCTATAAACCTAACTTAATAATTATCCTTTGAAATGGTATTCACTGAGCACACCGCTATTCCGATGCTGAAAAACAATTCTCCTGACTCACCTTACAATGATTAATAGAGGGTAACTAATGAATCTCAGTGGATCTAGCAATAAGCATCCACTGAACCCTAAAATATTACCAACATAGTCATCAAGGTGAATCTATGGATCTAAACTCTGTAGTTCAAAGGAAACAAATCATAATGAGTACCAAGGTGAGAAACATGAAACCCTCCAATAGCCTTAAGATTCAGACTCAATACCTTCCACTTCAAGGAGGAGGGTTTTAGCCGCTTCATCCTCCGAGTCATTATCCCTAGGGTGTTTTTGCCAGCGAAAGGGGATGTAAAATGAAACCAAAGTGAAGGAAAAGAAAGAAGGAACCGCCGAAAGGTTCTCGCCTAAATTTATTAATGAGCAAAAAGTGAGATCCCATTACGTTGCTTCGTCTAGGGCTTTTATAGCCAAACCCCCTTTACAAATTACCAAAAACTACAAAAGTAAAAGTTATTACAGGGGATAAAATGGGAAGAAAACCAAAAAGAAGGAAGAAAAGTCAAAAAAGTCAAAAAACATCATGAACAGTGCCAAAGGGGGGAAAATTCACAAAACTGGAGAGCAAGTTGCAAAAATTTGCAACCCCGCGAAACTCACAATTTCGACTCAAGGTTCCTTTTCTTTCTACTTTCCGCTCCTCTTCCTCTAGTTTCCGATCTACACACCGAGTTCACCCCTGATTCTTCAGGTGCTTGGTTCGACCAACAATTTTGGCATAAATAGTCATTAGAAAACTACAAAATTAGCCACAAAATGCGATTAGTAGAATAAGAGGGACCTTAATGTGCAATCAGTTAATTACGCTGATTAGTACACAAAAAGTGCTCAAAACCTGCAATAAACAGGGTTTAAAATAGCACTTTTTGAGCACTAATCACCTCCTAGAAATCAGAACAAGATACAATACTTGGGTACATGGTACTAGTACTGGGAACGAGTAAGTTCAAAAATAATATCAATCAAATAAATTCAAGAATTCTAACTAAGGCGTTCTTCCACTTTGTGCAGAAAAATGACGATCATCATTGATCCATTCCCATAGGGAGCTCAACTCTTCAAAATTGGTTTAACTCATATCAATTATCAACCAGGAAAATTCACCGGAAGTAAACTGATCAACAATGAAATCCATAAATTTTCCTAACTCCATTTATTCAAGAACAGTAATAAAAGAGAAAATTAAACCAGAAATTCCAGCTCAAAGCTGCACTATAGTTCATTACTCAACTCCAAAAAATAAAAATAAAACTAACTAAATATTACGCTAAATCAAAATCTACTAAAACGAAAATAAAAGAAAAATAAAAGAATAAATAATAATATACAAAGAGTCTTTAGCTACCCACAATTTTTGGATTGGTGGAAGCTATGCAAAATGTCCTAGATGCATCTATTTATGTGACTTTCCATCGTCAGCCACACTCATCAATCAAGGCCAGGATCCCCCCAAAATTCTGGCCCAAAATGGTTGCCTTGTCGCTACTTAGAAAGTTCTATCGCGACCAAGTTTTAAGTCTTTGTCGCTGGCTTCTGCTGTTGCTTATTGTTTTCTCTGTCGCGAATTCGATTTATGAGCTTCCTTAGACTATAACACAAACTATAATGTCAAGAATAAAATTTTCTACTGTAGTAGTTCCTGTTTCTTGCCGCAGAATGTCTGTGGTCTCTCGACACTAAATTTGTCGCAATCTCAGCCTTTTACACTCTGGCCTCTAGAAATTGTCGCGATAAGCATTTTTCTTTTCAGCTTGTCTACCCTGTCGCAACAGACTTTTCTATGTCATGACATGATTTCTTTCGTTTCTTCACAATTTCTGTCAAGACCGAGTTTTCTTTTTTCGCGACATGATTTCTTTTCTCTCGGTCTCACAGCAATGAGTCAGCTGTCATGACAAACTTGACTTGGCTAATTTCAGTTCTTTTTTAATTTTTGTCACAACCAAGTTTTCTTCTCTCACGACAAAATTCTATCAACCTATAGCTTTTATTGTCATGATAGAAAACTTCTTTGTCACGATAGAGATTTTTCCTTCAATATTTAACCATGTCGCAACATAAATTTCTTTATCGCCATTCCTCTTATATTGCTCTTTAACTTCTATGTCGCAACAGAGAATTCCTTGTCACAACAAAATTCACCTCAACCTCATGTTTTGTTTGTCACGACATAAATAATCTTTGTCGCGACAGAGATTTTGTTGATCATTGTTGTGAATTCTGAATGTAATGTCGCGACAAGATTTTTTTTGTTGCAACAAATATTCTTCCTTGAGTTGGCTCCATGCTGAAAACTTTGTCACAACATAAAAACACTTGTCTCAGTTGACTTGTGTTGTATTCTTGCCATTTCCTGTCGGGATAAAGCTGTCTTTTGTCGCAACAGAATTCATCTAATAATCTTCCGCCTTTTATGTTGTGACAAAGGAAGGGTTGTTGCGACAAAGTTCCTTTGCCATTTGCCTTGATTATTGTCGCGACAAAGTTAAGGGTGTCGTGATAGTCTTCTTTTCTTCTTCTTTAGCAATGTTGCAACATAATCTGCCACGATTAAAATGCTCTTTCAAATTTCGAGTTCCGCCAAAGTTTGTTACGAGATATAGTCGCTTAGTCGGCTCAGCACATACTTAATATGTCGAAATTTTGTCGCGACAGACAAAAACTATGTCACGATAGAGACTACTGCAATTTCCATTTTTTTTCCTTCTTTTATGCTGGAATTATCTCCTTTTTCAATTAACACCTACAAAATACAAAGTTAGTGAATATTCCACAATTTGGCATAAATGGGATCCGAAATCGTTAAAACACGCTTTAAAAAATGGATTAAAAATAGATGAGTTTAAGTAAAATAATATTCCCCTAAACTCGTCCCTTTCTGTCATTGATATATTTTGTCTTGTAATCTGTAAATAAGTGGCTTTACTATGGGATTATGTGTAATAAGGAAGTAAGGGGCCATTTCCATTGTCAGATGATAAGATCGCATGCTCAAAATAAGAATCAGTTTGTATGTTTATGCATATCATAAGGGCAGCTTGAAAGGTTCATTTCCAAGGATGTCCTAAATCATTTCGTTAGTGTATTGTTCAGATTTCATTCGACTAATAATCCAACAAGTTCTAAGACATCGAGAGATTACCCGCGGATTGATCCTAAGATGTTCCTGATCTTGGCACAATTTGTTTCAGAATTACTTTTCACCATGTGCAAAGTTTATCAGGATTTTTATAACCAAATTGTTTACAAAAAATAGAATTATAGGTCTTATCTGTTCCATCAATTTATTAAAACATTCCTTCTTCTTGAAGTTCAAAACATTTATTATTATCTTTACAACTTTCCCTTTTTAATTCATCTCATCCTACCCCAATGCATCTATTAGATGTTTGTTTGGTTTCCAGATTTGTTGTTGTGTTGTTTAACAAGTCAAGAAGTTCAATGAAATAAAGCATTCAGCTCAAAACAATCTAACACAACCACAATTTCATTCTTTCATCAATTTCATTCAACCAAACATGTTGCAGCAATTTAACCATTAGATCCAGGTAACTGGTTTCTCATTTATTCAACTAAGCTATTTACCACAAGTCAACAATTTCAAATTATTAAACATAAAGGAAAGATAATTTAAACAAAACAATCAAGAAATGAATGAACACCAAGCTTTTCAAAGATTTTTCTATTTTATTGAATTTCAAGGATCGGATATCAAGTACGTAAAGGGAAAAGATATGAAGAGTACGGTGAGCCATTTTCTTTTCTTTCATGCCTACGGAGGAAGGTAGTTAACTAGATCTAATTTGTACCCAACTGCAGAAAGTGAGAACTCAGAATCTGCATCGTGGTCGCCGATCTACCGCCTTCCACTTCGCGCACCACCCATGGATGTGGCCATTTTCTCGATAGTTCATTTTGTCACTACCTACTGCAGTTCTCCGGGGTTCCCAAACTCACCCTAGCCAGAGTACATCTTGATTAGGTTCTTGTTCATCATATCCAAGCTTTCAGTCTAGAACTTCTCCCTATAGTTCAAGGTGCCCTCCGATTCTTTGTCCATTTTTTCAATTAGAGTTATTATTTCCTTATGATGTTCCTTATACAAATACCCAAAGGCATCGGCCTTCTGCAGCAAAATTTTCTCCATAGCATCTTGCCTCTCTCATGATTTTGATTAACTCATTATCTCTTCTGAGCTGATGAAAGAGAAAGGCATCTTCTCTTGCCTTCAGTTCTACATTAAGCTCTTATTCTCTTAATTCCCATCTACTCTTCCATTCCTCATTTCTTTGTCTTAGGGCTTCTTCTAAACTCTGTCCTTCTTTTTTCAACTCAAAGATTCATATGCTCATCATGTTGTAGCCGGAGTTTCAAATTGCTTGTCTCTTTCTTCCATTTCGCTTCATGGCTTTAAGCATTTCTGGGATCAGATTACAGTTACTCAAAGACTCGAGCTTCCACATGCTCTGTGGACTTGTCTCACCTCGGAGAAGGCCCATACTAGGCTCACACTTCTCATTCGTTGAGCCCGGGAGCTTCTCGGGCTCAGACCGTGGCTACTGTGATTTTGTCGGTTCTTCTTCTTCTACCACTTCCACTGCCTTCCCCGCTCTATTTTTAGGCCCCTCGTGACCTCTACAGTGCTGGGGGCGATGTTCTCAGCGCTCTTCTTCCCCGCCCCTTGATACCACCCAAGATACAGAGCCTCGAGATCAACACTGGGTTTGGAATCAGCCCTTGTATCCTCCTCTGTAATAACTCATAATTGAGTTTTTGATTATCTTGCCCACACTGAATTTAAACCCCTTGAGGATGGCATATAACAATATTGCCTCTTTTTCCCTAACTGTTCATAGGTGATTAGAAGGTAGAATAATTGAACATAAAAAATAAAACCACACCTTTGTTGGTTCATTCAGTGCTCCTCTGGCGATGGATTCATGTGGGTTTTTCCTGTGCATTCCATTCTTCTCAAGCATCGCCAACAGTCTACAATCTTCCTGGTCGTGCCCACCCGCCTTTGAATTTCGACCCGTTCTTCCTCTTCTGAATATTATAGGTTTGATCTATTTGCTCTTTTCTGAAGGACATCCATTTCCCTCTAACGTAAACTATTTTATCCTTAATTCCCACCATATTTACGTAGAACTCCTTCACCACATCTACGGATCCATGCGCTTTGTGCTCGCAAAACATATGCCACCCCTTGCTCTCAACCATCTCTTGGAATAGAGAGTTCCACTTGTTGAAGCCTCTCTCCCCTATGAAGTCTCTATGCTGTAGTTTATCTCTCCAAGCAATATAAGTCATATTAGAGACCCAGTCACTAACTTTTTCTCCACTTATCTCTGCTCTTGCTTCTTCATATCCTCTCTTCCTCTTTCTAGATTCTTCCACTGACTGCTCAGTTTCTCTATTCACTTCACCTCTTTCTTCACTTCCCCTTGATTCTGCTTGTGCGGTTTGAACTGTTTCTTCCCTTGTCTCAACATATTCTTCCATGATTTCGTTGAGGTTTGGAACTGTGCCCGTCGGTCTCGACATTTTGAGAGAGGGATTTGTGGCTCGAAAGGGAATGAGAGATCTGTGATAGAAGATCAGTTGAAGGTTTACAGGTAGGTGACTCTTCAGTCTTCAAACTTTTATATCTATAGGCCAAGAGTTGTTGTGCTTTATTCATTGTCGCGACAAATTTTGACCTAAAGTTGTGCCCTTTTTAAATATTGTGTTGTGACATAGAGAATTAATATTGCTACAAAATTTTCAATAAATCAAGGCAATTCTTTGTTGCGATAGAGAGAAATCTTGTCTCGACATGATTTTTTTATGCCCAAGTTTGTTGTTTGTCGTAACATAAAGAAAATATGTCGCGACATAGAACTCTTTCATTGTAAATCAATTGTCAGCACCAACTTTGTCACGACATAAAGAAATTGTGTCGCTACATAATTTCCTGCAACATGCTCTGAGGTTAGATTTTTCTTTGTTGCGATATAAAGAACTAATGTCGCAAAAAAATTTCTAAACTTGTTGCGACAAACTTTGTTTGTCGTTACAGATTCTGTCCTACCTTAGAAATTCTTGCATCTTTTCATACCAGATGACATTATGCAATAAAGTCTTTTCACTTAGTTAATGCATGTGAAAACACATTTTACAACGAACAATCTCAATTCAAGTATGAACAACAATTCTCATTCTTCACTCAATATCATTCATCAAGGTATTCAACAAAGCATACAAGCAATTTGCACAATAAAATTTCCACATTCCTTCCAACTTCAACAATGCATTATTATTAAGGACAAAGTGAGGGAAATGGAAATACTTCCCTCAGAGCATTTTTTTCACATATTCGCTTGAGAAAGTGTTCTTCCTAATAACATCCAATTCCAATTCAAATTTTCTCCTAACCCCTCGAAAATCGCAAACTATTAATCTACATAATAAAATTTAAATAAATTGAAACTAAAACTCAAACTTATAAAAGTTAACTAAATTAATCAAACTATAAAATTAAAATTTCATTGGTCAGCTTCTCCTAAGAAGCCGCTTCGCCTAATGTCTTTAGCAAAACACTTGCTGCGTATCGTCTTCATTTTGAAGAAACTTTTTTCCTTTTCAAAATATAGGTCTAAACTTCATTTATACTTCCCCAAGATAATGCTTCTGTCTCTGACCATTTACTTTAAGTTCAATTCTAGATCCAAATTTCACAGCATCGTCTCCAAAGGTGATTTGTCACCACTGTGTAAGGACCACTCCATCTAGATTTCCACTTCAAAATAGCTTCGAGCTCGGGAGTTATATAAGGTGACTTGTTCTCCGCTCTTGAATTCTCTCCTTAGAATCTTGATCATGTCACCTCTTTGTCTTTTCTTTGTAGATTTTGGCATCACATAAGCTTCATTTCTCAAATCTTCCAGCTTCATTTATTTGGAGTGCTTCCTTTCCTTGGCAAATTTTAAAGTCACAATTCAATCTCATGGCCCACATAGCTTTATTCCAAATAAAGTGGAGATGACAAGGTTTTCCAAATACAATTATGTATGGGACATTCCAATGGGAGTTTTCAGAAGCAACTCTATAAGCCTCCACAAATAAGATCATCTAGCCTTTATGCATCAACCCTTTCTCGCCAGATTCACTGCTTTCTCAAGAATTTTATTTATCTCCTACTGAAATTCCTCGTCGCCTATCTGATTGAGGGTGATAAGCCAATCCCATCATATGTTTGGTTTCATATCTGCTCATGAGTTTTGCAAAAACTTTATTTGCAAAATGGCTTTCCTCATCACCGATGATTGTTCTAGGTGCTTCAAATTTGCTCAAAATATTCTTTCAGAGCAAACTCCAAATCCAACGTGATGCACTATTTTCTCTGACAAGAAAGAAAGCTTCCACCCATTTGGATACATAATCCATCACTAGGAGAATGTATATATTACCAAATGATAATGGGAAAGGTCCCATGAAGTCTATCCCCCATGCATAAAAAATTTGCACCACCAGAATTTCTTGCAGGGGCATTTCATTTATTCTGCTTATGTTACCCATTCTCTAACAACCATCGCCATGTCTTACCCATTCAAAACAGTATTTGAATAGAGTAAGCCAATAAAAACCTTATTGGAGAATTTTCTGGGTTGTTTTGTCTCCTACAAAGTGTCCTCCATATAGTGAATTGTGACATTTCTCCATAATACCACTTGTTCTATTTCTAGAACACATCTCCTTATGATCATATCTCGCTTCCTCTTTCTATAAAGTAGTGGGTCATCCTAATTATAAAATCAAGAATCGCTCTAATTTTCTTTTCTTCACAGAGCCGACCTGTGTGGCACAACTCCACAAACTAAGTAATTGACAATATTAGCATACTAGGGTGTTTGAAATGACAACAAAAACAAATCAAGCCATCAGAAAGTTTTTGCTATTTCATTCTTTTTCTTTCCAAATGGCCATTTCCAATCTAGACAAGTGATGTACTCTCACATTGTCACTACCATTCTTATCTTTGATCTCAAGATCAAACTCCTGTAACAGTAGTACCCATCTAATCAGTCTTGGTTTGGCCTCCTTCTTTGCCATTAGATATTTAATTACAGCATGATCAATGCGTATTATAATATGGGACCCTAATATGTAAGGCCTTGAATTTTTCAAAAGCAAACACCATTGCTAGCATCTCCTTCTCTGTGGTGGAGTAGTTCTCTTATGTCTCATTGAAGGTTTTGCTTACATAGTATAACAACAACTTTTGCTTGGTCTACTTCTAATCCAACAACAAAAATCTTGTGTCCTAAGATAATACCTTATGTTACCATAAAATAACATTTCTCCCAATTTAAAGCTAGATTTTTGTCTTGACACCTCTGAAGTACTGTTTCTAAATTTTCCAAACAATTCTCAAAACAGGATCCATATACTGAGAAGTCATCCATAAATATTTCCATAGCCTCTTCCACCAAATTAGAAATCATAGACATCATACATCTTTGAAATGTGGCAGGAGCATTACATAATCCAAAAGGCATTCTTCTAAAACCAAAGGTGTCATAAGGACATGTAAATGTAGTTTTCCTAATCCTCTTTGGCTATAGCAATCTTGTTATAACCAGAATGTCATCAAGAAAAACAAGAATGGAGTGCCTCACAATTGGCCCGTAATTTTGTCATCGAAAGGGTGTGAGGATAATGGTCCTTTCTGCAGCGTTGTTTAGTTTTTCAGAGTCTATACACACTCCATCCTCACATAAATTTTATAGAATCAATTAATTCTTCTCATTTCGATCACAATGACCCCTCGCTCTTCGGGACCACATGAACCGATCACCCAAGGGTCAGCTCGAGATTGCATATTTATGAAGCCTCCATTTACCATTATTTCAAGATTTCTTTCGACCACTTTCATTACCGGATTCAAATTTCTTGATGTTTTATAAAGGTTTCAGCATTCTCCTCGAATAGATCTGCGGCAGATAGAAGGATCGATTCCTTTCAAATCTTCTAATGACTGCTTATCGCTTCCTTACATTTTCTGAGAATTTCCAGCAGTTTTTATTTTTCAAGCTTAGTTAATCCAGCTGAAATGAAGATTGGCTTTCCTTTTTCTGGTTGCAAGAAAGCATAAAATGTTCAAGTAATTCTTTTAGAATTAAATCCTTTGAACTTTTGATTACTTCAACAGCTTCCTCTTCATAACTGCTGGATTTTTTTTGTATTGATTTCTTCAACACTAAGTATTTCCTCTTTCAATTTAAAATTAGAGTCCAGAAATTCAACTTCAAGATGCTCAAGATACTAGAAATTCATCTCATTCTCATTCATTGAGCTCTAAAAATTACAATCATTGATCAGTTCAGAACTAATTGGAATTTTTGTTTCTACAATCTCACAATCAACATTACTTAGTTCTGGCTGTTTGAAACTATGATTGAGATTGAAGTGCACTGCTTCATCTCCAACCTTGAGAGTTAATTCTCCTTTCTTCACATCGATCAAAGCTGCTCCTGTTGCTACTAAAAGTCTTCCTAACAACAGTGGGATGTGTATGTCTTCCTCTATATCGATGACTACAAAGTCCATTGGGAAAATGAATTTTCCCACTTGACGCGACATCTTCTAAAATGCCCTGTTGACGGGCCACGTTCTGCCTTCCATTTGCAAGGTTATGGTATCGTGGGGAGGTGTCTCCTG
The DNA here is from genome assembly GCA_016808115.1 of Tetrastigma voinierianum. Classification (NCBI taxonomy): domain Eukaryota; kingdom Viridiplantae; phylum Streptophyta; class Magnoliopsida; order Vitales; family Vitaceae; genus Tetrastigma; species Tetrastigma voinierianum. The sequence continues at coordinate 215,379 of JAEQBH010004278.1, read as the reverse complement.
CAATTGCCTCTTACTAATGCATGCGGATCAAGTCGATGTCAGCTCCAGACCGCATACAGTTTTCTATACGCCCGCTCTAATTTTACATGGTATAAGAAAGCTGCCTAGATCCTGCATTTTCTCTGGTAAAGACTTCTGAATCATTGCATTGTAGGTTGCTATTAAGCTCACTATTCCTTTTTCAACTTTCTTTCTCGCTTCACCATCTCCTTCCATGAATTTCAGATAATGAGGCATTTCCAGTCAATGCCTCTTAGAAAGGGATATTGATCACTATCTTCTTGAACATGTTCAAGAATTTAGAGAATTTCTCTTCAAGCCTTGCCTTCTATAGCCTATGAGAGAATGGAACTTGAGGGTTATAAGCTTTAACCTTTTCCTTTTCCCCTAGATTTTCTTTTTCCACCCGCCTCCTGTCGTGATCTTATCGCTTTCTCTTCCTCTTATAGCTTCGAAGTCAGGTCGCAAATTCTTCCAATTTCTACATGTTTCTCTTCCCTCGTTGTCCTTCTTCCCACTCTCCTTTCTTCCGCCTCTCGCCACTTCTTAGAGTTACAAATTTACGCAAATTCTTTCGATTCTTTCAGGTCACTCTTGAAATGCATCTGGTCGACTCGCATGGTAAGGCTAGCCGCCTCTACTGAGTCTCCGCATTCTTCAAAAGGCATCAAGGCCTCAACACGCTTGTGTTTGCCTAGAATGCTGTTACTTAAGCAAACTTTTGTTCATGTATGTTTAGAAACCTTTTATTTTCCCCCATGAAAGCAAGCATCTGGTCTTCAAAGGAATTAGATCTCCTCTGCCCCTAATTATCTGCTCTCTGTCTTGCTTCTTGTTGTTGTTGTTGTTGAAACCCTTATGAGGCATGATATTTTTGCATATTCTCGTCTGTGCCCGACCTTGTCAGGTTCCTCCAAATTCATGAGAGAAGTTCCCATGGTTCTCGAGTGTCGCGCGTGGCGTGTTCAGTCGGGCTTAAAAGTGTAGCTCCGCTCTGTAGCATTAGTCTCAGTGCCTCCCTCGACCTGGTAGGAACCCTCATGGTTTGGTCCCTCTTCAGCACTCTTTCTTCTTTCTCCTCCATCTACTGCTCCCACTTCAAGTGCAGTATGCATTCTTCTCTCATTGCTTCCAAGTTTGTTCATCACTGCATCCAACTTTGCTTCTATGGAAATCATACGATTAAGCTAAATTAAACCACTTCCCCACAGTCTCTTTGCTGCTCCACAGGAAAGCCGGATGGAGACTTGTAGTTGCATTTGGCAAGGTCTTCAATCAGCTGCCTTGCTTCTTCTGCACTTCTTCTCTTAAAATCCCCATAGCATGATGCATCAATTATACCCTTGGAGGCATAATTCATAGCATGATAAAAAATATCCATCTGAGTGGTCAAGTCTATCCCATGCATAGGATGTCTTTTGAGTAGTCTCTTAAATCTTTCCATGCATTGTATAGACTTTCATCCTCCCCCTGTTTGAAGACTATAATCTCTCCTCTTCTTCCGGACTTGAGTGAGAAAAATCTACATATAAGCCTCCGTAACTCTTCCCAAGTGTTCATGATCCAACCTTAATGAGCTCAAACCAAGTTCTTGCCACATCTCTCGGTCGAGGAAGAGCGTAACCTGATCACTTAAATTCTACCCCATTGAACTTGATTGTATTGCCATCCTCATGAATCTTCCCATATGCTCAATGGGATCTTTAGAAGGATGACCAGTAAACCGGTGTTGTTCTACCATGGTGATCAAGGCTAGCTTCAATTCAAAATTATTTGCTTCTATGGTCGGTTGTCTCATAGCAGAGTACTCCTATTGAATAATAGGCCTCCAAAAGTCCTCCATAGTATTAGGCCTCTAAGGGCTCTCTGCTTCTTCTTTTGGAATAGCTTGCAGCCTTTCTCTTTAATTTGCCATACTTTTGGATTCTACACTTGTGACCTTCTCGGATTTCGCTGTCTCTCCAATTTCGGTGTCCCCAGGCGTAGATGCGCTACAAGCTCACTCACATTAAATTAACATTTTCTGAAATAGAAACACACTGAGATCAAATGAAATATGTGGAAAACAGTTATCTCCATTTAAGCTCATAGAAAAATTTCAGTAGCTTCATCAGCTACCGTTTTTAAAAATATTTTTGAGATTTTCTGAAATTTATTGTAAAATAAAGAAAAAGAAAGAAAAATGTCCAAATTAGTAATCCCATTTTTGGTTAGAATATCGATCTTTAAATTCATCAATCATCACTCCCCGGCAACGGCGCCAAAAACCTATTAAGACCATATTATATATACAAATTTATGACACTATTATCAAAGGACTATTATCTAAGTCCCCGACAATGGAGTCAAAAACTTGTTAACCATATTTTCGTTATGACCAAAATGTGAAAACAAAGTTATGACTCTACTATCAAGTTATGACCGGATTTTTGATTGGTTTTAATCACTGCAAGTGCATAGATCGTACAAGTAATAAAAGTGGATTTTCATTAAGTCCAGATATCGTTCCCACGAGGATAGAGGATGAACCACAAAATCAACTACCCTAACTACTCAAGATCCTTACTATTTGAACTCCAATATTAAGATGGTTGGAAAACGAATAAAATAATACTAAAGTAAAATCATTAGTGTACATAAAATATTATTAAGAATAGAGTTAAGTGTTCACTGAGTGAGACGGCACTGGATTATAGATCAATGAATAATTGTCAATTTCTACATCATTTTGAATCTTAGCTAAGCCATTAGTTGGAAAGCTGAATTTTTCAAAGATGCATTATGGTATAGTTTGGATTTCTCCCTTAACCATACCCTTCACTAATTAGAGATTCATGTTCATTTCTGATTCATGAATTTAATTAGCTACTTGTAAGATATAACCCTCTTTCAAAGATTTAAGTATTTTTCCTTTTCAGAACTTCATGCCCAGATCTTAGGATTGGAGAATTCTTGCCTCCATACATAGGATATTACAAGCCTTCTCCAATTTTATTGGCACCTCATCCTTCATTTCTGATGAAAATTTCCATTTCCTTGATTAGATCTTTGCTAACACAAGATCATAATTAGTTCATCGAAAAGAGGAGGAACCTTCGAGTGTTTAGCCTGATACTTCATTCAACTATCCTCAAACCATGAGTAAGTTGGTGGTCTATTGGAGTAACCCATCAAAGTTCATTAGTTCCATAGTATTAGTCTAGCATACCCACAAAGAACTGCTCTATACTCTCAGGACTCTCCATCTCTATATCATGTAGAGGGCCTCTTGGAAATCACAACAAGATACAATACTTTGCTTGGGTACACGATACTAGTACTGGGAACAAGTAAGTTCAGAAATATGGATTTCATTTATTTCAGTTGCTAAATAACACGCAAAGGGCCAGTAAGTTCAGTTCAGAAAAATGGGTACACAGTATTAAAGTGAAAATGATTAGAGAAAGATTGAAAGTGTCCACCGATAGACAAAAATAATATGCTGACATGAAAAGAAAAGATATTTGATATGAGGTCGGCGAAATAGTGTTTTTGAAAGTATCGCCTTAGAAGAAGGTGATGAGATCTAGGAAAAAGGGCAAGTTGAGCCTTAGATTTATTGGCCCCTATGAAGTGATCGGAAAAGTGGGTTCAGTGACATCTGTTTGGAATTACCTCCAGAATTGGAAAAGATACATAATGTGTTTCATGTGTCCATGCTACGGAGGTACCGATCAGACCTGTCACATGTAATTATAACCCAGGAGACAAATTGGTCGAGACAGTTTGACCTATGAGGAAGGCAGTAGGGTTTTGGCTCGTGAGGTGAAGAGTGCAAAGCAGAGAAGATTCCACTAGTCAAAGTGTTGTGGAGAAACCACAAGATCGAGGAAGCTACTTGAGAAAGTGAAAAAACAATGCAACAACAATATTCGTAATTGTTCAATGAAGGTAATTTCGAGGACGAAATTTTCTTAAGTGGGGGAGAGTTGTAACGCCCCAAAAATACCACCCCAAGATTTTATAATAATTTTATTATATGTTTAGTGTATAATCGAGCCAAATGGGAGATTTTTAAAATTAATAAATGATAAAATGAAAATGTTAGATGTTATATGATAAAAAATGAGTATATGTGATTGAGTGATAAAGGCTAAATGTCAAATGATAGAACCTGGGAATTAACCCAAGTGAGAAAGGACAAAAATGGAAATTTGTGAAAAAGAGGACCTAGGGGTCATAAGTTATAAAGAATACATGTCTAGGTGTAAATAGAGTTAGTGAAATAGAGAGAAAAGTATGGGCTATATAGTAAATTAGAGGCACTTAAGTCAGAGAAATGGATTTGTAGGCAAATAAAGCCTTATAGAGATTTATTGACTTAAGACCACATTTGGTCTTAGAATGCCCATTTGGGTAAAAGCGGTATTTGAGAGGAGTGAGAGAAAGCTAGGAATTAGAGATTTGAGGTTGCAAGAAATTCAACTCTTTGGTGCGAAGATCTTGCGAAAAGGAAGGAAGAAGAAGAGTAGGGCTTGAGTGCGAAAGATTCAAGGTATGAAAACCAAAACCAAACCCCTTTCTACTTGTGTTTAATTTAATAAAACCCCAAATGTGGTATAAAAGTGTTCTTGGATGGTTTTAGTTCAGTTTTAGGTTGTTTTTCATTTTTTTGATTGGTTTGGATTTGTTTTGAGGAATGGTTGTAAAAAGGAGAATGTTGGGTTTTCAAAGGAAATGTTGTTAAAAATTTGTCAAAATGTTCTTGTTTTGGATATAGGTTAAGTTATAATCCTCCAAATTAATTGATTCCAATTGGTAAAGAACCATAAGCGATAGGACTACAAGTTTATAGAAGGACAGGGCAAATTGTAGCTCACAAGGCTCCACGAGATATGAGCAAAGGTGAGTTTGAGTAGCTCACGGGTATGTTCTGTTTTGGGTGTTGTTATGGTGTTTTGGCCATAAGTTGAGTTTCACTCATCCAAATTGAGTGATTAAAAATTATGGGTAAAATAGACTTCTAGGGAAATAATTTACGTAAGGGAAGTGTATGCAAATGTTACTGAGTTCAATCGTAAAGTGGGTATGTAAGAAACAGTCTTATTCTTCCTTGCAAATTGGAGTAGTCTGGATGTAAAATGCAATAACTTGAGTTTTGGTGATCCAAATTGGATGATTCAAATTGGAGAAGACACCTCAGAACCATAACTTCAAATACGTAGGAGGAATAATTACCAATTTATGGAGTTAAGACCCCTGAAATGGAGAATAACAGTAGGTAACCGAGTGAGCTAGGCATACCGATTAGTATGGCATTAAAATGCCTTAACTTGAGTTTGGGTGATCCAAATGAGATGATTCCAATTCCTACTAAAAATAGACTCATAGAGATATAATTTTTTGGAAGGAAGCATGAGCAAAATATGGCTTATGTGTCCCTAGAAAATTTTGCAAGTGAAGGAGTATTGGGTAGACATCAACCCTAACCAAATACTCCTAAAATAACCGACTAACATGTGATTGTCATTGTATTTGAATAGGGGCTGACAAGAAGGAAAACCTGCATTGAAGTCGAGATTCCGAAGATTGGAATCAAAGCGATGAATTTTGGTTTGTTCACAAACTCTCTCTCTATTTCTAAAATATTTGAATAATTATGAAATGATTTGAATTTTGGAAATGATTGACAAGAAAGTGCATATTGATTTGTCTTTGAAATGATTTGTTTTAAGTGATTTGAGACAATTGCTTGTGAAATGAATTTGCATAAGAAAATTGCATGAATGTGAAAATGTTCTATTTGCATAAAAATGTATATATATATATATACAATTATAGAATTATGAATGATTTAATGCCCTTAAAAGAATGTTGCTTAGTTAGAATTCGAGTGCAGGATAAATTGGTATCTCGTAAGAGTCGAACAAACGTACTATTGTGGCATATCGTCAGTAGCCAAGTAAAGAACGATTATCAGTAGTGTACATGAACCGAGTACATATTTCTTTTTATATATATACCAGCCTATAGCTAAGTGGGACTGTGGCAGTGATTCGTTATCCTGTGCATTAAAAGCATAGGTTAAATTCGATAAGGGCAAAAATGATAATGAGATTGAAAAGTGCATGATTTGTGTTTTGAATAATTTAGCGCATATGAAATTACATAGCAAGAATGACCAATGAATTATAATTGAATGTAAATGAAATGAATATATATATATATATATATATATATATATATATACATATATATATATATATATATATATATATATATATATATGCTGTGTATGTATGTATGTATATGTATGTATGTATGTATATGTATGTATGTATGTATGTATTGTATTGCATTGGTCATTGAAAAAAAAATGGACAAAAGCATTATTTTATAAATATTGCATGTTCCGATTTAAACTGAAATGAAGAGAGAATTGTATAGAACCACTAAGCATGAAAATGCTTAGCGTGTTATTTTTATCAACCCGCAGGTACCAAGTAGAAAGTAAGCGAGACCAAGATCTCATTAGACCTTGAATCCATTGTCAAACAACGCGAAGTATAAGTAAATGCTCCATCCCATGCATATCATTCCATTCATGATATTTTGTAACTATTTTGCATTGAATTCAATGATGTAAAAGTATTCATGAGAATAATATATTTTTTCGACTCATTTTGTTTTGGATATTTATGGAATGTGTTTTAAAGAGAGGTGAAGTCTAAGAATATCATTTTGTAAATGTATTTGAAAAGGCATGGAGATAGAATTTGTATAAAATCGTTATGCAAACAGGTTATGGGCCCTATTTGAATTAAGGAATGTATATATATTCTTTTATGTCAAAGAATGTGATTCGTTATTGATATCATATACCCATAAATAATTATGTTTTAAATGAATATTAATTATTCAAATTAGAAATGGGTATATGAAATGTGTTTAAATGAATAGGTCTTTAAAAGGTAAAAGAGGGTTTCCATTTAAGTGGTATCAGAGCCTAGGTTTAGGTGGTTCTACAAGATGACAGTGAAGAACAAGTATCCGTTACCCAGGATTGATGACTTGTTAGACCAATTGAAAGGTGCAAGTGTCTTTTCGAAGATTAACTTGCAATCTGGGTATCATCAACTGAGGATTAAGGATACGGATGTGCATAAGACGGCGTTCGGAACGCGGTTTGGACATTATGAGTTCCTTGTAATGTCGTTTAGGTTGACAAATGCACCGGCGGCTTTCATGGACTTAATGAATCGTGTTTTCCAACCGTATGTAGATTAGTTTGTCGTGGTGTTTATAGACGACATCCTAGTGTATTCAAAGGATCGGGAAAATCATGATATGCACCTTCGGGTAGTGCTAGAAACCTTGAGAAAGGAAAGGTTATATGAAAAATTGAGCAAATGTGAATTTTGGTTGAGAGAAGTGTCTTTCCTTAGACACATTGTATCAGAAGAAGGAATTCAAGTGGATCCAAAGAAGGTAGAGGTGATTATTAAATGGAAACCACCAAGAAATGTCATGGAAGTGCATAGTTTCCTAGGTTTAGCAGGTTACTACAAAAGGTTCGTTAATGGGTTTTCGATGACCGCAGCCCCGATGACGAGATTACTCCAAAAGAATGTGAAATTTGAGTGGAGTGAAAAGTGCCAATCTAGTTTTGAAAAGTTAAAAGCATTTCTAACTGAGGCTCTGGTTCTTACTCAACCGACCTAAGGTAAAGAATATGGAATTTTTAGCGATGCTTTATTGAATGGACTTGGATGTGTCCTTATGCAAGAGGGTAAAATGGTAGCGTATGCTTCAAGATAGTTGAAGCCGCATGAAAAGAATTACCCTAGCATGATTTAGGTGCGTAGCTATTGTATTTACATTGAAAATATGGAGACATTATACGTAATAAGGAAAAGTGTTTCTTCTACATCGATCACAAGAGTCTTAAGTATTTGCCCTCACAACGAGAGCTTAACCTGAGACAACGTAGATGGATGGAATTGATTAAAGATTATGATTGTGTAATTGACTATCATCCCGGGAAGGCAGTATAGTAACGGTCTTTCTGAGTAGAAAGCCGATTCTAAACCGCTGAGCATTAAATGCTCACTTGTCATTGACATACGCGGTGAAATAGTGTGAGTTGTATGGCTGGATTTATTTGAATCTAGTGCTAGAGCCTGTGAAAAGAATGATGAGAAAATTTCTACCATAGCGAGTCAGATTGGAGAGGGAAAAGAAACCGAGTTTTCAGTGAAGGAAGATGGATCCTTGTATTATAAAGATCGGGTTTGTGTACCCAATGATAGTGAATTGAAGAAATCCATTCTAGAAAAGACACAAAGTGGATCTTTTGCAATGCATCCAGGTAGCACAGAGATGTATCAAGATTTAAAGGTTTCGTATTGGTGGTCTGGAATGAAAAGAGATGTTTCAGAATTCATGACCAAGTGTTTAGTGTGTCAAAAAGTGAAAGCAGAGCATCAAGTTCCTTTGGGATTATTGCAGCCTATCAGAATACCGGAGTGGAAATGGGACCAAATCACCATGGATTTTGTGGTTGGGATACCATTAACAGGGAGGAAGAATGACTTAGTTTGGGTTGTAGTAGACCGATTAACCAAGTAAACTCACTTCCTACAAGTGAGAACCGACTATTCGCTTGATAAGCTAGCAGAGTTGTACATCAAGGAAATAGTTCGATTGCATGGGATTCCAATATCCATTATTTCAGACCGAGATCCGAGGTTTACCTTGAATTTTAAGGGAAAATTCCAAAGAGGCTTTAAATGCTTGACTGAATTTCGACTGCGCTCCACTGCCTAAGCGAATGGACAATCAGAAAGGGTAATTCAGATTCTTGAAGGCATGCTAAAGAGTTGTGTGATTGACTATGAGAGTAGTTGGGATAGACACATCCCTTTAGTTGAATTTGTGTACAATACCAGTTTCCAATCGAGTATTGGAATGGTGCCTTACGAGGCTTTAAATGGAAGAAAATGTAGAACACTGTTGTGTTAGACGGAATTTAGTGAAAAGAAAGTGATTAGCCCCCGGACTTGATGCAAGAGGCGAAGAGAAAAAGTGAAAATGATTAGAAAGATTGAAAGTAGCCACCGATGAAGAAATGTATACCAACATGAAAAGAAAATATATTCGATATGGTTTGAAAAAGTGTTTTTGAAAGTATCCTTGGAAGAAGGTGATGAGATTTGGGAAAAGGGCTAAGTTGAGCTCTAGATTTATTTAGTACATGAAGTGATCGAAAAATGGAGTCCGTGGCATACCATTTGGCATTACCTCGGGTGGAAAAGATCCATAATGTGTTTCATGTGTCCATGCTACGAGCTACGATCGGGCCCGTCACATGTAGTCTCTTGAGACAATTAGTTGAGACTAGATTTGACCTGAGGAAGAGCGGTAGAGATTTTTGGCTCGTGAGGGTGAAAGAATTGCGGAACAAGAAAGTTCACTAGTCAAAGTGTTGTGGGAGAAACCACCAGAGACCGAGGAAACTAATTGGAAAGTGAAGAAGCGATGCGACAACAATATCATGGCTTGTTCAATGAATGTAATTTCGAGGACGAAATTTTCTTAAGTGGGAGAAAGTGGTAACACCCCAAAAATACCCTAAAATTTTTATAATAATTTTATTATATGTTTAATGTATAAATCGAGCCAAATGGGGATTTTATGGGAATTGATAAATGATAAAATGAAAATGTTAAATGTTATATGATAAAAAATGAGTATATGTGATTGAGTGATAAATGCTAAATATCAAATGATAGAACCTGAGAATTAACCCAGGTGAGAAAGGGCAAAATTGGAAATTTGTGAAAAAGAGGACTAGGGGTCATTAGTTATAAAGAATACATGTCTAAGTGTAAATATGGGGATTGAAGTGAAAATAGAGATAAGTATCGGCTATATAGTAAATTAGGGAGAACTTAAGTCCAAAAATGGATTTTGTAGGTCCAATAGCGCTATGAGATTTAATGAGCAAGACCCAGCGTTTAGTGCTTAGAATGCCCATTTTGGCAAAACCGCTTTTGAGAGGGAGCTAGAGGAGAAAGCTAGGGTTTTGGGAAGAAGTGAGATTTGGTGCAAAATCCAACTCTTTGGTGCAAGATCATGCAAGAAGGAAGGAAGAAGAAGGGCTAAGGCTTCAAGTGCAAAGAGATTCAAGGTACGAAAAACCAAACCCGAACCCCTTTATACTTGTGTTTGGGTTTAATAAAAACCCAAATGTGATATAAAAGTATTCTTGGATGGTTTTAGTTCAGTTTGAGGTTGTTTTGCTTTTTTTTTTTTTATTGGTTTGAATTGATTTTGAGGAATGGTTGTAAAAAGGAGAATGTTGGGTTTTCAAAGGAAATGCTGTCAAAAATTTGTCAAAACCCCTGTTCTTGTTTTGGATATAGGTTAAGTTATAATCCTCCAAATTAATTGATTCCAATTGGTAACAAACCATAAGCGATAGGGCTACAAACGTATAGAAGGGACCAGGAGTCAATTGTAGCTCTAAGGCTCTCGTATATGGGCTTAAAGGTGAGTTTGGGTAGCTCACGGGTATGCTCTGTTTTGGGTGTTGTTATAGTGTTTTAGCCATAATTTGAGTTTCACTCATCCAAATGGAGTGACTAAAAATTATGGGTAAAATATAATTTTAGGGGAATAATTTACTTGAAGGAAGTGTAAGCAAATTGTTACCCCAAAGTGCTTAGAAATCTGTCAAAGTGGAGCTATATGTATGAACAGTCTGATTCTACCTTGCAAATTGGAGTAGTCTGGATGTAAAATGCAATAACTTGAGTTTTGGTTATCCAAATTGGATGATTCAAATTGGAGAATAAAAATGAGAACCATAGCTTAAAATAAGTAGGAGGAACAATTACCAATATATGGAGTTAAGACCCCTGAAATTGAGAATAACAGTAGGTAACCGAGTGAGCTGGGCATACCAACTAGTTTGGCATTAAAATGTCGTTACTTGATTTTGGGTGATCTAAATGAGATGAATCCAATTGATAATAAAAATAGACTCATAGAGCTATAATGTTCTTGAAGGAAGCATGAGCAAAATATGGCTCATGTGTGCCCATAAAATTTTGCAAGTGAAGGAGTATTGGGTAGACATCAACCCCAACCAAAAACTCTAGAATAACCGACTAATATGTGATTGTCATTGGATTTGAATAGAGGTTGACGATGAGGAAAACCCGCATTGAAGTCGAGATTCTGAAGATTGGAATAAAAGCGACAATTTTTGGTTTGTTCTCAAACTCTCTCTCTTTATTTCTAAAATATTTGAATAATTATGAAATGATTTGAATTTTGGAAATGATTGACAAGAAAGTGCATATTGATTTGTCTTTGAAATGATTTGTTTTAAGTGATTTGAGACAATTGCTTGTGAAACGAATTTGCATAAGAAAATTGCATAGATGTGACAATGTTCTATTTGCATACAAATGTAACATATATACTATTGTAGAATTGTATTGAATGATTTTAATGCCCTTAAAAGAATGTTAACCGTTAAATTCGAGTTAAGGATAAGGAAGAAGGCATTGGTATAGCAATAAGAGTCGAGACAAACGTACTATTGTGGCATGCGTCAGTAGCCAATGGAGACGATTATCAGTGGTGTACCTGACCAAGTACATATTTATTTTATATATATACGAGCTGTATATTTCAGCGAGGATTGTGTCGATGATTTGTCATCACTGTGCATTGAAAGCATAAGTTAAATTCGATAAGACGAAAATAGTAATGAGATTGAAAAAATGCATGATTGGTGATTTGAATAATTTAGATGCATATAAAATTACTAACTTGAAATGACCAATGAATTGCTGAGTGAATGTAAATGAAATGAATATATATATATATATATATATATATATATATATATATATATATATATATATATATATATATATATATATATATACTGCATTGGTCATTGAAAAAAAAAAGGACAAAATCATTGTTTTATAAATATTTCACGTTTCGATTTAAGCTGAAATGAAGAGAGAATTGTATAGAATCACTAAGCATGAAAATGTTTAGCGTGTTGTTTTTATCAACGCGTAGGTACCAAGTAGAAAGTAGTAGGACCAAAGATCTCCACAGAATGATCATTGTCAAACCTTGAGTATAAGTAAATGCTCACATTCCCATGCATATCATTCCATTCATGATATTTGTAACTATTTTGCATTGAATTCAATGATGTAAAAGTCTTCATGAAAATAATATATTTTTTGACTCATTTATTTTGGATATTTATGGAATGTGTTTTAAATAGAAATTGAACTCTAAGAATATCATTTTGTAAATGTATTTGAAAAGGCATGGAATGCCAATTTGTATAAATGCGTTATACAAGAACGGTTATGGGCCTTATTTGAATTAAGGAATGTATATATATTCTCTTATGTCAAAGAATGTGATTAGGTATTGATATCATATACCCATAAATAATTATGTTTTAAATGAATATTAATTATTCATATTGGAAATGGGTATATGAAATGTGTTTAAATGAATAGGTCTTTAAAAGATAAAAGAGCGTTTACAATTCTCCTTCTCTATACCACGCAGAGGGCCTCTTGGAAATCAAAGCAAGATACAATACTTTGCTTGGATACACGGTACTAGTACTGGGAACAAGTAAGTTCATAAATAATATCAATCAAATAAATTCAAGAATTCTAACTAAGGCGTTCTTCCACTTTGTGCAGAAAAATGACAATCATCATCGATCCATTCCTAGAGGGAGCTCAACTGTTCAAAACTGGTTCACTCATACCAGTGACTAATTGATCAGGAAAATTCATTGAAAGTGTAAACGAACTGAAATAAATGAAATCAAGAAATTTTCTAAACTGCATTTTATTCAAGAACAGTAATGAAAGAGAAAATTAAACTAGAAATTCCAGCTCGAAGCTGCACTACAATTCATTACTCAACTCCAAAAATAAAAAGAAAACTAACTAAATACTACGCTAAATCAAAATATACTAAAACGAAAATAAAAGAAAAAAAATTTAATATACAAAGAGTCTTTAGCTACCTAGAATTCTTTGATTGGCGGAAGCTGCGCACAGTACCATAGATGCATCTATTTATAGACTTTCTAATGTCGGGCCACACTTTAATAATTGCGTTGTGGATCCCTAAAATTATGGCCCAAATTTGATGCTTTGTCGCGACTTAGAAAGTTCTTTTGCTACCGAGTTTTAAGTCTTTGTCATTGGCTTTTGTCGTTGCTTGTTGTTTTCTGTCGCAGCCTGATTTCTGAGCTCTTTCTTGGACTTTGTCGTGACAGACTTTGATAATGTCGTGAAATTTTTTTGATGCAACAGTCTTGTTCTTGTCGCAACAGGAATGTCTTGTGTAGCGACACCAAATTTGTTGTACCTAGTTCTTTTTACACTCCTGCCTCTGGAAACTGTCGCGACAAGCATTTTTCGTTTTAACTTGTCTACTCTGTCATGATTGACTTTTCTATGTCGCGATAAGATTTCTTTTGTTTCTTCACAATTTTTGTCGTGAGTTTTCTTGTCGCGACAAGATTTCTTTTCTGGTCCTTGTTGCTAGATGAGCTATTTGTTGCGACAAATGGATCTTTGTTGCGATAAACTTGACTTGGCTAATCTCAGTTCTTTTTCAATTTCTGTTGTGACCGAGTTTTCTTTTGTCGCGATAGAATTCTATCAACCTGCAGCTTTTATTGTCGTGACATAAAACTTCTTTGTAGCGACAGAGATTTTGCCTTCAATATTTCACCATGTTGCAACATAAATTTCTTTGTCGCCATTCCTCTTATATTTCTCTTTAGCTACATGTCGCGATAGAGGAATTCCTTGTCCTGTGAAATTCACCCAACCTCATGTTTTGTTTGTCGCGACAAAGATTTTGTTGTTCTTTGTTGTGAATTCTGAATGTATTGTCGCGACAGGATTTTCTTTGTTGACAAAAATTCTTCCTTGAGCTATATCCATGTTGAAAACTTTGTCGCAACATAAAAACACTCGCCTCAGCTAACTTGTGTTGTATTCTTTCCATTTTCTTGTCACGACAGAGCTTTCTTTTGTCGCGACAAAATCCATCTGATAATCTTCAACCTTTTATGTTGCGACAGAGGAAGGATTGTCGCGAAAAAATTCCTTTGCCATTTGCCTTGATTATTGTCACGACAGAGTTAAGGGTGTCGCGACAGTCTTCTTTTCTTCTTCTTTAGCCATGTCGCGACATAGAACTCTTTGTCGTGACAGAAATGCTCTTTCAGCCTTGAGTTCTGCCTAGGCTTTGTTGCGACATATAGCTGCTGGCTGCGACATAGTTCTCTGATATGCTGGAAATTTTATCGCGACAGACAAAAACTATGTCACAACAAAGATTGCTGCAATTTCATTTTTTTTTTTTTTTTTGCTTCTTTTCTACTAGAATTATCTCATTTTCAATTAACACCTGCAAAACACAAAGTTGGTGAATATTCCATAATTTTGCTTAAAAATATATTTGAAACTGTTAAAAACATGCTAGAAAAATAGATTAAAAATAGATAATTTTAAGACTCATCAGAAAGGGAGAATGAGCAAGCTATTATGGTGAGCTCAATGAAAGAAAGAGAAGAAAGGTAGAGAAGCATGAACCCAATCTGGAATCTATCTCCAGATGCTAGAGAATATCACCAAGAGCTAACTTGGAAGCTATAGGCAGCAAAGCAATAATGCAGATATCATGGATATGTTGGTTAGAATGGAACAAGGTACGAGAGAAAGAGACAACTAACTAAAACTCCAACTACAACTCAGAGATGAATATCTGGATGCAGACCTAAGTAAGAGATACCAATACATGGAAGAGGTAATTAGACAGAGAGACTTGGAATGGAAAAAGGAGATAGAAGAAAGGGATGCAATGTGGAGAGAAGAGGTAATAGTTAAAGATACAGTTTTCTGGGAAGAGTTAGGGAGGCAAGAATTCAATCTATTCAAAATGCTAGAAACTAGAGATTGTAGCATGAAAGTAGATCTAGAGTCAAGAGACAAAGAACAGCTGAACAATCTTCAACACTACAGAGACAACTTGAGGCTCACAACTCAAGAATTGATCAATAGAAAATGTATAGTAGAATCATTAGGTAAGAGGCATCGTGAGCTTGTAAAGGGGAATGCTTAAATTATGGATTGGTCTATGAAGAGAGTGTCAGGCAAGAAGAAAGTGCAACTACCAAACATCCAAATTTCTGATTTTGTACCCTATACCATAGTGCCTAAGGATATGACAAACCCTTCCATACCATTTACCAACTCTGAGGAACCTAAAGAAATACCTTTTGTCCCTTTTAAAACATTATCTTAAGATGAGACTTATGTTACAATAAGAATGTCAAGAAGAATCCTTGGGGAAATTGAAAAATATAAAAGGGAGTAAGCACAAAAGGTAAAGTCTCTAGAAAAATCACCAAAAGAAACAAAGAAAAAATGAGTCTTTTTTGTATATGATTGTTTGACTTGAATACCTCTTGAAATTATCTCATGAATATAATGCAAGTCTCTTTGGAAATTATGTGCAACTATATCTTGTAGGAAAATTTGAGTACTATGAATAATGAGTATTTTGATATTGAATGTTTGGTTGAATTAGGATCCATATTGTTGACTTGCATGTGATTTTGTTGAAATAAGTGATCCCAATCAGTAGACTTTCCAAATTGTACGATAACACAACAACATTGTTTAGAAACCAAACAAGAAATTGGTAGATGAAATTAGGGTAGGATGAGCTTAATTGAAAATTGAAAGTTGTGATGTTATTAATGGATAAGTTGGATTTCAAGACTCGGGAAGATTTAAACAAACGAAGGAACAAATAAGACTCATAATTATATTTTTGTAAACAGTTTAGTTCTTATGAACACTGAAAACATGCACATGGTCAAAAGTACCTCTGCAACTAATTGTGTTGAAATTAGGGACATCTTGTAAGATCCATCAAATTTTTAGTATCCCTAGTGTCCTAGAACTTGCTAGATTTTATTCAAGGCGAAATCCTAGGCAACACAACTAATAGGAAATGATATAGGCCATCTTTGGAAGTTTGAACCTTTCAAAGCTTACCCATATTATATGCATATTCATATACCCTAGTTCCTTATTTGAACCTAATTTCCAACTTCATCATCAAAGCCATATAACAGAACCTTAACCTTTCCTTAAAGCTAAGCCTTCAGTAAATAACCTAAGTTTGCCCAAATCGCAGAATGAGTGTAGAAAAATGATTTAAGATGACAAGTTTAGGGGAGTAATTTTTGTAAAAAGAAAAAAATTATGAGAATTAAGGATGTGAAAAGTGGGTGATTTGATTGAAAATGTATCAAAGAAAGTTCACAAAAAAAGAATTGAGAAGTTGAAAAACAAAAGTGTCTAGGTGGAATGAGTTTTGTCTTATAGTCTTCCTCCCTTGAGCAATTAAGTTCTTAGGGGTGCTTCAACACCTAGTACCCTAATCCCAACTGGTATGGGAGTTACTAACCCAAAGCTCTCTAAGAATTGGTAGAAGCTTAAGAAATTAAAACATTGCACCATTCCATAAACCTTGATAACAAATGAAAACTAAAAACATGATATGATGAACTGAATGTTAATTCTAAAGTGGAGCAAGAAAAATCCAAGTAGTATGCAAAAGATAAATCAGGGTGAGTTTGGGGGTGCTTTTTTGAAAAAGTGAGTTAATAGAAAAGAAAGGATGAGCGATTATGAAATAAAATGTTTATTAAAGTACATGTAGCTTAGGTAAACTTAAGCTTAAAATGACCGGTTAACTACCCAATGCCCAAGCCAAACATTACAAGCCTAAAAGACATATTTGATCTTGAAGGTGGTGTTTGCCTACATTAGTGGAATTAATATGGGACCTTAGAAAAATAAGGGAGTAGTTTATTATTTGAATAGTATCTCAGAAGATTAACTAATTTTCCATATTGAAAAAGGGGGAAGACCATCACACACTCACTAATCAGTGTAAATAATTGAATTGTTTACACAATATGAATTATTTGTTTGTTTAGTGAACTTAATTGAAAATCTTCTTCATTTTGGATTTAAAACTTGTTCGAAAATGATATTACAACTATCCAATTTTTAAACTGATTTGTGGATTTAAAGGAAAAGATGTCTATTGCAAAACAAAAATGGCCTGAAAAAGCTGAATTACTTGAGGACAAGCAAAAATATCATTTCGTTGCTTGGGGACAAGTAAAACTATAAGTTTGGGGGAGTTTGATGAGTCCAAAACTTGTATATTTTTTAGTCCATTTTCCTTGCATCTTTGAGAGTTTAAGGTCCTATTTAATGAAGAATTATGGAATCTTCACCGGATTTGTGTTTTGCGGGGTTTAATGAAAAAAACTAAGAACCGGCAAGAAAAGCGATGCAAAATGGCTAAGGTAGAAAATGCAGAATGTCGCAACATTTCTGAATTATATTGCGACAAAAGTTCAAGACAATCAACAGAAGTTTGTCGCAATAACCAGATCTCTATCGCAACAAAGAGCAAATGGCTAAGGTAGAAAATGCAAAATATTGCAACATTTCTGAATTATGTTGCTACAAAAGTTCAAGACAACCAAGAGAAGTATGTCGCAATAACCAGATCTCTATAGCAACAAAGAGCATGCAGCTTACCCAAAAGATTAGTTGCAAAAATGTCTTCAAAATTCACAACTATATCGCGACATAAAATGTGAAGAAGAAATAGAAGATTGTCATGACATTCTAAAGCTATGTAGTGACTTTGATTCAGACAAAACAAAAAGAGATATCACTGACTTTTGAAACTTTGTTGCGACAAGGACAAGAGAATGATGACAGAGCATTGTCATGACATCAAAATTATATCATGACAAGAATGAAATGATATTGGAAAGAATGTCATGACATAAAATGATTGTTCTTGACAAAACAAAGGAAGAAGACTAGAAGTATATCGCGATAGTTATACCTTTAGTCACGACAAAAGTTGACATGAGTTCAAGAACAATTGTTGCGACAAAGTTTGCAATGTCGCAACCAACCATCTTGAGACTAACAATGAAGGGCATGGAAATTATGTCATGACATTAGAAACTTGTGTTGCGACAATTACAAGATGAAGTCAGTTGAACTTTGTCTCGAAATTTCTAAAGTATGTCGCAACACAATTTGAGGAGAGGGCAAAGAACAATGTCGCGATATGCCTTTTATTGTCGTGACAATTATGGATAAGAGACTTGAGACATATATTAGGCACATTACGACATTTGAAAAGTTTATCGAGACAATCACTCAAGAAGGATGCTAGTCAATATTGTTGCGACAAACTCACAACAAAGAATGGAAACATAAAAACTACAAGAATGTCACGACATTTCGCAACTTTATCGCGACAATAAAGTTTCAAAGGCTAAAAGCTGCATAGACAAAGCCAATGTAACAAGGCCTAAGAACGAGGAAGACACCGCAGTAAGCGCGATGTCGTGATATAGACCAACATTCTTTGTGACAAAGCCATCGAGTTAGACCTTGAAATCCTGATTCAGAAGATTAGGCCCAACAATTATGAGCCCTATAAATAGAAAGAGCTAGAGCAGCAGGAAATTATCTTTGGATCAAGAGCTTTTCGACATTCAACCGACTTTAGCTTTGGAAGAAATTTGAAGTCTCTTTATATATATTTCTTTTTTCTTTTTATTTTTCTTTCTCTTAGGAGTAGAGGTAGATTTGAGATGAAATTTTGAGTTGGATCATTAGTAAATCAACCTTCATTTATGTCTAAACTATAGTGAAATCTGGAAATTTTCTGGAATTCATTTTATTCAGTTTTAATCACAATTTCAATGAATTTTTCTAATCAACTAGTCATTGTCACTTATGAAATTATTTGGTGTTTGATTGTTATTTTCTCGATACTTGATAGTATGTTTTATGAATAAAAATTAGATTGATCTAATTGGTACAACTCTTGTAATGAGCTATTCTATATATCAATGCTCTATACCCAAAAAGAGTTGTATCCATGCTCTGATTTCCAGGATCCCTTTAAGTGACATAGAGATGGACTACCTGAGAGTAAAGAGCAGTGACTTGGGGGTAAATTGTATTGATATTTTATGAACTAATGTACTCTAAATATCACTTTGATACATCATAGGTGATGTTCTAACCTCTGACTTCAAGGTTCCCTTCTAGGTGACAACAGAAGTGTGTTCCCGAGGAATAAGGATCACTTAATGAGATATTACTTTAATCCTTAGAGGTTTCATCTCAATCCAAGAGAATAATCTTAATCATGTGTTACTTGAGATTCTAATCAAGAAGAAATTGCATTGAATTGATGGTTGAGATACCAATTCAAGTAAGAAGGCTTGTGTTACCTACAACTATGGGGCGAGTAATCTTGATCGAGATGGCTTAAGAAAATAGCCAAATCTTTAAAATGATCAAATTCTAAAAGTAACTATAGCAAGAACCATTGACTCGGTTTAGAATGTGAGGAAGCTAAATAGTGAAATGTGTAGTGTCGGGGAGGCGTTCAAGGCTACACTACTCTGGCTCTTGGACAATCAGAATTCATGTCCTTATGATGTCTCTTTGGGAACTATACCGTCGATAGTTAGAATCTTGGTCCATTCGATTACCTAGTTCTACTTGGTGAAATCTCTAATTCTAATTGACTTAGATTTAACATTGACAAGAATTCTTTCATTCAATTTAATGTTGATAATTTAAAATTCCAATTAGAGGTTCAAATAGTGATGATCTTGAGTAGTAGGGGTGGTTGTTTTTATTTTTTCTAATCAATCCCTGTGGGAATGATATCTAGACTTAAAAATCCACTTTATTACTTGTATGACCTGTGCACTTGCAATGATTTAGACCAAAAACAAATTTTAATTACAAAACATGATATATAATAGTATGAAACAACTTTTCACACATTCAGGCAAATAAGTTTTTGGCAATACTGCTAGAGATTGAACTTAGTCTTTGGTAGTCTTGTTAGAAATTTGGGCGATCACATAGGTAGTCTTGTTAGAAATTTGGGCGATCACATATTTTGGTGTATAAAAAATTAGTCAACAATGCCATAGTGGTGCTCAACTAGTGGGGTTCATGGGGAGCTATAGATTGATTCCCATATGATAAGTTCTCATGGTTCCTCAATCACGGGCGGTAATGAGAATATAAACTGTTGTTAGGCTGAAACATATAGCCTCGGTTTCTCACATAATTTGCTTCCTCCACTTGGAATGGGGTATTGGCCATCATTCCTCCTTGTTCTTGCATATAAGTAATTTCACCAATTGTTGGCTCCTTTGGAGTTTGTTGGTTCAACTTTGTCATTAAAGCATCAAATTTAGCTTCTAATGATGACGTTCTATCTAACTCTAAGATACATCCTTGCTTCCTTCCAATGCTTCTCTCTAAAGGAGCTTGATAATTATTCTTCGTTAACTCTTCAAATAGTTGATTGGCTTCCTTTGTTGTCTTAGTTGTAATTCATCATCCACAAGTCGTGTCTACCAATGCTCTTGTCAAATAATTGAGACCATTGTAAAAAGTGTGTACTTGGGCACTTAGCTTATACCCATGATGTGGGCATTTTCTCAATAACTCTCTGAATCTATCACAAGCATCGTACAATGTCTCTTGGTCACCTTGCCGAAACTGAGTAATTTTTGCCTTAAGTTGTGAAGTGAGCTAGGGCAGGAAATTTGTTTTTAAGAAGACTTCAACCAATTCCCCCCATTTGTTGATAGAACCAAGCATCAAGTTGTGAAACCAACTCCTCACTTTATCCCTAAGAGAAAATGGGAAAAGCTTCAACTTAATGACATCATGATCAACCCCGTTCATCTTGATTGTACCACACAACTCAACGAAATTAGAAAGGTGACCATTAGGGACCTCTAAAAGATTACCCCTAAATTGTTGTTTTTGAACCATAGAGATTAGAGCAGGCTTCAGCTTAAAGTTGTTTGCATCAATTGATTGGTGTCGAAT
The DNA here is from genome assembly GCA_016808115.1 of Tetrastigma voinierianum. Taxonomy (NCBI): domain Eukaryota; kingdom Viridiplantae; phylum Streptophyta; class Magnoliopsida; order Vitales; family Vitaceae; genus Tetrastigma; species Tetrastigma voinierianum. The sequence continues at coordinate 194,338 of JAEQBH010004278.1, read as the reverse complement.
CAATAATTCTCATTTGGCCTGCGGTCTCTGACAATCTCCCAATGGTTGTTCTCTCATTTAGGGCATCTCTGATACGATCGATGTGGCTTCGTGTATACATCACTTTATTATTCTCTTCCATTATGATATTATTTTCCTTGACTCTTTTCAACTTAGATAATGTTCTTTCAATTTCTGGATCAAATGGCAATAATTCATATGTTGGCCTTCTATGCATAAAAATAGGCACCTAAAATCACCAAACACACCTAGAAAACAAAATAAGAATAAAATAAAAACAAACTGGAAATAAAAGAAATAATGCAATGATTCACAAACAAAAAAAAAAGCGATTTTTTTTTTCAAATTAGCAAACTTCACTTTTTCTAGAATATCAATCTAAACACCAAAAACTATTAGAATCTGACAACGAGTGCACAAAAAGAGTATTTAAGGTTTAAGTGTGTGAATATATAAATGAAACAACCTAAGCCCGTAAGTGCACGAGTCACAAGTAATAAAGTGGTTTTCTTTTATGAATCAAATCGTTCCCACGAGGATTGTATTGGTTTTATGAGGGATTGAGTACCCCGACTACTTGATTAGTTCATTATCTGAGGGTCCTAATGATGTAATGAAGTGAAATTTTGGAAATTATAAAAACAAAGATAAACCAAAAACAAAGAGTGATATGTAAAACACTGGAACAATCGAATAAAAACAAGAAGAAAAAGACAGAGAGGAACTAGGGTTGGTTATCTTCAATGATGCTTAGAGATTCATCTAGATGAGGCATGGGTTGAATGAATTATGTCTTTAATTGGTCTTAAGACATGGAACAGGGATCACTCTTGCAAGTCCCCCTTATATTTTCTCTCATTATCCACCTATTCACAGTTACGTTCTTCTAGGTTGATAGGGCAATAATTTTCTAAGGCATTTTTCCTAAGGAGTTCTATTGGTCACAGTTACATTCTTACAATAAAACTACCCAGAGTAAGTTCTAATTGGTCACCAGTGTTGATTAATTCTTGCAGTAACTCCTTAATATGTTTTATGGTGTCCCCTCCTAGTGAGGTGTCATTTAGTTTAAAACATCATGGCTTCTTTAACTAAGTTAATTTGAATTCGATTAATTGTGTGACTGCACCTTAAAGGATTCGAATCCAGTTTTAAGATGACATCCAATGTCACCGAGAAACATAGTAAAATTTGATCTAAAACCGATACTTAGCACATGAATCAATTAACCAAGAATCATAATCTTCTGACATTAACACCAAACATATCAATCCCAGCATAAATCATCCATTGACTTGGAATTAGATGAATCAAGCATCAAAATTCAAACAACCAACCCTATAGAATGTCTGGCAGATCATTTCAACCATAGAATTTTAAGCAAGTTCATGTTGATTAAAGACATATAGAAACTGGAGGAAATTGAAAGGAATAGAGATTGAGATACAAAGCATTGATATTATGGCGTAGTCTTCAATCTCGACTCAGCTGGAATTAACACTCTGGTCTTGCTTTAAAAGAAATCTTCAATTACAACTCCAAATTCTTCACAAAATCCCTAAATCTAAGAAATCTAACTTTAGAAAATGGATCTCTGTGCTAGGATATGCAAAGGCTTCTACATAAGCAGAACTTCTTATAAAGTTCTAAACCTTGAAATTGTCTTAACCCAATTAACGACAAAAATCATAATTTTTAAAAAAATGACAAATAAATAATTTTTTTGTTAAAAATAAATTTTCTGAATCTCTGGACATTAGAAACAAAGATTATAGTTGTTGGAATCTCTAATGAGAAATACTTGTTATTACAAGAGTGAAATTTTATAATTTAGAACAGATGTGGAATACAGTTTTGAAGAGACAGCAGAAGAATATGGGGTTATTGCTTGACTTTGGTGGCTCGCGGTGTGCACCGTAATGGGTGAGAATGAGTTAACTTGGGAGGCTCCAAGTGTGGGGCCCGTGGGTGAGCGTATGAAAATGCTAATTGGATGAGAATATCGAAGTAGGTGGATAAGTGGATGATGGGAATCTGATAACCAATGACAATTGGATGTGTGTATTGGCAATGGGGGGGACAAAGAAAGAGAGGCTTTGTACTCCCATTTTATGGATCAGGCATTGGAGAGGGGAGAGCAGATTTTACGAAGCTTGATGGAGGGTTTTTTTAGAGAGAGAATGCGACTTCTCTCTGGGTGTTCCCGGCTTTGGATAGTCGGTTCGTGTCGGAGGCCAAGCGAAGTTAAACGTGGCGTGAAGGGACTGTGAGGAGCTTACTTAGGTTTTGGCTGGGTTTAGGCAACTCTCGAGGTAGGGGTCTTCTCCTACTGCAGTTGCATTTTTCGGTTTAAAGATTACCATTGTAAAATGGTTTGGGTGTCATTTGAGGCGAGTGAGGAACTGGCTGTTTGGTCAGTCCTTGAAGCTTTGCCTTGGCCCGGAATTGTTGGAATTTTTGGGATAATGTTAAATGATCCAGGGGCGATTATGGTACATTATTGGTGTGTATGTTATAATTTATACTGCAATAAATTATATAGTTTGGGTGTTATTTGGTCGGAAATATGCGTGGATTTCGGTTACAAAGTGGAGCAGGATCTTTAGAAAAAGAGGCTGCCGATGGATGGCCTTTACTCCCAGGGTACATTGTTAAAAATATTCCCTTTTGCTTGATTGGACCGAAAATGAGTCATGTGTTTCTGGCAAAAATATTGCCCTTTGGTGGATGGCTTGAATTATGTGAAAGAAATTGTTAATGCATGAAAAGTGATAAATGTGTTAACATGAGTGTTTGAATTATATGAAATATAATTTATTGTGGAAACCATTAGATTAAGTTGGATTGTTGAGGATTGAAACAAATAAATAATTTTGATGTTATTGATATGAAGGAATTAAATAACATGTGATTGATATGTGAATTTCTTAATATATTATGATGATATATTAGCATGTGTTGCATGAAAATGGCACTAATGCATTTCACTTATGCACCGGGGCAACCTAGAAAATTAGGTGTGAGTGCATAGCATGAAAGAAAAGAAAAAAATGGAAATGGATTGTGAAAGGAATTTCAGGAAGATTTTGCAGAAGAATTGCCTTGGAGGTTGTCAACGGTTCATCTACGAGGGCGACCCATGTTTGTTTCGAGGAAAAATGATCGACATGGTCGCCTCGGAGGAAGCTTAGTCCGATCACTGTTGCAAAACTCGGTATGAGGTTTTCAAGGTAAGAAATCTTTGCTTTGAAAACGATGAACTTTCTCACATTTGGCAGGCTTTATACGTGAGGGTCGGTGAGGACTCGAAGTGGGGAAAGGACAGACTGGAATTCTCATCCATCCTGTGTAGACATTCAAGTAGGATCACATATTTCTTGAGGTGCTTATGTTGAATCATTGCATGTGGGTGGGGGTAATGTAGGAGATTATCTGCTACTAGGCATTGCTCACCATGTCGAGGGGATCATTATTTAGTCTGAGGAGTGTTAGGAAGGCGCTCATTAGAGGCCGCTTTGAGAAGAAAGCCGACATGTGGCTTTGGTATTCATTTTATATAACATGTATTAAAATTTTAAATCTTAATATATGTTGTATTGAGAGTGATGTATTAACTCTTGAACTATGGTGATATAGTTGATGTGTTTTGGTGAGTATTGATGCTTGTGGAGCCCAGTGGCCATTTTACTCATGTATAGGTCGTAATATGAGACGCCGTTATTTCGCGGAGTTGACGGGGTTGTCAACGAAATACCCTGGGATTTGGGGCGTCACATAAATTATGCTTTATATACACCTTGGAAAATGGGTCGAAATCAGCTCAAAAGTGGAAATACAACGGCCCGTCGAGCATAGTCATGACATGGTGTTATGTAGTGCTCCTTTGCGTGGTAAACGAGTTGCTAGAAGAGTTTCATAGTCGTGATAGCAATTTACTTTATAGTCGCGACTATCTTTGCGTGATGTTGAAGACATGATTGCAGAAGAGTTTCATAATCGCAACTACGAATTGATGTGGTCACAACAATGCTGTATTGATTATGAAGACAGTGTGCCATAGTCGCGACTACACTGTGACAAGACCTGACCCGGATACCCTCCCAGGATTCCCCGGGTGGTCCCGCCTAATGAAGTCCCAATGTACAATCCCTAGGGAATATCTAATAGAACCCCACTTTAAAAAAAATAAACACATTCATTAATATAATACCTCGAATATATAAAAAAGATCTGACAACTCAAATCCCTGACAGAGCCTATCTTGCGCAAGTGTAACCACAAACACACATAATAAAGACTCATATGAATTCAATACTAAGATCAGAGCATTCTAAGAGTGTTTGCAAATTTAGGGGTACAAATGAAGATAAATAAGTCCAATAAAATAAAGACAGATAGATAAGATAGAATCTGCCTTGTTTGTGAAAGAGTGATGTAGAATGCGAGGCGCGAGGTAGATGCAATTGCACAGATTTGAGGCAGTTTAAAAGCGATAAAGCGTGAGATAATAAATCTCGGTGAGTGGCATAATTTATAAGGAAAATAATGTTTTTATTTTTAGAAAATTCATCTCTCAGGAACCTCCGTCCACACTCTTTGCAAGGTTCACAGTTTAAAATCCTTCACAAAACCCGAACTTATACTCAGTCGTGACATGAAATTCTTACCTTAAAACTTATGAAATTATTATTAAGAAAATTATAACCTGAATTTATTCATGACATAAAATTGAGCATAAAATATATATAAACATCATGTCGTAAAAATAATCATGAAGATACAATAATCATAAATATTGAAATGGTTATAACTTACTAGGAAACCAACAATGTACCATACCATATACCCTTCATAAACCGTAGGATACACCTCCACGACCTCAACATCGAAGGTGTAGGTAGTAATAATAATAATAATAAACCGTCGGGGTAAGCCCGAGCCTCACGACGATGGAAATAATATATAACCGTTGGATGGAAACCAACCTCCGCGACCGTATGAAGCGGTGTAATAAGCGGTAAGTGGCAGGCCTCCCTGATGAGTGAATAATATATATTGTTGGATGAAACCAGCACTCGTGTGTGTGAACCGGGTGCAGCGTAATATAAATCTTGAATCGGGCCTCTGATGCTTATATGGTACATCAATTTATAACCACTGACCGATATCCTTATTCACATGTACTTTTTCAAACGATCTTGTATTATAATTTAGAATTTATAAATTTAATTTCAACAACTCAATCAAATATATTGATGAATTTCAATTCATCAATTCATGCAATCGAGAAATGCCACAATATGAAATGAACCACCATAACCAATTTTTAAGCACATAAAACTTTAAAAATATTTAACATGCTTAAAATAAAATAAAAAAATCTCAAAATCCATTTCTTAAATCAATAAATTTTTTAAAGTAGTTTAAAACCTCCAATCCATGTACCAAAATATTTAAATGCACCAAATTTATCTATGAACTCGAGTAAAATTTCAAAATATTTAAAATGTGACAAAATTCACACATGAAAGCTAATAACTTGTTATATATAAAGCAGATAATTATATTTATGCATAACCAACCATTCGATCAAATATATATATATATATATATATATATATATATATATATATATATATATATATATATATATATATATATATATATATATATATATATATAAAATAATTAACCACAATTATATATCATAATAATACCCCAAAGCATTTAAAACATATAAACCACTCACAGACACTACGAGATGTTCGATCTGCTCCCACGAGGATACGTCTCTCGAGCTCGGCGTGAGTGCCAATATAATAAGAATACCATTTTAGGCTCGATATCTAAACCCAAAGGCATTGGGATGCGATATCTTAGAATAATTTTAGGCTATGAAGCCATCTAGGAAATTGAACTGACGAGGTCAATTATACAATGTGCCCTACAGACCGGTACCCAAAATTGGGGCTTTTTACCTGGAAGCTAATTTTTGAAAGTGAACCCTCAGTAAATCATAAAATCAAATTTCATAATCCATCTTCAATTTGCTAATTTGACCAATTGGTGCCAATTTCAGTCAAACATTTTGGTAATTACACTAAATGACCCAAAGGCTGGAAAACTAACAAACGGCGTCAAAATTTACAAACTTTATGTCAGGAATCTGAGACAAAGGAACTGTGATATTCTTGCATACAGTTTCAAAAAGGATTAGGTGGTGGCGGCAGCGATCGACCGTCGGCCAAACTTCCTTTCGTCGTATCTTTCAAATGGTGAGAATGCCGAAAGGACCACGGGAATGAGTTCGGAGGGTCGAATGGGGAGGGAGGTATGGTCGGCTTGGAATGGCGGAAAATGGCGAATCAGGCGACCCAAGGTGGCAACGCCACCTATTCAGCCGACCCGATCTGGCGCGTCCGGCCGAGTTCGCGCTGAGTTACGGCGACAAGTCACCTCACCTTATCTTCCTCCCTGGCTTGCGCGTGTGCAAGGATGGTGGATGGAATCGTCTCCCACGGCTAAAACCCGATTGGCAGCGGGTGAAACGACCAGTTGGGGCTCCCACGGGTCTTGGGGAGGCCTCTCTCGGGTTTGGGGCTGAGTCCCCTCTTTATACTTATAAAAACTAGGTTTATATAGAGCCTAGGGTCATTTCAGGTAAAAACCCAGGACGACTTGGACAGTAAAATACTACTATTTGAACTTCCCGGGACCGCCTTTTGATCGTAAGTCGGATTATGACGTTCAACTTCGATCTATTAACGTGTCAGCCAAGGCCACAAAATAGTTAATGTAGTCAACCCAAAATTATTCATCCTTGAAAAAGTCAACTTGGGCCCACATACTAATTGTTGGTCAAACTTGGTCAAACTTAGTCAAACTTGGTCAAACGTGTTAAAAACTTGTATTATTTGGTACGGGTTGTTACAACTGAGTCTTGGTTGCCACCAGTCTTCTCCCAGTTTTGAGTCATAGTCATGACCATGAATAGTTGTAGTTGTGACTATAATAACAATTTGCACATTTTCTTCATTTCTCATCCAATTTGCTTGATTCTTGTCTCTCTTTCTTCCATTCTACAAAATACACATAGAGAGAGGGTTAGACATGAAAAGGAGTGAAAATGGTGCTAAGTTAGCATAAAAAAATTATAAATGCAATGTTTTATAATGAGAAATGCTAACATGAAGCACACCTAACAAGTGTTAAGGATGGAAGGAATATGGACGGAGGGGGAGGGCTCCTATGGGACCATGAGGGATGATGGATATTTGACTTCTCAACGAATCCGGGTGCATGCTCGATTTTAGTAGCTGAACTATGGGTGCTCATACATGGCCTTTGACTAGCGTGAACAAAAGGTGTGAGAAAGCTAATTGTAGAGACTAAATCCTCCTCAGTATACAAAAGAAATTAAATTAGAGGCATGGCGTAAGCGGAATGATTAAAGAATGCGATGGTATATTTGACTGAAGACTAAATAGTAAAGTGCCCTTGATGTAGGTCGGTAAGAAAAATAATAAAATTGAAAGAAGCGAATAAATAAATATAACCAAGTTCTGGGATTTTTCAATATTATATCGAATATCTTTAAAAACCATAACATAAGGTAGGCTTTGACGGAAAATCCTAATGGATAAATCCAAAAATCTTAACAGATAAATCCAAAAATCCTAACGAATAAATCCAAAAAGTACTAACGGATAAATCGAAAAGAAATACAGTCTAATAAATAAATAATAGTAATGAAAATTTAATATTAGACTTGGAGCTTCACTATCGTTTAGGCTGGAATATGGAGGCTTACTCAGCCCTTGTCTATTACTCGAATTAAAAAATTTCGACTCAGAAGAGTGAAAAAGCGTAGCAATCCAACGAAGGATCCAAATGATGAAGATCATCCTCCTGTATCCAAGTAGCATAAGAATCAGGACGACCATCCCATTTGACAAGGAAATGACGAAACTCACCATCTCTAGAAGTTACAAACTCATCATCAAGGATAATATCCACCTTCTCCTTATAATACTATAATGAAGACATAATGGGTGCACCTTTGCTAGCTTTACCTGCAGACACACTAGAAGGCAAAGTAGAAGGCTCAAAAGTGCCTCGGTAAGGTAGCAAGTCATCTACATTGAAAACAAGGCTAATATCCATGTCATTAGGTAAATCAAGAAGATATGCATTAGATCTCAGTTTAAGAATGATAGAATAAGGGCCTATGAATCTTGCATAAAGTTTTTTTGAAACATTTTTGGAATTCTTTTAGGACGAATGCGAACCATGACTTAGTCACCAACATTAAATTCTTTAGATCTATGATGCATCATAACCAGTTATACTCCTCATTACTTAGGAAATATTTTACTTTAATCTCGGCATGTAAGAAATTCGTGGATGTGTTTGCAAAGTTGCCTGCCAGTTCGAACACGCACATGTAAGTGGTAAAGAAACATCAACAATCAAAGAATCAGATGGAACTTCTTTTGCCACTAATGCTATGCACATACCAATCCCAATTCCCTCTCTCTCAAACTTCTTACATTTTAAAATATGCAAATTTCGTTCAGGAAGTTTAGAAATGTCACGATTACCATTGCAATCCTTGGGCTTAGCAGGTCTCAAAATAATGTTCTTACCCTTATACTTAAATGAATAAATGTTATCTTTACGAGAAATTGGTAACATTAAGATCATAAAAACCAAAGGCGACCTAAAAGAACATGGGCAAAATCCATAGGTAGCACATTACAATAGATTTCATCTTTACTTAAATCCCCCATTTGAATAGAGACTAGAGCAGCTGGTGATAGGCCAAAATATGGTCATTCACCACGCTATCTAAGGTTGGATGTGGATTACTTTATGGGGTTTAACAATTTCAGGTAATCCTCGGAAACCACATTCATTGAACTACCCCATCAATCACTAACACATTTCTTATCTCCCTCTGTATGATTGTGAAAAGAAATGCTAGTACGCTTCAATTATCATTATCTACAGTTGTGGATAGCACACATCTAACCACACCAACACATGCTTCATCATCACAATCTTCATGAAGATCATCTTCATCACCAGAATAATCTAAAGGATCAACAATTTGGTCTTCCTCATTCTCCCAACTACTATGTTCAACATCTAATGCCAATGCACGTTAGGAACAACGAGACGCAATATGGCCCTTGTGATGACACTTATGATAGACAACCGATGAATTACTAGTCATAGACTCAATAGGAAGAGAGTTACACAAACTAGACTCTTGGCTCCTAATGTTGTGGGCTCATTATCACGTTTTGATAACATACCTTTGTGACTTAGATTGACGTGTGTGCAATGTGCAAGGGGGGGGAGAGAGAGAGAGAGAGGAAGGAGGGATTTGTGAACTTCTCAACTTCTAAGGCTTTTATATGCATCGCTACGATTATTAACCAAGGTATGTAATTTAACCATCGCTGAATGTCGAACCTAAGACCATTAACAGCAGTGCAAATAGAAAATTGATCTCGGCATGGAATTGACTACACCTAAGCCAAGCACCTCAAATTTCACAAAATAAGGACCCTAAGGGTCTAATGAAAATGGACTTAAATGCCAAAGAGAATTAAATGAGAAAGGAAAGTAAATTGAAGTGCTAAAAGGAGAAAAATGAGAAATGAAATAATGAGAAAAGCCAAACAAGGCTTAAGGAGGAAAATGAGGACCTAAGGGTCATTTGAGACTAAGTTATATGTCTAAGTGTGATTATTGAGATTTGAAGTGCAAATAGAGAATTATAACGAGGCTATAAAGCATTTTGGGAGAAACTTAAGTCAAAGAATGCATTTTGTGGCGAACAAGGCCTTATGAAGAATAAGTGATGTAAGCCCACACTTGGTCTAAGAATGCACACTTGTGCAAAAACGTTTTATGGAGAAGGAGAGAGGAGAAAAGGGAGAAGAGAGTTAGGGCAAGAAAAGGATCAAGCTTTGGGTGGGATTGTTTTCCATTTCTTGCTTCTAAGATATCAAACAACCTCTGAGAAGATTTGAAGAGATTGAAGGTGAAATCAAACCTTAGCTTTCCTCTTTGTGATTTTTGATTTGGGGAAAAAGCCCTAACTTGGGTAAAGGGGGTTTTTATTGGTTATAATCCACTTTTGGAGTTGTTCAAGTTGGATTCCATCGTGGGTTATGATATACATGTGTTTGGATGGAGTTATTTGAGTTTTTGTGGATGAGAAATAAGCGAAAATCTTGCCATTTACAGACATATCCGCACATTGAGTACAGTTGAAAGTGGTGTCGGTACCCATAAAAGCAGAAGGGAAATGGTATCGGTACCAAGTTTGGGGTACCGGTACCCATTCTGAAGAGGTTTAGTACCCGATCTTAGAACAAATCTGGAATGCAGGGCTTAGCAACACATTTTGTACCTTGCCTTTATTAAGTCTCGTATTCATACAGGTGTTTGCTTTTTAGTAATTTTTAATTAGACTACGTATAAAAAAACAGTAGTCTTTTATATATAGACTACGTTTTCTAAACCGTAGTCTAGGTGGTAATAATAGTTAAAAGTGTGAGTGTAGTTAAAAATTACACGTTTGGACTACGTTTTTAAGAGCGTAGTTAAAAGTAAAAAATCGTAGTCTTTAAATAACCATTTTAGACTCGTTTTTAACTAAAATGTAGTCTATAAGCTGCTAAAAGACTACATTTTTCGACTTTGCTCGATACATTATGAGCAAAGACTACGTTTCTAAACGTAGTTAAACTACGCAACTACACTTTTAACTCTGTCTATTATGTACAAAGAATAATTTTTTTACTTTTAACTACATCTAAGCTAATAAAGGTACTTTTTATTGAAAACGTAGTCTACTATGAACATTTAGACACATTTTTCAAAGCATTAATATAATATCCAATCTACAATCATACAAACATATACTTTCAATTTCAAAAAATACCAAAAAATATTGATTGAAATATCGATCTTGTCATACATAATAAATCTTGTTTATAAACAGGCATCATAACATTTCTTCAAATGAAGCCTTGATACTAGAGGCCCAATCTCCAGCTCTCAATGTCGATCTCTTCATGTTTATAAAGTTTTCTTCTGCTTATTTGCATATATATAAGTTACTCGAGAAAAGAGCACTAAATAACACGACATAAAATCTAAAGCCATAAAAGTACTACTTATGAATCAAAATGCGCAATAATAACCTACCTTTTCATCGGTTGAAATGATATGATTTTCAATGATCTCCTTCATATACATGATGACATAATAGCCACATTCAACAGCTTGCGATGGATGCTTAGGAAACTTGAAAAATGAATTTATAAGTTTTATAGATTGAACAAATAAGATCTAATTTTATGAATTATTAAAAAAGAATGTGCAACTCCAGTATACCTTAATAGACTCTAAATAAGTTTTTCTTGCAACTTCAGTCAGCTTTAGCATTGTATATTTTGAGTGCACTAATTTAACAAAGTATAATAATAGTGTGAGACTTAAATGATATAATTCAGGCAAATTACTATAAAAATAAAAAGAAATAAATACTTACGTATTAATAACATCTTTCAATTATTTTCCAGTTGAACGTCCAATAGAATCACAAAAATATACTTTGTTCCCATGAGGGTCAATAACCACCAAGGACCAGTGATCCCTTCATAAGTATAATAACAATAATCAACAACTTAATATAAAAAATATCTATTTTCATTAAAAAAAACTACTTACCTAGAGTTATAAGGGCTAGAAATAATTGATCCACATAACAACGCTCTAATCTTGTAATCAAATCTATTTGTGCTCCGGCCGATCAGGTATGGGAAGATAAATGAGACCTATAAAAACCATGCATATTTGAGTAGTTTTGATTTCTTGGAGTTGGTTGTACAAATAGCTACCACAAAATCAAATTATTCAATTCCACAGTTTTTATTAGAAACTTGTAACATATAAGTAATTGCATATGAAATGCAAAAAATATAAAAATATCTTATTACCTCATATATAGCACAATACAACTAGAAGTAATCTTTTCCATTGAGCAAAAGTTATCGATATCTTCTCGAATAATATAACAAGCAGTTCATAATCAAGACACCCCTGACATCGATACCACGATTATTGTGTTGTATCTCCCGAACTTTGCAATGTGATTCTTTAAATATGACAGCTCATGGACCCTTTTCTTTGTTTTCTAAGCGCCTTTTTGCGAACAATGTAGCTGTAATAGTAAATTCAATTCCCTTACATTACATAAAACAAATAGTTTATCATTATAAATTAATCATAAATTTATAGATAAGTTAAAGGTTTAAAGATACCTTGACTCGATCATCGATAACTAATGATCGAGGAGCAATGCCTTGAAGAACCAACAAAATCTTTAACTTTTCACGGGATCATCACCAATTGTTATTGGAAGAGGCATCATCATCAAAACAAACATCAATAGATACATGATAATTGTGAATACCCAAAGGAACTTCATGTACAAACGAGAGTTTGGTGCTGTATTCTCAATCAGCATGCCATATCCAATTATATTAGTAATGGATTCTCTTGCCCGATTTATGGTTTTCCTTCAAAGCAATAACATTAGAAAATATATGTACTATGAATTAAATAAAATGCTACAAATATAAGTAATATTAACATACCTTTTGCATGTTTTTTTGTCCAATGGAAACTAATTCTATATTTGCATCATTTTGTGTATCAAATGACAATAGTTTATTTGGATGCAGTTTTTAGCGAAGCGACGACTATGGCTATGCGAAACATATTGAGCGCTTGCGGCAATTTAGGAATTTCTCTCAACTTTGTATTTTCTTCATGAAGTTAGTAGCTGATCAAGTAATGATTTTCGCCTCAGCATCTTCTCTCTTTGTTGTTAGTTCGGTTTTTTTGTTATTCTAACAAATGTTGTAAGGGGTCGCTTGTTTTGTTCTTTTCGGGAAGATTGAAATAGGTTGTAAGGCGTAACTGTGCCTCAACACCTGCTCATTACTATGTTAGGGATTTCCCAATGCCATTCCTAGTATATCTTTTGTCCAATTCTTGTATTGATTCATCTTTCACCTTCATTTGTATATTCATCACGATATAGATAAAACGAACCATACATTAGGAAGTTATAAAAAGAATCTATAATTAGCTATTAAATTAACGATAACATATTTACTTACAATTCTCTGTGCTGACTTCTTGGATGACTTCACTATAGACCATCACCTTTTGAATAAATCAAGCTTTCCATACAACACTTCGTCCAATGTCTTCATTGATGCCCATCTCTTTTTCTATAATTATTAAACGACAAATATTTTAATAAAAATTAATATGTTACTCAATGATGTAAGAACTAAATATTCAACACTTACTATCTTTTCTTCCACATTAACAAATCCATGCTTAGATGAATGATGTCGATACTCATTGCTTTTGCTCTTTCACTTTGCAACCCTCTTTCGATTCTGAAGTGCGGAGAACTATACCTAAACCAAGGTATTCCAAGCATCTTTTATGAATGGACCAGTTCTTGGAGGGTTGTCAAATAAGTGCTTATTCTCCAGCAGTTCAAAATTTTATTACTCAACTTGAACTTAAATTGTCTCCATTTTGTACAAGCAAGTGCACGACAAAGTATGTTTCTTCCCTCCTTCATGACACATTATAAGTTTTCTACAAAAACATAGAAATACATAAGAGCATACTAATGATATCAAAATTCAATTAAAAAAATTAAGAAAAAACTCACCTTTATTTGAATCCAAATTTTGTTTTTCAGTTCTTCAGGAACTGAAAGCCAATTTTTGAAATTAATAGGCACAGTGGTTCTGGCAATAACACCTAGATAACTTTGCATTTCCGTATTAACCTCTCCTAAAGATTGTCCTCTTCTATTGTCCTCTTTCTCTCTTAGGACGGAGTATCAATAAGGTTAACATTATGAATTTTAAGCTTCATACAACCATGGTGGGAGATTGTAGGTAATAAGTATGACCAGGACCATGTCTTTGTGGCGACTACTTTAGGAGTTATGTGGATTTATCCCATCTGCGCAGAATTTTAGAGCGGATTTAAGTGGCTCACATGCGGGAATTAGGCCATTTATGGTGCATTAATTTCCATGATGTTGCATCTCTTTGTATATCAGAATATAATTGCCACGCTGTCAACTTACTCTTTCACTAGAATGCTTATATCAAATCTTTAGATGTTGCAATGAGTACCATACATTCTTCTAAACACAGGTATTGGGGGAAAATACCCACACAACTTTGCGGCATGCCTACTTTTTGGATTATTGGATCCTTTGCAGGAATTTCTTTCCATCTTGATTAAGAACAATTTGGACATACATCAACATCATGTTTGCCTTTCTATACAAAATGCAATCATTTGGACGTGCGTGTATCTTTTTCCATGTTGCATTCCTACTTGGGCACAATGTCTAACATTCATATGTTGAGTGGTGAAAATCATTCCTTTGGAAGCACATCTTTATGAGCTTAATAGCTCATTGAAACTTGCATCACTCCACCATATTTTGTTTTAAAGTTTGTATAATGCGTGCCAAGCAGAAGCTTAGTGAACCCACTTCTGACCAGGTGTATAAAAAGTGGCTGAGCGTCATCTAACAAGTCAGCGAGAATTTCTGCGGGTTGCATTAAGATAGATCATGTTTTGCTTCAACCATTTCCATTTGACATTGATAATATCATTACAATATTGAAGACAACATTCTTCCGGCATCTAAGGTACACTTATCTTCCTCGACATACATATGTTTGCCTTCACCATGTCCATGATTATAACTAGGGTGATACCATTACAAATGAATGATCTTACAACCTTTATTTTGGTATCATGAACTTTCATATTCCCACATTTTTATGCATGGACATTGTATGGAACTAAGGTCACCTAAATTTTTAAGCTTATAATTTAAACTTAGGCACACCATCTGTAAGCTTATCCTTTTTGTATGTCTATCGACATAGTAAATGAAGCTTATCTAGTACAATTTAAATTCAAAAATACTAGTAACTAGTTAATTAAATCAAATAAATATAAATGATTTTATCTATTAACAAACTAATTAAATTTAATAAACCATATACAAAAAAGTAAAAAAATTGAAAGATGACAGTAAATTAAAGAATAAATAATAACTTACATTGGTTCGACTTTCTTTGATTTATCATCAATTTCTTTTGACTTACTTTCCACAAGTGCACGGTGAGATCCACCATCTATGTCCTAAAATATACCTTAAAATAGAAGTTAAATCTTGCATATATATAAAGAAAAAATGAGAAGGATTATAACCTACTGCATAAAGAGAAACAAATAATAAAGAGAAAAATGGTTTGAAGCTGCGTTCCATAGCGTATATCATACTCTGGGAATGACCATAGTTTCATGACGACTTGATAAAAATGGTTATATATGGGATCCTCGATATCACCACCTTCAAATCAAACACATTTACTTATCATTCATTAACCTGGAACATCCTCATGAAATTAAGTAACAGACATAAAATTTGCCAGAGTTTTGGACATATTTGGACTTTTTAAAGAAGCAAATTAATAAAATAGTTTAAAAATTGAAAATAATGCTCAAACTAGTGCATGAGCAGTGTCATTAATGTTTAGTCACTTCTGGCATTCATACAAAATTTTCAAAATTGTAGCTAAAAGTTCATTAATGTAAAAAGAATCTTCATGCTTATCATGTTTCTGACATCCATCACACATTTCAAATTCTACAATCTAGATGAATATTAAATTTGAATAAATATATCATAAAATAAATAATTTAATTTTGCTTTTATTTAAATATTGCTTTGATGATAATTCAAAAATTTTAAATTTATCAATTATATTTACAATTAATATAAAAATAATGTTTTTCATCTATTTATTTAATTTATGTGAAAAATTATATTGATTTGATGATAATTTTAGCTTCATTTAAATTTTGAAATTCTTAAGTTTAATATATTTTGCGTGTCATTTGATATAGATTTAAGTTGCTAAAACAGAATGTGAGACGACATGCCCACAGGTCTCAATTTATTAGTTGATACCTCGACTTTAATTGTATTTGAAAGATAGAAATTAGATAAAGTTAGGCTTTTGAGACGTGAAATAGGGAAGCTAAGTGGCCCTTTATATACATTAGAGTTTTACCTTGACTTACTAAATTCAAATGTTACAGTTTATGTTAATAAAATGTATCATAGCTTACAATGAATTTTAACCACGACAATGTTGTCAAAGGTAAACATATTATCAAACCAATACTATTTTTAATTGAACCTCATCAAGAGTAACATCAAAGGCTCATGTGTAGTTGTTTCATGTTATCTTTGTGACTTTATATTTACACTAAGTAAAGAAATTTATCTGTCATTAAAGCCTTTTCTTGTAGTGATTATAGGCTACATTCTTGGTAGGAGAAGAGAAAAAATAAATAATTTTCTCTCCAAACATGTTTAGATAAAGATGATGAGGGTTTACTTAAAAAGAGGATTTTTTTAAGAAAAATGATAAATTTTTAGGAAAAGGGATAAGGCCCATTCTTAGTTAGGGAAAAAATAAATAATTTTCTATTCAAACGTGGCTAGATAAGGTGATGAGAGGGTTTCTTAAAGAGAGGTTTTTAAGAAAAGGATAGAATTTTTAGGAAAAGATAAAAGACTACATTCTTGATTGGAAGAAAAAATAAATTAATTTTAAGTTTTTTATATTGAATTTCCGTCTTAAATAAGGCTATCAAATCTTATATTATAAGATAATATAAGGCAATATAAGACTAAACTTTAAAGTAAAAACGTAGTCTTTTTATATTATAATATAATATAAGACTACGACTTAATTAACAACATTGAATATTTTTATATTATAGATAATATAAGACTACGGTTTAAGATTAAAATGCTGATCTTTTCATAGTAAAGAATATAATATAAGACAACGTTTTTGAATTATAGATGTGATCATTTAATTTATGAAAAATTGCTGAAAACGTAGTCTAAAATATTAGACTGCATTTATTACTAAAAGCACAGTAATTCTTTTTCTAAAACCCAGCGTGAAATACATTTATGGCCTTCCCCAAAGGCAGAGTCAGTTGAGCCTGTCATTGGAATAAAATTGGATCCGGGTTACGACGCCATAAGTCAGACGGGAATTTCGGCTGTATGGTTTCTACAATTACAAAACCTCGTATCGTAAACAATCAGATGTTAATAGTCAGGTCACATGAGTATCGACCCTTGGGCGACAAACAATCTTCGATATACATGCAACTATTGATCAACTATATACCCAATAGTTACAAGAGTTAATAAACTACTCTTATACAACATATATTAAAATGAAGAGCATTCTAATACATGTATACATCAAAGCCACGACCAGAAAAAAAACGCTGTGTGCAGCCTCAGGGCGTGACAGTCTTCTATGCAGCTCCTGTGCACTGTAAGGGGTCCCGCGGCGGGGTGAGCTAAAGCTCATTGGGAGAATGCCACCCAAATTGAGACTCACTCACACCACCTAAAAGTCAGGTGCAATATTCAATGAGCACCAATTTCAAGCAGTGTGGTCCTGCTTGAATGCAAATGACCAACTGGATCCAGGGCCACTCATACAGGCTCTCATATATTTCAAGCCTCGTATGAGTTATTGTTTATTTGTTTGTGGACAGCCTCCAGTGGCTGTAAATGTGATTGGGCCGCTCAGACGATTGATATATTGGTATTTGAACAATGGACTACCCTCCGATGAATATCAATTGGGCGTAGACGATTGATATTTTTAGTTAATGGACTACTCAGATGATTAACATTTTTAGACTACCCTCCGAACCGTCCGCCTGCAGACTTATACTGTACTAGCTCTATGGTCCTGGGGATGTTCTAGGTGCATATGGAATCACATGTATTACTTACAGATTCAATACGATCCCAATCCACATGCAAATATATAAACATGAATATATTCACATAAAATTAAATCACTGGAAACATGTTATGTAATTATCATATCGGCATCAAAAATTAGGCTGGCTTAAAAATTTTAATGATCAATATGAAACAATTCGATCAGGATTACTTAACCAAACACATATTTTCACGAAATTACATTTTTCATTTGTCACTATTCTGAGCGGTAAAACCACAGGTTTCTGGTTCCAACACTCTAACAGAGTCATCGGTTCACTTTGTGAACCGCATCTAAAGCCATTCCCGGCCTTTTCCAAACCAACCCATGATTTATCACAAAATGCAACATTCAAACACCCAAATCAGCCCGTGGACAGTCACGGACTGTCCACGTGGGTTTCCAAAATCTAATACTTATGTTCCAAGATTTGGAACCGATCAAGCGACCCTCGGCCTCATTCGACTCAACGTTTAATAACTTGAAATAGGAATACTAAAAGCTGAAGTAGGGAGAAACCCTATAGAGAGTTTGTCTAAAACTCACAATCGAATGCCGCAGCATTAGGGTCGCTCATGTAGAACAACTTCCCTTCTTGTCGAGAAAGGCTGACGGTCGGATTCGCCATATTTTTAGAGAGTTTCTCTCTCTAAAAATCTCTTAAAAAAAAATGGCTGCTGGATTTTCTCGCTAATCACGTTTTGGTCTTTTTAGTGAGGTTAGAGACAGCCTTTGGCAGTCTTAATCATCTAGTGACTTAAAACTTTCAAAATGACCGTTTTGTCTCTTAAATTTGACGATACTGCGGGCTCTTATCATGGCTGATCCATTTCGTGTTTCTCTACTCATCTACTTATGGCACGTAGTGCGATGTTATATGTGACTTTCGTCGTAATCGTTTTCTGCGGCGAGCCAGCGATGCACCGGCGTGTCGACTCGAAGCTATCACGAATTGTGATTTTCGTGCTAGCTAGATTTGCGAGGCCGATTCGATGGTGAAATCCAGTTTCCAATCGTCGAGAGTCTGAAGTGTTCGGTTGCAACCGAAATTACAATTTGTCGAAATTACGATTTTGCCCTTATTCGAAAATTGGAATTTCTCGGGATCTTATATTCCCCCTTAAAAGAATTTAGTCCCTAAATTCGGGACAATCCCTTATCACTCATGCATACAGCATAAGATTCTACCATGCATGTAAACTCGTCATTTAATTATTAAGCGACTAAACCACGTACCTTCATCCTAAACAGAAGGGATAGGTGGCCCGCATCGTGTCCTCGGCTCCGTTGAGCTCCTGCTCCTGATTACGCCATAGCACTCTCACTAACCTCGTGGTCTTGCGTCACAAAACTTGTTCATTTGTCGAAATGCGCCTGCTTTAGTCCTCGCCGAAGGTCCTTTGGTGTCGACCTCTCAATCTATCGATCCACCATGGT
Source organism: Tetrastigma voinierianum (assembly GCA_016808115.1). Classification (NCBI taxonomy): domain Eukaryota; kingdom Viridiplantae; phylum Streptophyta; class Magnoliopsida; order Vitales; family Vitaceae; genus Tetrastigma; species Tetrastigma voinierianum. The sequence continues at coordinate 174,929 of JAEQBH010004278.1, read as the reverse complement.
ACGAATCTGGGTATGTTCGGGAGCATGGGCGTGGAAATACCTCGTGGACTTACGGCATCTTTGGGTGCTTCTTAGGTCACGCTCTGACACCTATCCTCTCGAGTATACGAAGGCGAAGAATCGTAGCCCCATGACTTTGCGAACATTAGCTCATTTCTCTTAGGCATCACCTTCAAAGAGAAGCGATCACTAACCTCGGTATAAGAGTGACGTCTCACGTGTATGATATCTGGCTGCGGCGTGAGAAGGCAGCTACGATATCAAGCTCACCTTCTCGGAGGTGTCTGTCGAGATGGGGACCCGGTGGTAAAACTCTCTTTCCCTTTCGTTCAACATAGCGGTGACACCGCATGGCCTCATCGGTGCCTCCTTATGGTGCCGTCTGTATACTGCACGATAAGCTGTTGTGTGAGAATTCCTAAGAACAATTTAACCTCTACCCATATGACCCAGGACACATTTTCACAGCGTGTCCTTTAACACATGTATATAATCAGCCTGACGTATAATCTACACAACCGCACTTTGTGTGTGTGAGCGCCCCAGAGGTCGCGTGTGACAATCAATGAATGTCAACTTTAGTCCATGTCATGAATGACATCCATTCTGAGAATTGCCACCAGCTCAACAACTCCCAATGCAATTTCAAAAATTGTCAAACCTCGAGTCACCGACTCTTATCACTCAGCTCTCAGATCTGCGTAATAACATGTCTAGTGTGTTTTCATCATGATTACATAACTCTTGGCTTGCATGAGCCTCTTACATTTCTGATTCAACTATGAGTCTTCATTTGGACGTGGTCAGACAACTCAACCCACACTCACGAGTGGTGAATGCCTCTTAGTGCACCACACCCAGTAGACGATGTTACCTTTGGCAATTTACAATAAATGCCATCTTTGTGACACCTCCTGGTCCACCATGGCGAGTCTGAGATCTCTCGCTCCATAATCCGGACCTAATAGAATTCGACTCTTTTCACCTAGGGAAGAACATCTATAGCGAAAAACTATACAAAGGCCTTAACCTCTAAGCCTAAATCCAATGTAGGTAATAAGTATGACAGCAGGCCTAGGTCTCATTCACCAAATGACCGATGGTTGTCGACTCATCCCAGTCGAAGCCTGACATCGGCAAATAGATCTACCACCCTGGGTCCACCTAAACCTGTTCACGCAACTCTGATCACATCCCACGACTTAGACCACGTTGGCCCCCTCTAGCCTATACGTGTTCTGGAGGTGGCAGTATAACCACCGAAGCTGGCGATTCCCTCTAGCTTCCCTCACTAGGGTGTGGAGGAATGAATTATATATCTCATATTTCTCTGGATAGCTGGGACCCATTGTCCCGAATTCTTGGATCTTGTCTGCAGGGGCAATCCAGTCATGTGCTCCAATCGGCCTAGTCAGAAACTAAGTGTGAAGCGAGGGTCTGCACTTCCTCGACCCAGAAGAAGAGTGATCCTCCCTCTTGCTACCAGCACTGTATCCAGGGTGGCTAGTATCCTCGATCTCTCTCTACATGGTCGGGGCCGTGACCATGGGAGTCCATGTCGTGGGTGAATCCTACAATCCTGCCCAGAATAACAACTTGACCATTCTCGAATCTCTGTAATACTGACCAATCCCGAGCTACGTGTCTCGAAGATTGACATTAGGTCTCTCTGACTCATCACTTTGCCTCGACCTTACCGGATTCGATGACACTCTGGTTTGACACCAGTGTCCCAAAAATCTCACCTCGATGGCTAAAACTGTTATGCCCGAACTTGAGTGTCCTGGCCACAGTGGTCTCTCGATGCGCTTGTAACACAATCCTCAAGTGATACTCATGCTCCCTCACATTGGGAGTAGATCGAAGATGTCATCCACGAAGGCAGCGACAAGCGATCTAGATAAAGGTTTAGGAACACCCTAGCCATGAGGTCCGTAGTACATTGGCGCATTCATCAATCAAAGGGCATCACCTTAAGCTCGAAAGTGCCGTAGCAGCGTCCTGTATTTGTCTTGGGATACTTGTCTCCTTAACCCTCTCGAGTTGATGGTAACCGGTCTGCAGAGGTCTATCTTGGAGTGAGCTCGCGCTCCTCTCGACTGATCAAGCAGATCTTGATCCTCGAGCTGTGGTACGATTACGCGGATCATAACCATGTTCGGTATTTGTAGCCAATGCACGGTCGAGGTCTTGCCCTCTTCTTCGCCAACTAGGCAAAAGTGCCACGTGGTGAAGTAACAGGTCTAATAAACCCCTTGTCCGATAGCTCTGTAAGCTGGACTTTGAGTTCTACCAACTCAACCGGTGCCATCTATCTGAGGAGTCATAGAGATGGGTGAAGTACCAGGGAGATTAATAACTAAAATCTGCAGGGAGTCTACTGCATCGGTGGAGCTAGATCCAGGCTGGCTCATCGGAAAAATATCCACATATTGCACACTACTCGCGGTAGATCTGATCTGATCTCTGCCGATCCCCTCTGAGAGGCAGGCTCGGCATCCAGCCGCTAGCTGTCACGACACGGACTCATTATCTTTATGCGGGGCGAAATGTCACCTTGTCACGAAATATCACAGTGCTAGATCCTGCGTGTGGCGTTAACTCTCCTCACGCTCACAATCGATAACGATCACCGTAAGCTATCGACCCGGTCCATCCCTAAGGATGACATCGAACTTTGACATGTCCATGATCCTCGGGTCCACTATGAGTGAGTCCGAGATCTCACAACTTCGCAATGACCATATCGTTCTTATTCGTCCACAATCCTAGGGACGTCTGTGACTCCTCCCCAAAGGTCTCTAGAGTCCTTTTGGTTTCCATCATATTTGGGCCTCATTCTGCAAGTAGAGCGCTAGTCTAATCACAGTCGTGCATGGAGGTAATCTCCATGGCCTCACAACACCTTCACCGATCTATGAACCAATGGTCGGCCACCGTCGGATCTGCTCCCCTGTGAATGTCGGAGGATGATCTGCCCCCAAACCTCTCGGTTACTGGGATCTTCTATCTACCTGTATCTCAGCACGTGTGATGCTTGACATTTACATGCTCTCTCTGACCTCATCAAAAGTCAGGCGATCAAATCTTTGGCGGCTGGTCAATTGTCGGTGGTGCCTGACCAGTGCCCCGTGGACGTCCTCTAAAGTCTCGTCCTCTATAATATCTACACAGTAACATGGCACGTTAATTCAATTGATGTCTCTAAGGCATAAACACGCCTGAATGCTCTTCATACATAAATTAGTGTATAGCCATTGCCACTTGCATTTACAAATAATCTGCAAGGCAATCAATTTTGCATAAAGTATTATCTTCAACAAAAAGAATTTTATTTTCGAAAATTTCGAATTTTGAAAAAATTTTATTTTAAATTTTGGCTAATTTTGTTGATTTTATTTTGTACAATTTAATAAACATATTATTATTTTAAAAAATTATTTTACAATGAAGCAGTGTTCATTTATTGACTACGAGAAAAATACGAGTTAGGCAAGGGTTGAAAACCAAGCAGTGCCTGAGCACCAAAGCTAGTCCCGGTATGCATACGAGCGCGCGAGCTGCGCGCGCTGCGCCCTACGCTGCTACGCGCTTATCTGCGAGCAGCGCCTCTGCCGCGCCGCGCCATACACGCGCGCCCGAAACCACATACGCGTTCGCCGCTCGCTTTCGGCTGCGCTCAAATACAATGCCCCAGCGCGCCTTTGCCGCTGCGCGCTGCGCTCCCCACACTTTCCGTTTGCGCACCCAGCACACCACGCCGCAGCGCCCGCGCCAGCCCTGCCTCTGCGCGCCAGCCCATCGCCTATTTGTGTCATTTGCTCTACGATGTTGTATGTGCAATACAACGCTGCCATGCTCTCGATCCTGATACAATCAGGTACATGTTGCGATACAAGTGTCCCCGACCCGAGCCTCTTTTAGCCGCAGGTGAGCCCTCTTCTGCATGGCTACAACCCGGTGTATTGCAATGCACTTCAACCATCCTGGGTTCTCCTTTGCAATACAAAATCTTGTTGCCCGATACAATCCCATTCTCTTAAATACAATTGGGCGATGGCCCATTCCAAATCTGCACCAGATTTTTTTTTCATTAAAATTATTATTATTATTATTATTTTCTATTTCTAGCATTTGGAAAAATCACAAAAAAATCATTTTTCATTTTTTTCATTTTTCTTAGACCTCAATAAATTTATAAAAAATTTATTTAACCCTTTTCTTAAATTTTACACCATATATAAAACCTTAGAAAATTATTTTCATTCTCATATGTAAAATAAATTTATAAAAATTTATTTTTCTTTTTCGATTTTTCGAAAAATTTTCTCACTCAAATAAATTATAAAAATTTGTTTTCTGCTTCAATTCACATGTATAAAACCTAGAAGGTTGTTTTCTCCTCCTCTTAAGCCAAGTAAATTTATCAAATTTATTTTTCTTTGCTTTAAAAAATTTCTTACTTCCAACAACCCAAATAAATTTTGAGCAAATTTATTTTATTTAATCTTCTTAGTTTTCTGCTTTGTAAGAGCCTTTGTACAAAATTAAATTTCTTCACCTCTAAACCCAATAAATTTTCCAATTTATTTTCTGTTTATTCACTTTGTTCCAGTTTTTACACCTTTGTAAAAACTCCACAATTATATTCAACTTTTCATGTACTAACCATGGCACCCCACAAACATTTCACAACACACTTTAACATAGGTATACACACCATTCATCAACATTCATATTCACACCTCGATTATCAAAACAATCACCTAAAACACATGCATGTAGTGTCCTAGACATCCAGTGATTTCTAAGGTAATCTCACTATCACTATACCTGGCAGCCAGACCACACCTAGTCGCGATGTTCTTACTCGACATGGCCTCGCCCCGATCCACTCGATCTGGGGCTTCCATATACCTATACTCCACAATAACCACCTATTGGTGATGGATACCCAAACACGAGCTCCTAGATAAATTGGTATACCTAGCTCGATACCAAAGTGTGAGCCCCCAAAGCAGGGTCCGTTGACTACCGTTAGCCCTGAATACGAGTCGGATGTCGGGTTGCAGAAGCGTGATTGAGGTCGGGGCGAGTCTCGCGCAATGCAGGGCTGCGATTCTGAGAAGCCTGCGTATCATGTCAGGGCAATGTATATGCAATAATCGATCCGTGAGTATCGGCCGCCCAGGGCATAAACAATACTCGATATACACGCTTCAACTATGAATCCGACTACTTGCACGATGGTGCAAAGAGTTAATAAACTACTCTTACTCTGACATATATTAAAATGAAACATTCTAATACATGTATACATGAAAGCCCACAAACCGACTTTCTTCTAATACAACCTCGAGGCCGAACCGTCTCTCATACGCTCCACGTACTGTAAAAAAGGGGGTCCCACGGCAGGAGTGAGCTAAAAGCTGATGGAGAATTACCTAAGTAGACTCTTATAGCTAGTCTTTGGTGCAATGTTCAAATGAAAACACACATTCAAGCGAAATGCATGATCATGCTTGAATGTCTACACCAATCTTCAGTCAAGGCCCTCACCGACTCTCTCACTCGCCTAAGCCTCGTGAGAATTTATTATTTTATTTGTTTGTGGACAACCCTCAGATGTATAAATATATAATTAGACATCGACGATTGATATATTATTTGTTTAATGGACTACCCTCCAGATGAATATCATGGTGGGCAACTCGAAACGATTGATATTTTTAGTTTGTGGACTACCCTCCGATAATTAACATTTTTAGACTACCCCCTCAAGGCAGTCTTCTCTAGACTTATACCATCTGCAACTAACTCCTCTAGTCACAGGATATTTCGATTGCATATGGAATACATGTATGCCAATTCAATCTGATCCCTAATCCACATGCCAATATATATAAACATGAATATATTCACATAAAAATTAAATCACACAAACATGTTATGTAATTATCATAATAAACATCTAAAATTAGCTCCTTGGGTTAATGATCAAGCAGAACAATTCGATCCCGAATTATAACCATATATAGCCTCACGAAGTACATTTTGGTGTCTGTCCCTAGGAGCAGTCAAAACCCTAGGGTTTCTGGTTCCAATACTCTTTTAAGTCATGGTTCACTGTGAACCGCGTCTGACCATTCCAGGCCTTCCAAAACCAATCCTGATTTATCACAAAATGTTACGACATTGAAACACCCAAATCAGCCAGTGAGGTGATCATGGGGTGTCAAATGGAGTTTCAAAATCTAATACTTAGGTTCCAAGATTTGGGCAGATCTAACAACCTACGGCCTCATTCGGCTCAACATTTGTAGCACCTTAAAGTGGGAATAAAACTCTGATGGGAGAAGCCCCTACCTCGAGGTGTTTATCTAAAACTCACAAATCTGTTTTTAGTAGTAAGCTACGTAAAACGGCTTTTCCCTTGCGTATTAGAAAGGCTGACAGTGGATTAAACATATTTTAGAAGAGTTTCCTATAATAAATCTCTCAAAAAAATGGCTGCTGGTTTTCTTACTTCAAATCACGTTTTGATCTTTTTCAATGGGGGTTAGAAGGCCAACCTTTGTGTAGTCTTGTCATCAAACTTAAAAACTTTTCCAAAAATGGCAGTTTTGTGTCTACTCTCTTTTACAGATTTGACATTCGGCTCTATCTGGTCATTTCATCATTTTCTCAACTCCTTTCCCTTATGGCACATGATGCGATGTTATATCATGACTTTATTGTGTCGTTTCTGCACCGACGATGATGCCTTGAAGCGTGCGACTCAGTGTCTCGGTCGTGAAATTTTACGTGCTAGCTAGTTTTGAGGGCGATTCAGCGGTGAAATTCGTTTCATCGTCGAAGGTCTAGAAATTAATTCCAGATTTTTATGAAATTACAATTTTAATCGAAATTCTACGATTTTGCCCTTATTCTAGAAATTAGGAATTTCTGGGGATATCCCTATTTATTTTTATAGATCCATAGTGGATTATGATATCACATGTTTGGATGGAGTTATTTGAGTTTGTGGATGAAATAACTAAAATTTTTTTATACATTCTGGGCGAGACACTTATTAGTACCAATACCAAAGAAAGGTGATCGCAGAGCCGCCCATAACCTGAAATGGGTGCCGGTACCAAAGTTAGAATCTTCAGTTACCTCATGAGAGAGGGTTTGGTACTAAATGCTGAGACAAAGGGGTCTGGAGTGGGAGCTTCTAGCAACCTTTGTTTTTGTGCCTTACTTTGACCAGATCTATTCGTACACCGATTGTTTTAGGGACCTAATAAAGGGTTTAATGGGGTTATATAAAGTATCTGAAGCGAAACATACTATACGTACCTTGTCATTGAGGCAAGAGAAGTGGAGCTTAGTGTGTAAACTTCAAGTAAAATTCAGCGAAGTTAGTGCCATTCAAAAATGTATAATAATTATTTATCCTAAGATTGTGTGTATTGACTAGGGACAGTGAAGATCTACCGCCCCTAACCTAAGTGAATCGAAGGAAGGAAACAAATGAAACAGTTTGGATTAGTTCCATTGGACCTCTAATTAAGATTTAAGTATTATTAGTTCTTTTGTTCATTGTAATCATTTGAATTTCAAAGATGTTTTAGTAGTTTGTCACAATAGATAAAATGATTTGTGGAATATCACAGCCACATCAATTGAAAGATAATCATAAATAAGCATAATGTTTGAAATAGAAATTGGGATGATTTACATTAATGATATTTTCTTGTGTGCATTCATTTGAATTGCAAATGATATTGTCATATTGTGACATAAGGAATCGAAGTGAATTTGAAATGTTTGACAATTAATTGCATGTGAGTGATTAATTGAATTGTAAGCGGGTGAATCCGATTCATGACTTTAGATTGAATCGATATCTTGAATAACCAACCACGTAGGGATGCACCAATCAGCATTCGTCATGAAGGCAAACCAAACTTGTTTGATGTCTCACATGTGGGATATTACTTGATGGGCATCAGTCATGATGGAGACCAGTGTTAAAATAAACACATTACGTTCGACAAAAGGATGAGGATTCGCAGAGCGGAATCGATCATGATTGTGAATTTTATAGACAAAGTGAAATAACAGCTGATGAGTGTGATAGGATTTGTGACAAGCCCATCCTTGGAATTATATATTTGAATCCTCATGGTTGAGATTATGTGAGTTGTTGCAATGAAAATGCATATTTTGATATGATCGGTAGTGCTTGGTGACATGTGAAAGCAATAAAACGTGAGTATTACTTTTACATTAGATCATGAATGAGTAAAGTATGAAGTTTAACAATATGAGAAAGTATGTGTACATATTAGAGTTGAATTTGAGTATAGGAACCATTATGGAACCACTAACTTGTGAAGTGTAGCATATAGATTTTAACTATGAAAATGAATCATCGAATGAGCAGGGAAGAAGGCCGAACGAGAGCGGTCATAGGAAAGTTTGGGCATAAGTACTTTACCCCATCATATGCATATCATTTATTTTGGACAAAATGTGATATTTTGTGAGATAAAGAGTTAATCTTTGGGAAATAGTGTTTGTATATCATTGTAAGGGCATGTCATCATTTGTAAAAGCGTATTGCATAAAAGTAAAATGTTTACATGACCTACCATTTAAGTAACCGCGTAATTAGAAAACACTAAAATGAAATGACATAAATAAATGTTTTGATAAATAAATGAAAGCGGTGAGTAAGCGGGACTGGGTTCGTATCATATTCGGATTTAGTAGGGATTGGGTTGCGACACTAAAAACAAATAAATAAGTAAATAAAGGAATTAACGACATCCCAGAATCAGTTGGATCATTCAGTGGGTTGAACAGAAGAAGTGTGACTCAATTCTACATCAAATTTAGACACTAACACTTGACTTTTTTTGTGTTCCTTTGAGGTTGTCTAACCTATCTATCTTACAGTCCTCTCACCCAGTGCTGTGTGTTTTGGTATGGCGAGAAACAGCATCTTCTCTCTTGTTGGTGAGGTAATTTTGCCTTGGTGGTTGGTATCTAATAGGGAAGTTGGCATTAACAAGTTGAAGCCGATCGCCCTAGGTTGAATCAGAAGAATATTACATTTGCAAGTAACCTTGTGTGAGGTTGAGCAATTGAATGACTACCCCGATTTTTATTTTACCAAAATTGTCATGCAAACCATTTGTGAATTCATCAGATTGATGTGAACCTCCAAAAGGACTTAAACCCCTAGTGTGTGGTGATCCAACGTGTGTTCTAATAGTTTATCAAAATATTCACATATCTCATGTTTACCCAGATGTTTTAAAAGCAAGTCAAGTTTTTAATTTATTGCAGGAGTTTGTTGTTTGAGGGCAGATTAACGTTGAGTCAATTGTACGACTGCATTGAATTTAAATTATATCGATCTGATGGTAGTCGAAATTGAGCTTTATTTGCATCATGGTGACGGGTAATACAGACTAGACTATTATTTAAATCTTGAGAGAAAGCTTGTAGTCTTAATTCAAAATTGTTAAGTCTCTCAATTGGATTTTTTGTGTTAGGTGAAGAAAGATGCAAACAATATCTGTAACCGTGGTAACATCTTTGAGGATAAAATCTAAAATTCCGGTGAGTAAGGAAATTTATAAACGATATCTTTAAGGCAATAGAAACCTTGATCAAAATTATGTCACGATTATATACCACAGATTACTGATCATGAAGGTAACTAAAAAAACAAAGTATTTTATTTATTTTTATTTTTTTTTTAATACTCTTTATGTTCTATCAAATGGCTGGGACTCAGACAATCAAAGGCCAAAAATATGAACAAATATCAGAATATTGGCGGGTTTTCCAAGTGAAGAAAATGTTAAATTGGAAGGAGACTTTTAGGGCGATCTGATTCATAAGCGTGATTTAGCAAGGAATCAAATAAAGTGTGCGATCAAAAGTTTTGACAGCAACGTCAGAAGCAAGTAATGACAAATCGAGATGAGCAAAGGAGAAACAACAACGGTTACAGAACATAGCAACCTTTTTTTTTTTTTTTTTTTCAGATCAAACTCAGCAAAAACCAATAAGCGAAGAACCTGAAGGAGAAAACCGGGTAGAATAAGAATTTGGGACACTTTGGGGACAATGCTGGCGTGGGAGGCATGATCGGCTGAAGCTTTCGGTTATTATTATTTTTATTAAAGCTTTGAGGCTCTAAAGATGTGGGGGTTGAAGGTTTTGGATTAGAAAATCAACTCAAATATGGTTTTTAATATGTTTACAATTATTGAACTCTATTAGCCTTGAGCCAATTGGTTTGACCTTCACGGCATTAATTGATGGTCTCTCTAAATAGGGGAGACTAGAACAAGCAAACCGGATTTTGGGTTCAATTTGGAACTGAGAAAGAAAGTGTCTTCAACGAAGAGTGAATTGTCTTCAAAATTTTCCGAGAAAGTGAAGCAATGAAACATAACAATATCTTGAAATAAATAGAAATAACTTTTAGAAAAATAAGTTATTGATATAAAAGTTAGACTCTGATATCAAATTGATATAGCTTGACTACAAGGAATAATAACTTGATCTCGGATCAAAGTTATGCTTTGATACCAAATTGATATAGCTCGGCTACGAAAAATAATAAAATTAAAATAAAGCGAATAAAATAGATATAACAAAATTCTCAAGTTTTTCAATGTTATATCAAATATGTTAAAAAATCATGTAAGATCTTTATTTATAATATGACAGAGAAAATCTTGTGGATAAATCCAAAAGAAATCACCAATAAGAATAAGTTGAAAAATCTTATGGACTGTTAAATCGAAAATACAATTAAATAAATAATTATTAGTAATAAAATTTATCATTTGACTTAGACTTTCTATCTCATTTAAACCTAAATATCAGCCTACTCCATGCCCCATCAACAACATATATATATATATATATACTATATATAAAAATATGTATAGTATATATATATATATATATATGAGAGAGAGAGAGAGAGAGAGAGAGAGAGAGAGAGAGAGAGAGAGAGAGAAGAGAGAGAGAGAGAAGGCAACAACACAACAGATTTTCTAGCTGACCTCTCCAGGACACTAGATGAGAAAGATTATAAGAAATGGCGAGTCCCGCCATGGGGCTTGGAAAGGATCCTGATCTAGTTGTAATACCGTGTAGTGTCGGTTGGGTAGCCCCATCCCTTTGATTAAAATAAAATAAATGAAACCCCCTATAAAGATATTACTCTTGGGACCAATAGAAATTATTATCTTTTAACTTATCAATAAATAAAAATGTTTAATGGGTCAGTGAATGAATAATTATTAATTTATAAAAAAATGATTTGTTTTAGTTTTAAAAGTTTTTCACATGTATAATCTTTAAATCTAAAACTAATGAATATATTCTGAAATGCAGAAATATAAAAAGCCAAAAGAGACTTTATAGAAAATAATAAATAGAGGAATATGATAGGTGTAAATGATAAAAGGACATCTATTTTTATGGGCATTGACGACGTAGTTGGAGACAAAAAGATTATCAAATAAGGTCATTAATTTATTGAACATTCCAATTATAGAGAGATTTTACTGTATAAAATAAAAATAATTGATTTAGTACAAATTTAATTTTTATTTTCGCGTAGTTGGAACCAAAAGATTATCAAATAAGGTCATTAATTTATTGAATATTCAATTATCGAGATTTTACTGTATAAAATAAAAATAATTGATTTAGTACAAATTTAATTTTTATTTTCCTATATGTTTTCTTTCCTTTTAATTTTTAGTTGATTTATATATATATTTTTTCCTTGTATTTTGCTCAAATTCTTCCAAATCAAAAACATGGCATAATCAAAGTCTTCCTCAAGTGCCTTTAGAAGTTATTGACAGCAATTTGAAAAAATACTTCATTCAAAATAGTATAAAAATAAGGTTTTTAATAAATTTAGAAACATGTTTTTAATTTTCATTACTTATAAAATTTGGAGATCATTTATAATGTTTTCCATAAAAAGCTTTGAGAAAATAATTATCCTCTAGTATTTTTTAGAAAAAACAGTTTTGAATAAAATTCTACTAAAGTAAATTTTGCCAGATTTGAGTGAAGGGATCGTACAAACCTAAAATACATTGACCCCAGCCAAAAATCTGTGGGATCAGAACAAATTATTTTCAATTTGGCGTATGAATGCAAGGTATGAATGAGCTGAACTCTTGAATTTATATAGAAGACTTTCCAAAAGTCTAGAACTCGTACGTGGTTCCTCAAAGCTACCTGCCATAAATGGCCACCAAATATTTATATACATATAAATATTCTTTTTTTCTTTCTCTTTTGAACAACATTTTGTATTGTTTTATTTACATTGGAAAAATTTTGAACAACTATGAAGCATGTGAGGGCATGCTTAAGTAGACTTTCAATAAATTCAGGTTGTCGTCTCCTTACCCAACAACCTTGTCCTTGTTTACATTCACCTCACCAATGCACAATAACAATAATAGTAGCTTTTTGAAATTAGAACTACTACTTCACTACTACAACTAAGAATAATAATAATATAAATAGAATACACTACAAAAAATTGACTATTGTGATCCCTCTAGGTTTGCACTTTTGCGATACATGGATATCATAATTTTCAACACCTCATTGTAAACGATGATGAAATTGCAAACCTCATCTATGTAATTAGAGTTAAATTTAAGATACTTTGTTTGATAGTTTTTGTAATAAGTATTCATGTAAAACTCATAAATTTCATCTAAAAACTTGGTTTTGTAGGATTATTGATAGAAATCAAGTGATTTGACAAGAAATAAGCGATATATTTCCAAAAAAGAAGAGTTAGCAGAGTCTCACAACGCCTTCAGGAAAGATAAATTTTCTTGTACCATATGGAACATCAATAATTCAAATTTCCTCATGGTTGCATTCTGAGATTCAAGATCTTTCCAAGGTACTCACCGCCCAAATCAGGGTTAAAACGAAAAAGTTACAAGGTCGACAAGTTGAGAAAAAAACAAGTTCTTTGTCCCGACTATGACTAAACAGTACATCACGACCGGAAACTTGTTCATTATTGCAATGTCGTGACCACCAAAAGAAATTGTGACAGGAAGCTTGGTCGCGACTAAAAGCTTTGTGTAGAGCCGACTATTTGTGTCGCTACCATATTGAAGGAAACCTAAAAGTGAAAATTGATATTTTGACTGACACCAAGCTCATTTCACCCTGGACCCATATATATACTTGTGTTTTAGGTAAAGAGGAAATGGGAAGATTGGAGAACCTCTCTCATGGAGTTTCTCTCTCTAAACTACCCATTTTTCTGTTTTTCTCTAGTTTTGAGTTTTCATAGATCTCGGAGTAATTTTTAACATATTGATGAGCTTAAAAATTCATCTATTTTTAGTCCATTTTCTGCAATTTGATTTAATGTAAAGAATAATTAAGATCACGAGAGCGAAGAAGCGCTCACCAATTTGTTAATTCTGAGGTATAACAAAGAAAGAAATCACGTTGGAAAAATCGATGGCAGGGTAAAAATGCTGAAAATAGCGGCGGAAATATAAAGCAATGACGAACTAATGTTGTTACGCTTTTGAGGTTGCACAGTTTCAGTTAGAAGTGTGACATCGGGAAAATTGAAGGAAATTTGATGCGGTCGTAATAGGGGATCTAAGATAGGTGAAGTTGAGCGAAACATAGAAGTGATGCCAGCGACAAACACTAGTAAACCGTCGCGACAAAGTTGATCTGTGACAAGGGACCGCAGAAGTCGTGACAAGAGGAATCGACTTAGAGCTATGACATGTTTGGAAGGATGGGCTGTAGTTAAGCTGACTGTTGTATGGAGGAATTTGAAGTCGCGACAAAGCCTTAGTAAGGGCCTCCCAGCTTATAAGGCGAGGTCGTGACGGTGAGATCGAGAGGTCGCGACATGAGGACTTGCTCAGGTTGAGCTGTAAAGAAATGGGCTGTTGTCGCGACGTGGGGATTGATGTCGCGACATTCGGGAACCACAGGTTAGGGAGCCTCAGGAAGAGGCCCAAGGCGATCAGGCGCAAGGATCAGATGTGCGACACTGCGAGGACCGGGTTCAAGGCTGCAGGCCATGGTGATCGACAAGATATTGATGTCGCGACGCCGAGGAACGAAGCTGATTTAGAGTTTGTGGAGTCATGGTAGATTTAGCGACAAAGGGATGGATGTCGACCGCGGAACCATCAAGTGAAACCTCGAGCCGTAAGGCGATGTGCGACATCAGAGCAATCAATGGAAGCTTGTAAGTTCTTAGGCGATGTAGACCATGAGAACAACGGTTGAAAGATACAAGTGGCGGCAAAGATTGAAGCATCTGCGGTGATGAGTTGATGTCACGGCCGATAGGTTGTTGTTGCGAAATAAGAAAACTCAGTTGAAATTTACAGAATAGGGCGTTGTGACCACGCAGTTGATGTCGGCGACACTCATGAAACGGTTGAAACACAGTAGATCCTTAGGCGATGTAGCGACCATGATTGATGTCGTGACACGAAGCGAGTTGAATCTTTGCGAAGACTTGGTGAGTCGCGTTTCTTTATAATGATCTTCGCGACATCGCGAAGAAGACCAATTGAAACGCAGGAAAGCATAAGGCTGAGGTCGCGTGAGATCGGTCGTTATCGAGAAATCGCTCAGTTAGTGATGTGCGAAGTGAGATTGATGTCGCGGCGTCAGGGGGCATAATTGAAGGCTACAAAGATTAAATGATGTCGCGGCGTGAGATCGATCTGTCGCGACATGGATGATCTTCGTGACAAGGGAGGCGAAGTCGCGGCACGAACATTAACATGGGCCCAACCACTTGGAAATCCACAAAAAAAAAGCGCATTGGGATTAGGCCCAGTGAGAAATACTATCAAAATACGAGCTGCCCATTTCGTAAAAGGTAGCTTAGTGACCTGACGAGTCTGGGTGTTGAAGGCTCAATTTTCTTTTATTTTTTGTAGTTTTCTTTCTTCTTTCTTTCTATTCTTCAATGTTGATAGTTGATTAGATTAGTTTATCGGTTTTGGTTTAGTTTTATTTTAAGGTGGATATTTATATTTACGAAGCGAAGTGAATGAAGAATTGGGTCTTTCAGAATTACTGCACCATGGAATCTTTGAAGTTGGAGACAATTTACGAAATTCTTTCCCGATTTCCATTTACGATTCTTATGATGGAAGGAATGTTGTTGGGTGTAATTATTAATTAAGGACTCCGACTTCCATTGGTAGAATGCTATAGTAAGTATCTTTCTTTGTGTGGTTTTCAATGACTCTTAATTTCGATTTATGAATTTATACGGTGGTGGGTTCTGTTTCGATGCAGACCTCGGTTTCATATACCCGTTATAATTTGTCTCAGTACTCTGATTTCAAGGCCCTCGGTAAACAAGAGAAGGAGTCCCCAGAGTTATGAACAATTGCTTGAGGTATATTAACTGCTAAACATTTGAGATCTATGAGCTTTGCAGTTTACTTAGAGTAAATCTCTTCTCACTTGAAATCAAAGAAAGAGTTGAATGAGTTATCCAATTTTAAACAAGCGGAAGAGTTCACTCAATTAGAATAGTGACCAGATCCGTGTTAGTGAGATCTAATCGGAGGATGATCTATTCTAATTTTTGAGGAAAAATCTGGAAGTTGTATACCCTTGTGGCCAAATGGCAGGAGCTGGGTTTAGTCCATAAAATGGGTATAGTATTGCAAAGAAAAATACCCGGATTAAGGAAGTCCCTTTTAAAGTAGTTATCTCATTTCATCTTGAGAAGAATCGGGGAAAATTAGACTAATAAGAAATGTGGAGTGTGGAGAGATCCGACTTCTTGCTAAACGCCTTTGAATGATTTTAAAATGCGAAATATTCCAAGAAGTTTTATCGTGCATTAACTCGAGTTGTTACTTCACAATAATTGTGCTTGATATGTCCTCTGAAGATAATTAATTGGGTTTTTTACATTTGTTTTCTGCATTATTTATTCTTTATTCTCTATATTCGATTATTTGAGTTAACCACATTTGCTTTACTCGTATTAATATAATTTTGCAGAAACTTCTTAAGTTTAGTTCCAATATCATTTATAGTCCAAATAGTATGAAGCGAGGTAGTCGGGTAGTTGATCTAGGGCGTATGAATCTACATTAGGGATCGATGTCTTTGGACAAATCGATTTATTTACTTATTAGGCCTGTGCACTTTGTAGTATGTTTAAGGCCCAACTAATATTAAAATGGTTATTCTACAGGAAGTGTTTGGTCATATCGAAACAAGTTTATGGCTTAGTTGAGTTGAAAATAGTCCTTGGTAATAGTTCGTAAATTTGTATGTGTCTTTCTTTAGTGCAATATATGAGTTTTATGGCATGATTAAAGTTAGATAATAGTCCTTTGATGACAACATTAGTAAAATTTGTATGTGTCTTTGGTCTAGTAACAAGTTTTATGGCGCCGTTCATGGCAGTGATTGAGCAATTTGACAAATCAATATTGAATGAAAGAAGGAAATACTAATTTGGACATTTTGAAAAGAACAAAAATAAGCTTTTCAAGCGGTGGTTAATTTTAGCCCGCAACCTTTAACTCAAACCATAGAACAAATATTTGTTGACCAAACTAATCCTATTAAATACTTAAAGTGTGTTTGATTTCGAGAACGAGAACATGATCTAATTCAACGGGACTGAAATTAGAGAGGACACTTTCGGGAAGCTTGAGAAAGATAAGGAGAGGCGAAAAACTCGAGCCGTAGCGGATGAAAGACGGGATCAGGGTTGGCGCATATAGAAGAAGCTAGGCCTCCAGATCAACGTCTGATGTGGAGGACTTACGGAACTGATCACGGGAAGGGAATACCGGCTAATCGGAATGACTGGTTGATGCTAATAATTTTGAGCCCGACCCGGCGATTACAATGGTCGACATCGTTTACTGGTCATCTGTGAAGATCCAAGCGAGCACTGTGGGAAGGGATTCTCGGGATGGCCCCATGATGGGTTGAATGGGGTGAGACGGAAGTCATAAGCGCATCTGTTCATTCTCTCTAAAGAATCTATGACTATGGTATAAATCTTTTACCATATGGATTGTTGATGGAGGAGTTAGTAGAGCTGGGAAGATTCTGACCCTCGCACGAAAGAAGGAGGAAATCATTGTGTTCAGCGGGGGAAGATGAAAGCACATATGCTTAGCACAGGAAAGATTAAACGGTTCTTTGAAGATGTCGATACACCGGGATAGATCACGAAGACTGGATAGGACATTGTATATCATACCTTGAATGATGTCAAGGGATCATTGATGCTTGTGCGTGGAGCATTCAGCGAAAAGTCTTTGAAGAATAAAAGGTGATTGAAGACCTGGCTAAAATATAATGTAGAAAACTCCTTAGGAAGGCTTCTCAAGAGAGAAGCAATGGAGAGGATGTGGAGAGTGCGAAGATGGCAATGACCCATGGGGCTTGAAGTTAGGATGCCATTATACGCGGAGTTGGGAGCGGCGAGAAGAAAGACACACACTGCTCATGAAATGGAGCAATTGAAAGAAAGAGAGTTGTTGAAGGGAAGTGCTAGAGAGGGCAGCGAGAACAATTCTATGATCTTGAAGAGGTTAATTATTTGGGGTGAGCAGAGCTTGCCATTTCAATGACACTAACTTTTGACACATTATGCGGCAACGAGGAACCATGAGAAATTTCTCTCTTATAATTGGAGAACTATCACAAGGCCCAAGGCATGGAGCCAAGAAGCACTCCACGGGGTTATCAAGCCACGAGGTTCAATGCGTGACAAGGAAGTAGAACCACGAAATGAATGGGGTGAGAGGGAGGGCCCGAATCTTTTGAAGAAACGGTCTTTGCGAGTTCAGTGGGGATAATAGAAGCTGTTTAACCTCCATGAACAAAAGTTTGCGAGAGTTGAAGCCAAAACTGCAATTCTCAAAATTTTAGAACACTCCTGATACATCCACGAAGGGCTTTGGAACCTGAAGTAAGGCATTTGGCCACAATACCGCAAAACCGGGAGGAAAGATGCCTTCCCAGTATTGACCACAAGGAAGAATCAGTATCATTGTCTTTGGCTTCAGATGGGAAGGAGTTAGAAGTTATAGAAAGGAAAATGACAATGGCAAAGAAGAAGAAAGCCCAAGGGGAAGGAAGGCTGGAGAAGGAAAAAGAAGAGTAGAAAGGAAGAACATCGAATCAAAGCGGATCCGTTTCCACGAGGCGCTGCGAGGAAGTCGAAGGATGGAGAACCAGTTTGCAAGGTTTGAAAACTTTCCGGAAGTACAGGGTCGATTATGCCATTCACCCAGTGGTGACTCGAGATCTACACTTGTAAAATTCCCAGAAGGACATAGGCAAGAAAGAAGAAAAATAGTAGGAAGGGTAGTGAATCTCATTCTGCCATGCCTGCGGTCTTGCGATGTCAGAGAAAGAACTACGATAAAGATAGAGGACGGGAGTTTCTGAATTCTTGTATTTAATTGGAGGAGGTGAATTCCAGGAGCTCTCTGTGACTCAGGCTAGTATCAATTTGATCACCTCTTTACATTTGCCAAGAAACTAAGTTTGGGGAGTTTGCTCCGCTACGTTACTCTTCAAATGTGAGACGGATCGATGGAAGGTAAAACACAGGAAGGAGTCATTGAAGATATCTTGCAGTCACTGATAGGAAGTTTGTTTCCAGTGGGCTTAATCAGCCTGGACACTTGGAAGAAGATTCTCATTGCCACAGCATGGGAAGACCATTCCTAGCTCTTTGGTATACGATTGATATCTGAAAGGGGTTCTTACACCTTGAGGTTGGAAAAACAGCGCACAACTTGATAAAAAGTATGAAAATAGCAGACGAGACAAGGAAAGTTGCAATGTAGCTGATTTTGTCTATATATAATCTGATGTTGGCATAGTTGCTAACACTCCCGATTTTTATCAATGAAAAGAGATGAATTCCGATTATCTTTAGAGATGTTTTATTACGAATTTTCCATACAACGGTTTTCATTACATGAAGCGTGTTGAGCTTGAAGCAAAGCGAAACAATAATGAGGAAAATATTGAAAAGGGAAGTGTCAAGAAACCGGTCTTGAAAGACTAGTTTTGAAGAGTTGCCATGTCATTTAAAAAGTGTGCCACTTTCCAGAATTACCAAAAGAAAAAACCAGGTGATCATTCGGCCCGGTTAGTGAGGTGAGAACAAAGATTGATGAAAATATTAGGAAGCATAAGGAATCGCTAAGCTTGGTCCATTGAAGAAATTTGGAAGAATTATCAGTCCATCAATTTGTGCATAAGGTCTACGCTAGAGACTTCAAAACCATGTAGAACACAGGAGGGAAGTTTAGATCGGTGATGAAGAGTAGTCGGAAAGGAGATTGCCTGGAATTATTCATCTTTGGTTTTATCATGCTATCTCAGATAGTCCTTGGTGAAGGCAGTCCATGTGGTTCCAAAAGAAAGGGGTTTCTTGTGATCGAAATAGAAAAATGAATTGATTTTAACAAAAACATTGACGGGATGGAGGTATGTGATTACGAGAAAGTTGAATACATGACGAAAAGGTCATTTCCTTGCGCTCATTACGGGTGATATTTGGAATGAGTTTGCCGGAGACACCCTACCTTTTGTTTCTGGATGGGTATTGGAGTTACAAATAAGATTGCTGTGCACACGAGGATCCAAGGGAGCCACATTCCACATGCCCATATGGTACCTTTGCCTTGAAGGATGCCATTTGGGCTGTAATGCTCATTTATTCCAGGGAAGGTGTAATGATGTCATATTCTCGATTTGGTTGGAAGTGATGGAAATTTTATTGGATGACTTTTCTTGTGTATGGATCATTTTTTGATCAGTACTTAAACAATCTTGGAGCAATAACTTCAAAGATGCCAGACAAGCGGCTAACCTTGAATTGGGAAAATGCCATTTTATGGTGACGGAAGGAGAATTGTTCACTTGGGCATAAAATTTCTGCTATTGGACTAGAGTTGACCAGGTCAATTATCCATTATCAAAACTCTTGCTTCTTCTACGATTAAAGGAGTAAGAAGCTTCTTGAGACATCTTTGGATTCTCTGAGGAGATTCAATCAAAGACTTTTTAAAAATAACGGACCACTTATGCAAATTCTGGAAAAAGAATCTGAGGTTAATTTTGATAGTTTCTACTGCAAGGACCTTTTTGCAGCCCGAAATCAGGAATCAAATTGGTACAAGCACCTATAATGGATGCACGAGAATGGGATGGGGATTTGGAAATAATGTGTGATAGTGATTGATTTTGCTATGGGATTTGTGGTGGGGCAAAGAAAGAGAAAGTATTCGAGGCGAAATATCTTGCTGCTAGTAAGACCTTGATGAGCAGAACTATACTCAACAAGCGAAAAGGAGATTCTAGCCATAGTATTTGCTTGTGAAAATTTGAGCAATACATTTTGGGATCCATGTGGTAATTCACAGCTGATCGTAAATGACCAAATAACTTGATGAAAAAGGAAGTGGCAAGATTGATAAGGTAGGTCTCTTGTTTGTGCGGAGTTTGACTTGAAATTGGGGATAAAGGGATGTGACAATGGCATGATGTGATCACTTGTTAAAGTAGAAAGAAGCGATAAAGAAGAAGAAAAAGGTGATGTGTGAGAGAACTTCCCGGATAGGCAATTGTTTTGCAGGTTCCTTCAGCTTCCCACGGTATGCGATATGGTGAATTATCGAGCTTGAATGTCTGCGAGATTATTTCACCAGCGGAAAGAGCTCGAGCCCGACAAGCGAATGTTATATTTGGGATGATCCACTATTCAAGAGAAGTCCTTTGACTTCTTGTAATAAGAAGATGTGTGCAGAAGAGGGAGAGGGGCAGGGCAACATTATGAATGGATGCCATACTGCATGCCCATATGGGGGACATTTTTACTGGAGAAAGAAAAGAGAACGACCCCTTGGTCTCAATCGAGTTTTATTGGCCACTATCTTTGAGATTGTCACGAATTAAAGTTAGATTGTGTGATAGATGTCAAAAATGGAATATATCAGTGTGATAAATGACCTGAGATGATATCAGTTTAAATTTTTTTTGATGTATGAGAATGGGTGCACTGGGACCCTTCCACCAGCCATTTGAAGCCTACCATCTGCTATGGAGTAGATGAGTTTTCCAGATAGGTGGAAGGTGACTTGTCAAAGGAATGATGCTAATAAGTTTGTGAGTTTCTTGCGAAGAACATTTGGTGATTTGAACACGAACTATCTATTGATGGGGAACCCGCACTTTACCAAACAAAATCTTTGCAAAACTCATGGCGGGTATGGGATCAAGCATGTAAATGAGGTTGCTTATCGAGACCGATGAATGACGGAAATTTTCGGGGAGATGAGAATACTTAGAAAGGCGCAGACTCAATGGGAAGGATTGAGTGTTTTCCCAAATGATGGTACTTTGGAACTACAGGGTACCTCTAACCCATTAGGGAGATAATCCTCTGAGGAGTTGTTTTAGTATGACATGTCATCTACCTCTTGAATTAATCTGGAGGCGCCGCGATGTGGGCGTAAGAAGATTAAACCGATTTTAAGGTACGCAAGGAAAGAAAGGATTTGTCAAGCATGCAGGCTGGAAGAAGCTGAAAGTAAACCTATGATAATGCTAGAATGTACAAGACAAGACAAAGAAATGGCATGATCATAGGATTTTGAGAAAAGAAGTTCGGGAGAAGGGGCAGTTGTTTATTCCTAGGTACAGGAAATTGTTTCGGGAGGTAAAATCCCGATTGGAGTGGGCCTTACCGCGGTGAGGTCTCAGAGTACACATTTGGAGCGGTGATACGGGGGCGCTCTTTGGCGAAGGTCTCAAGGTCAATGGACAAAAGGTTGAACATTATCATGAGGGAAGGAAAATGAAGAACTCAGCTGGTTCTTGAGGAAAAAAGAAGAAGTACACAAAGCAATGATCTATTAGGACTCCAAAAGCGAAGATAATGGGAAGCGACCATAAGGATTTAATTTAAGTTTTAAGTTTTGAATTATTTTTTCTTTTAGTTGCTTAAATTAGGTCGGATTGTTTATAAGGATGAAGTCTAATTTTTTAGAAATACGATTGTAGTTTAATTAGATTTTCTTGGATATTGCGATAGCTTCTCTGAGTTCAAGGGAGGACATGAGATGGCAGGCAATCTCGGGAACATTTCCGGCAACTTGCGAGAGAAGTCACAATATGAGGGGAAAGAATCAACCTTAGCATAACGGGTCTTGTAGATATACTTGAATTGTTTGTTAAATCTTTGCTTGGAGATGCAGTAATGTCTAAAAGGGTTAGGAGCTTGATAAGAAAAAAGGCTCTTGAGGTCATTGAGTTAAGGGCTGGGTAAAGATGGGGGAGAAAGGTTGTATCGGAAACATAAGTGATGTTGCGACAAACATTGATCGTGACTGTTACGAAAAAATGACTAGTGAGTATTGAAGGGAAGGAAGGTGCATGTCGACCTGCTGTGAAGTCGCAATGAGTCAAAGTTCAAAATGGAAAGAAAGGATGCCCGCAACATCAGACAGATCTAAGAAAACCTTGAATTGTGCAACATCCCCCAAGTGTGTCTGCGAACACCTCAAAAGCGACGGTGCCATTAACTCGCTTTAAAAGCCCTAAATTCAATGACCTCGAGAATAAAGGCGAAAATTGAGTCGCGGCGTGTTTAATAAGTGACCAATTAGCCCTAAGCACAGTGATTGAATGCCAGTGATGAAACTTTCATTCCTCCAACCCATAGCTATTCACCTTCTTCTCATTACGAATCTCGGCCTGAAAACCTAGCTTTCCAAACATACGAAAAAGCTTGTCTTAGTTTCAATGGTACAGAAGTGACTGATATGACCTGGGCGGATGCGGGGAACATGGGTGGCGGGAGGAAAGCTGGTGGAAGCGTTGGATAAGGATCTTAGTGGGAAGAACGAAACGGAGGAGATAACCATGAGCCGACTCTTTGGGACTTCTCGGAGGAAGCGGAAGAGGAAGACGAAGAAATGTTGATAACCGTTGATATCAACCATCATGATGCCTGACTCAGTGGGTCTGAGATCGTCTGTTGCTCATAAAAGTGATGAGAAGTGGGACTCGCATAGACATGGAGGCACTCCGACATGTGTGACCGGGGGTTTTTATTCCTAGAAATTCCGATGGAAGGAAGGGGACAGGACGATTTTCATGTTGGAAGGAATGTGGTTTTCTCATATGTTCAAGATTGATAAATGTGAACCATATGACATGGCTGATGCACTCATTGCTCAGTTCCAGTTGAGACTTGGAGACTCAGACACAGGAAAGATGTAAACCTCATGCAGATGGATCGTTGACCGAAGGAGAGGGTAGGCATGTGAATGAGGGGAGACTTACGAAGACAAGACATGATTTTACTTCTTTGTTGAGCTTAATCAAATAAACTATTATATGTATAGATGAAATTTCTAAGAGAAACATATTATATCTACATCTTAAAGAAGATGGACCTCGTTCTGGGTGTCATGGGATTCATGTTGGGGATATGGAGGAATTCAAAGGATCTTATTCTCTTGAGCATGGCATCATGTCTGTCTTGAAAATTTGCAGATGAGGATGGGATAGATGGAGCTTTAAACCCTCTTGAAGTGGGATTCAGCAGATAGAAACGGGAGAAAATTGGAGCATATTGGTGAGAGGAGCGCAGAGAGATGAGAGCTCATTCAATGGAAGGAGGTACTCAGACTGGGAGGGGACTCTTTTGAATCGGACGAGTACCGAGACTCATTTTAGTCAAATCAGTCCATGTTCTTGGTTTCAAATGAGAGTGAGATCAGTGACCAGAACTTCCTCA
This sequence comes from Tetrastigma voinierianum, assembly GCA_016808115.1. Classification (NCBI taxonomy): domain Eukaryota; kingdom Viridiplantae; phylum Streptophyta; class Magnoliopsida; order Vitales; family Vitaceae; genus Tetrastigma; species Tetrastigma voinierianum. The sequence continues at coordinate 151,060 of JAEQBH010004278.1, read as the reverse complement.
CCAGCTCTGTGTGACAGTTCCTACCTCTGTCAGACAGCTGTGAGCTGGGACTGTTGGGAGAGCTGGTTGTCGGGGATACGATGCAATCTGGAAGGGGAGGAGTAGATTGGAAGGGAGGAGGGAGTGGAGGCTTCAGAGGAGAGTTGGAGGAGCATTTATGATGATTAGAGAAAGAGAGATAGGGAAGTGGAGGAGGAGCTGGAGCAGAAGAGCATGAAGGACAGATCAGAAGTGTGGGAGAGTGGAGATGGGGGAGGGATTGGGCAGAAGGAGTACTCAGATAGGGAAAGACATTGGGCATAAGAGGAGAGAGGAGGAGGATCTGGGTGATGGGGCCTCTGACTCGAGTCCATGAGAACTTTTATTCTTAACAGTTATGGGGGCGTGATTTCAGCGTCACCAGCTGCGATAAAGAAAGAATCAGACAGAGAAGAGAGAAACTACCCAGGAGCAAATCAGAGGATCCAGCGAGTTTTCCTCCACGAATCCTCTGGGGGATGAGTGGATGATAGAGTGAGCAGAAGGACCAGAGGCCTCATAGGTAGAAAGGTGACTGGGAGGCCTGGATGGACCAGCTGAAACCAAACTCTGTTTTGTATGGGTTATGTTGAAATAAATACAGAATGGTTTGGGAAAAGAGCGAGGATGAGTTGAACAAAGGTTGATCTCTCTAATGAGATTTTCATTGAAGAAACAGTGGAGAGGAAACGAGAGAAAGGAAAAGAAGAGAAATGAAAATTCATGAATTCAGCTCATTTGATCTATTTGGACTAGATCCCCCAACATCCTCTGGCTGTTCAAAGAAAAAATAGACCCTTCTCCACCTTACAACTCTCATTACCATCCTTATCCCATCTTTGTAGTATCATGTTACCAAATGAATCGAAATAAAAGGAGAAATTTAAATTGAATTGTTGTGTGCTATTTTGAATTTGTTTGATTCAATGTTGTGTTACTTTAATGATTGCATGATTAGGAAATTAAAGTAGAAATTAGTTCGAATAAGCTGTGAGATGCAGTAAATTTGAGAATTGAATGAATGGGTTAGGTAAGGAATGATCTGAAATGTAGAATAAGGGCCGCATGAGATACGGTTTGATCGAAACACAAAGTCACAAAGTTATAGATCTAGCCCGGAAGTAAGTCGAGTGGGAAAGTATCTGATAGAAGGAACAAAACATATTTTTTGAGTTTGTGTATAGAACAATAAGTCAAGGAACACATTGAATATCAAATAATTTAAATACTCACCAACAAAATGAGTCGAAATTACTCTCCCTATGGTTAGTCTAAGCTGATTTCAAACCAAATTCAAATTTGTTAGATTATTAGTTGGCGAAATCCTAGGTGATCTGGTGGTGAGAGATGATCACGAGCCGTTCTTGGATGGACTTGAGCCATTTTAGCCATCCACTCATATCTTGGTGCATATACCTTAGTTCGAGAGAGGTGGAGCCAATAAGCTTTATTATTGAAATAACCAATGGAAACCCCGACCCATTCTAAGAAATCAATCCTTGATAAGAACCTATATGATTACCGAAGAATTCAAGGAGGGAAGAAAGAAGCGAGTTTGGGGAATATGTTTTGAGGAACTCAAAAGGGAATGAAAAGAAAAGGCAAGGAGCGAAAATGCGATAGAAAAGAAAACGCTTATAGGGATAAGTTTTGTCTTGTGGCCTAACTCTCTTGAACAATTAAGGTTCTTAGGGGTGTTTCAACACCCTATAATGCACCTAATGCCATGCAATTTGTGGGGAGCTGCTAGCAAAGTTAAGCTAGGTGTTGAGCTGAAAGTTAAAACATTTGCACTATCCATTGGTAATGACAAAGGAAATTTCCCAGAGTAGAATTACAAGTGAAAATAAGGCATACAATTACAAGATTAAAGAAAACAAGAGATGTCCCAAACATGAAGTTTGAGAGGGTTTATTGAAAGGAAATTTCTGAGGAAGAAGGGCGAAGGGAGAGAAAGAGTTCGAGGGTAATCTTAACCTTATAAAAATTCCTTCCATCTACTACCCATTACGGGCTAGCAGTATAAGCCCAGGAGCACAGTTGATCTTGAAGGTTGAAATCCCACTACATTAGTGAAGTCAATATGAAAAACAAACTTATGGAATTTGGAAATATAAACGATCAAAATTGTGAAGGACTTTAGGAGTTAAAATGACTCATTATGAAAAAGAAGAGAAAGGAAAAATAATCTATTATTCAAGGAATCCAATGATTATGTTGTTTGTAAAAAAACAATTTCATGATTTAGTTTTGTATAGTATAAAGAGGTAAAAACCAACCTTGAACTGGACTGAAGCTAGATGTATAGAAAATAATGCATACCTTGTATTTCCAGCAATTAAATTTAGGCATGCTGAGAACAAATCAAGAAAGAAATGTCGTAAAATTTTTTCTTTTTATTTTGTTTGAGGACAAACAATTCTTTCTTTTTCTTTGCTTGAGGACAAGCAAAACTTTAGGTTTTGGGGAGTTTGATGAGCAAAAATCATCTATTTTTAGTCCATTTTTCTGTTGATTTAATGTAAAAGGAATAATTAAGATCTTGAGAAATATGAAGAAACTCACCAAATTTGTTAATTGCGGGAGGCGCTAAAGAAGAAAGAAAATCACGAGTGGAAAATCACGATGTGGCGGAGTAAAAATGCAAAAAATAAGCGAGGCGAAATGAAAGCAAGCTGGGAGAACTAATGTTTACGCAGCTTTTGGGGGTTACACAGATTGGATCTGAGTGTGACATCAGGAAAGTGGAAAGGAAATTTGATGCGGTCGCGACGGGATCCTAAGATAGGCCGGTGAGGATTGACGAAACATAAGTGATGTCGCGACAACATAGTAATGTCGCGACAAAGAAGTTGATCGCTGAGCAAAGGGATGAGTCGTGACAAGAGAATCGACTTGAAGATATGACATGTTTGGAAGGATGAGCTGAGTTAAGCGAAAATTGTTGTAGCGACATAGGGCCCGAAGTCGCGACAGAAGCAACAAGTGAGGCCTCCAAAAGCATGGCGAGTCGCGGCGTGAGATCGAGGTCGCGACATGAGACTTGCTCGGGTTGAAGGCTGCAAAGAAATGAGCCCATTTGCCATGACGTGAGTTGATGTCGCGACATCGGGAACCGATTGAAACCTCCGAAGACTAAAGGCCCGTGTCAGAACGCAGGATCGATGTCGCGACACTCTGAAGGACCAGTTCAAAGTTGCCGAGCCCGCGAGTGATCATGGCGACCAAGATATTGATGTCGTGACATATTCGAGCAAACGATTAAAGACACGTGAGTCATGAGCTGATTTAGCGACAAGGGATGGATGTCACGACCGACAGGGAACCATCAAGTGAAAACCGCCGAGGCCATGGCGATGTCGCGACAAAGAGATTACGATGTCGCGACATCAAACGCTGTCAATGGAAGCTTGTAAGTTCTTGCGTGATGTAGCGACGAAGCAAGAACAACCGAGTTGAAAGAATACAAGTGGCGACGAGGTGAAGCATCGGTGATCGATTGATGTCACGACAATAGGTTGTTGTTGTGAAATAAGAAAACTCAGTTGAAATTTACAAGAATAGGAGCTGTTGTCGACCCGCAGTTGATGTCGCGACAACATCATACGAAACCAGTTGAAACACAGATCCTTGGCGATGTGGCGACAAGAGATTGATGTCTTGACACGAAGAGCGAAGTTCAGATGCTACAGAAGACTTGTTGAAGTCGCGACAACATAATGATGTCGCGACATCGCGAAGACCAATTAGGCTGCGAAGCGCCAAAGGCCGGAGTCGCGGCGGTGAGATCGAGTCACGACATCGAAATCATCGATTGAAGTGATGCTTCGGCGGCGTGAGATTGATATCATGACGCGAAGCTACCAATTGAAGCTCTGAGAAGATTAAGGCGATGTCGCGACGTGAGATCGATCAGCCGCGACATGGATGATGCGCCACACTTCCGCGCGCTGCACGCGCGCGCACCGCGCCTGCGCCTTCGCCTTCGGGACAAAGGGAGTTGAAGTGGCGACACGAACATTAACAACAGGCCACGCCCACTTGGAAATCCTGAAAAAACTGCATTGGGATTAGGGTCCAGGCCCGAAACCACATAAATACGCGGCTACCCGACTCGTAAAGGTAGCTTGTGACAGGGCGAGTGCGGGTATTTGAAGGCTCATTTTCTTTATTTTTAATTTTCTTTTCTTTTCTTTTCTTTTCTTCAATGTTGATAGTTAGAATTGGAATTAGATTTATCGTTTTGGTTTTAGTTTTATTTTTACGGAATTGGATGTTATGTTTGGCAGTGAATAGAAAAATTAGTTAACAAATTACTACCGGAAGGAATCTTTGAAGTTGATTTAAGATTAGAGCTTTCCGATTTCATTCTGGAGTTATTCTTATGATGGAGGAATGTAGGTGTGGTCGGTAATCAAGGACTCCCGACTTCCATTAAGTGAATGCTATAGTGAAATTATCTTTCACCGTAGTCGTTTCAATGAGAAGCTCTTGAATTTCGATTTATGAATTTACTTAGTGTTAGGTTTCTTTGTTTTAAATCTGAATATCGGGTTTCTTAGTTATAAGATTTAAGCCTCATTAATACGATTTCAAAGGAGGCCCTACGGTGACACAGGGGAGGCGGTCCTAAGAGTTATGAACATTGGCAGAGATATATTAACCTGCTTATTTGAGATCTATTGGGCTTTACAGTTTACTTAGATAAATCTCTTCTCACTTGAAATCAAGAAAGAGTTGAATGAGTTATCAATTTAAACAAGCGAAGTTCACACGGTCGAATAGTGAGGCCGATCCAGTGTTGGCCCGAGATCTGTCAGGAAGATGATACATTCTAATTTTGAGGAAGAGCATCCTGAAGTTGTATACCCACTTGCTTGGCCAGATAACTTAGGAGCTAAGGTTTACAGTCCATAAAATGGGTATGAAGTAATGCAAAAGAAAATACAGTTAAGAGTCCCTTTTAAAAGTAGTTATCTCATTCCACATTTTTCGAAAGAATCGGGAAAAATTGAATAATGAAATGTAGGTGTAGAGAGATCGACTTTCTTTGCTAACGCCTTGGAATGGATTTTAAAATCGAAGTATTCGAAAGTTTTATCGTATTAACTACGGGAATTGATACTTCACAATAAAGTTAATACTTGATGTGTCACCGAAGATAGTATTCGATTTCCATTTGTTTCTTAACCATTCTTTATTCTTTATTCTCTATATTCCAGTTTATTTGATTGCTCATTTACTTTACTCGGTATTAATATAATTTCCAACTAACCATTTGGATTCAGAAATATCATTTATAGTCGAATAATTGTGGAGGCAGTAGTCGGGGTAGTTGATCTAGAATTCTTGAGATCTACGTAGGATCGAATATACGGACTTAAATCAATTTATGCTTGTCGACTGTGTGCACTTACGATATATTAGGCCAAAACCAATATTAAAAATGATTTATTTAAGGCGTTTTGGTCTCTCATGAGTTTTATACTTAGTAGCCAGTTCCTTTGCAGTGATTAGAAAATAGTCCCTTATTAATAACATCGTAAATTTGTATGTCTTGAGTCTAGTAACAAGTTTTATGTCTCGTTCTTTGGGATTAGATAATAGTCATAGTAATATAACGTCGTAAATTTGTATGTCTTTAATTAGTAACACATATTTTCTTTGCTTATTGAAGATTTTCTTTGTATAATAGAATTGATTTCACTAATGTTGAGACAAAGTGAAGCAAAATGTGGGATTTTTCTCTCTCTAAAGCCTTAATTTTCTTTAGTTTTGCTGCATATTTTATTTTAATGAATATTGACAGTTTTAAGTAGATTTTATTTCTATTGAAGAGGTTTAGTGTTCTTTTCAGGATGTTTCAAAATTTATTCTTTGATGAGCGAAGATTTGGCAGCTCAAATCTGGGTTTTTCTCTTCTTATCTCCAACGTTTCTTTCTTCATTTTCTTACTTTTTGTTTGATTGGTGATGATTGGAATCCAGTAATGGAACATTAAACACCCTCTAGGGTTGGGGTTTAATTGTTGAACATTCAGTTTTGCATATTCTTAGTTATTTTGTGGGTTTGAAGACTGAATTTATATAATTGGTATTGTTCATTTAATGAAGCTGTGGGATATTAGTAACATAGAAGAGATGTATTTTTGCTCACGATTTCGAGATTCCCTCACGAGTGACACGAGATGGAGATTCTAGGAGTAAGAAGGCGGTAACTTAGGGGTATATTGGGCTATCACTTGGAACTAATGAACTTTGAAAAATTACTTTGATAGATCACTAATTTACTCATGGTGTGAGGATTAATTAGATGATGTATCAATTTAGTTAATCGAGGTTTCTCCTTAGTACGATAAAAGGATCTTGATCCGTGTTAGCAAAGATCTAATCAGAGGCAGAAAATTTAATTGGATTTGAAGAGACGAGATCCCAATTACATTGGAGAAAGAACACATTTCACTGTCTATGGGGCAAGAATTCTTCAGTCTAAGAAATGGTTGTAGTATTGAAGAAAAACAATCAAATCTTAAAGAGAGTCCAGGTTTTACAAGTAGGCTATTTAGACTGGGTTTGTCTTGAAAAGGAATATGTGTGTTAGATAGTGAAATTTATATGGAAATCAGTACTATCTTCTGATGCTCTTAGGCCAATCTGGCGTTCAACACAATTGTTGTGCTTTCAAAGGAAATACATTTGTTTTGTGAATAATTATCCCCATCCCTAGTGACTCTTCATACCTTTAGAATTAAGTAGTTGTTTATTTGGTAGATTTTAGGATTAGTTTTAAATCAGTTTTGTTTCAATTCTAAATTGATTTTATTCCATCCTATTTGATCGCCTAAATAGTGAAGAGCCCACTATGTCAGGTGATCAAATTCCAATTAGAGAGAACCTCCAATCCTCGTGGAGTACGATATCGGACTCACCAGAGTCCTTTGTGCCTTGTATGATCCGTGCACTTGCGGAAGGGGTTGAGTGTTGGTAATACTTTTATTTCGAGTTTTTGAGTACACTTACTTTTGTTTCAAATCAGTTTTGAGTATTTACCACATTTACTCCTTTGTATATTTTCACATATACATCATTGGTCTTCCTTATATATATTATTTAATTATCAATGATAATTATAATTATAATACTAAATACTATCGATGGCAATAGGTCGGATTTTGGTCGGATTTAGATTCTTCATTCCCATCTCCATTTATTATTTCTATATCCATCTTCTTCTCATGTACGTTTATTATTTCTATCCCCATCCCATCATATTTAGGTATTTTATTCCCATCTCATATCCATCAAAGGATTGGCTACCCATAACTTGTTGAGAATATCAGCTCTAATTGTAAGTTTGATTCTTTATCCCACTTGTATAGAAGATTATATAGATGGTACTATCTTCCCAGAGTTTCTATAGGCATATTTCTTTGGATCTGGGGATCATACCTCTACTTATACTCTGTAATTCCCTCGTTTATGAATAACATAGAATCTCCATTGTTCTTTTCTTCCCAATATTCTTTCATGGTATCAAAGCCAAACAAGGTTCTGAAAACCTTTACAATCAAAGCCCAGAAATTGTTCAAATAAATACCGATCAAAACCAAACCCTAGAAACCCAAATCAATTCATAGCAGGATCGACGCAGTACCATCACTACTCATGACCTCCAATGTCTTCATCACCCTACCAATTCTACAACACCAATCCACGCAGCTGTCTCTTGCAGCATCAATATTTTGTCTAAACTAAACCATCTTTTGTTTGTCTTCATCCTCTTGTTTGGCCAGATTTTAAATGGAGCCATAATTTACTTGTGCCTTTTCTACGAGATCATTCAATCCCCAGCAGTTTTTCCAAAACTTGATTAGACTCAATATATAAAATTTGTTTTCTATTGTGTAACACTTATCAATTAAAATTAATTTTGGTCTAAATCACTACAAGTGCACAGGTCATACAAGTAATAAAGTGAACAAAATAAGTCTGGATATCACTCCCATGATGATTGATTTTGGAAATCTAAATATTAACTACCCTCACTACTCAAGATTATCACTATTTGAACTTCCAAATTCCATGATAGATTTAATTTTCTAACATAAAGTGAATCAAAGAAAATAAGAAATTCTAGAATACATGATTAGAGAGTTTATCGAACTGAAATAAAAATGGGAATGAAATTACTGTTGTGACCATTAATTTGCAAGTTTCCAAATAAAATATAAAGTATGTGACATGAACATTGGAATTGTCCAAGAGCAAGGTAATGTAGCTTTGGGATTTCTCCACTCACCACACATTTCACTCTCCATCTTACCACATTTCTATCTCTATTAAGTGGATCTAAAAAGCTACTTGTAGGACTTGATCCTCTTTAAGATATGACTGTTTTTCCTTCTCAATACTTCACAGCCATCTCTTAGGACTGAAAATTTCTTGCCCTCATAGATAGGATAATGCAAGCCCTCTCCAAGATAATGGGTACCTCAGCCATCAATTAAACAAGAATTCCCTCTCCCCTTGATTAGAATTTTAGCTAACATAGGATTGAGATTATTCTTCTCAATTGAGGTGAAACCTCTAAGAATTAAACTGCTAGATCAGTAGGTGGATCTTTTTCCTCTGGAACACACTCTTGCTGTCACCTAGGAGGGAACCTTGAAGTCAGAGGTCAGAACTTCACCAGTGATATACCAGAGTGATCCAAAGAGTGCATTAGTTCAAATAATATCAGTGTAAATTACCCCAAGTGACTGCTCTTTGCTCTCAGGTAGTCCATCTCTGTGTCACTCAGAGGGATTCTTGGAAATCAGAGTAATGATACAACTCTTTTTAGGTGCAAACAGCGTGGTCGAGCAGGTTCAATATATGAGTAATACCAGTTAAATCACTCCAATTCTCATGCCTAAAACAGAATTAAAATATTACAAACAATAATCCCAACAACATATTCTTCCCAGAGGGAGCTTAGCCTTTCAAATCTAGATCACAAATGACAATGACTAGTTGATCCAACAAATTCATTGAAGTTGTAATCAAAATTGAAGAAAAATGAATTCCGGAAAAATTCCTGATTCCATTGAAGTTTAGACATAAATTTAAGCTTGATTTACATTCGTTCCTGCTCGGAATCTCAGTTCAGATCACTGCTCTAATCCTAAAAGAAAGAAAAATAAATCTAGAAGCAAAACGAAAATGAAAAGAAAATAAAAATAAAATTATATACAATGAGACTTCAACTCTTCCAAAAAGCACAAAAACTTGATGAAAAGTGGTTGGAAGCTGCTGCACTACTCCCCAAGAGTTTTTATTTATAGGCTCAGATCTTTAGGCCACTAAAAATGAATTATGATTATGGCATTGAGCGACCAGAAAAAATCTGCCATAGCTGCTTTGGTAGGGCGATGTCGCGACATTATGCATGACCTTCAGAGCCTCTATGTTTTGTGTTGAATCTGGTGTCACGACATTGGCTCGTTGTGACTAAATTTTGATGTCGTGCTAATGTTGCGACATTGGATTTGTAGTATTGTCCATTTCAGCTGATCTCACTACATTGCTAACTTGATGTTGCGACATTGTTTTTGTAGTTCTATTTTGACTACTTTGAGCTGACGGTGCAACATTGTTGATCCAATGTTGCGACATTGTTGATCCAATGTCGCGACATTGTTGATCCAATGTCGCGACATTGTTGATCCAATGTCGTGACATTGTATCTTCCCTTATGAGTGTTTCTGTTGATGTCACGACATTGCTATGATGTCGTGACATTGAACATTTGATGTTCTGAGGCCCTCTATCAATGCCATGGCTAATGTCGCGACATTGAGTTGGTCATACCTCCTTTGATGCTTTGATATGATGTCGCGGCATCACTGATCCGATGTCGCAACATTACAAGTTTAGATCTTTAGTGTTCAAGCCTTGGGCGATGTTGCGCTGTCTTCGTGGCTTGATGTCGACATCGAACACTTGTTGTTCTTACAATCTTTCCCTGATGTCCTTACAGTCTTTCCTTGATGTCGTGACATTGACTTGATGTCACGACATTGGAAGGCAAGTCTGCGGGTCTTGGGTGATCTCAGCGACCTATGTCGTGGCGATGTCGCGACCATTCTTGAGTCTGATCTAGCTATTCCGGCCGGATCTCGCGACATTGTAGTAACTGGTATGACACTCTTGATACAATGTCGCGACATTGTTGCCTTAGCTTCCCCTTTTTCAATTTTTTCTGTTTTTCTACTTCTTTTCTTCAAATTTCTGCAAAACATAAATCTGGGTGAAAATTTCATAATGTTACATTAAATAAGGCTTTTAAGCCTGAAATATACTTGAAAATGGGCTTATAAATGGGTTTAGACTCATCAAGCTTAAAGTTTGCGTCCTCAAGTAAAGAAAAGGCTATTTGTTTGTCCTCGAGCAATAAAAATTGATTTTAAGGACATTTTCATTTAAAATCATCTTTCGAATGAATTCGGCAATTTGGCTTCAATAATATTTCAATTGTGACATCAATTCTAATTAAGCTTCGTTTTTAGAATCCTAAAAATTTTCAATTTAGATAATTCAATACAACATGTAATTCATAGTTAATAAACAAATACAGTTCTTGACTCAGTGATTATTGTGTTGAGTCTTCCCTTTATGACTAATTTGCAGATTAGGTAGCCTTATGAGAGTCACTATGCAGAATTGTATTCTTTCAGAGTAATTTAGGTCTTATAGGCTTGTTGGTCATATTATTCTCCACTAATGTAGGCATAATAACACAATCCTCTGAATCAAATAGGTCTTTGGAACTTGTAATGTGTGGCTAAGTGCCCAGGTGATATTTGGACATTTTAAGGCTCAGTTTACCTAGAATGCATACATTTTCTTAACATTTTTCCTTCACTAATCATCCTATTTTTATGCTAAAATAGCATTTCAAGCACTACCAAACTTGGTCTGGTGCGTTTTTCTACATTTACTCCTCTATGGCTTTTTCTTTTCCACCGCGATTTTCAATTATGCTCAAGAAGCTCTTTTCTGTCATTTTGTTTCAGGTTTGGAATGGTGGAATGTTTTACCTTTTTAAGCTTTCTACTACCCCTTAACAAGCTTTGGGTTGGTAACTCCCATACCAGTTGGCATTAGGGTACTAGGTGTAGAACACTCCTAAGGACTTAATTACTCAAGGTAAGTAGGCTACAAGGCAAAACACATTCCCCCTTTAAACTGTCATTCTTTTTTAGCTTTTCAATTTTTTGTTGTACGCCTCCTTTGGTACTGTTCATAGACCAAAGAACACATACAAATTTACGACGTTATTACCAAGGACTATTGTCTAGTCCCCGGCAACGGCGCCATAAAACTTGTTAATAAGCAAAACATCTCCTAGAAGTAAATCATTTTCAATATTGGTTTTGGCCTAATATCTTTGCAAGTGCATAGGTCGACAAGTAATAAATTGGATTTAGAATCAGATATCGATCCCACGAGATCTCGAGAATTCTAGATCAACTACCCTGACTACTCAAGCTCCATACTATTTGGACTATAAAATGACATTGTGTTCCAGCTTAGGAAACTGTAAATTTTACAAGTATATAATAAAATAATGAACAATCGAATAAACTGAATCTAAAGAATAATGAAATACGAATAGTTAAGAAAATAAATGGAAACTGAGTAATTATCGTTTAGAGTACACATTAAGATCAATGCTATTGTGAATTATCAATTCTTGTTGTGCTGCTTGTTAATTTTGTGTATTTGAGGGTTTAAAATCGTCAAGGCGTTTAGTAGATGCAATTTGGATCTCTCCACCTCCATTTCATTATCTAATTTTGACTGATCCTCTTGAATCTGGGGAATGAGATAGCTACTTTTAACGGGGACTTCTAGTGCAGGTATTTTTCTTTTGCAATACTTCATACCCATTTTATGGACTGTAAACCTTAGCTCCCAAGTTATCGGTCAAGCAAGGATATACAACTTCCAGGTTACTCTTCCTCAAAATTAGAATAGATCACCCTCTCCTTGATTAGATCTCAGCTAACACGAGATTGGCTTCACTATTGAATTGGTGAACTCTCACCTTGTTTAAATTATTAACTCATTCAACTCATTCTGATTTCAAGTGAGAAGAGGATTTATCAAGTAAACTTACAGCTCATTAGATCTCTAATAAGCGAGGTTAATATACCTTCAAAGTATTCATAACTCGGAGTTGTCATCTCTGTGTCACTCGAGGACCTCGTAGAAATCGGGAGAAACGTAAACGTTTGCTAATACGGGTATAAGAGCGTATTCGGATCAAAGATTGACCCATAACGAAAGTAAATTCATAAACTGAAATTCGCAATTTGCTGGAAACAACTACAGGAAAGATAATTTCTGACAATAGCATTCATAATGGAAGCTGGGTTCCTCAATTACTAAATTACACACTCTGACGTTCCTCACGATCATAAGAATAGCGTATGAAGCTAGGAGAGGCAATTCAAATTTATGCGAACTTCAAACATTCCGGTAGTAATTTGAAAATTGAATTACGCATTCGACCTACTGCTCAAACGATAACATCAGTTCTCCGAGAAAATAAAAGCGAAAACTAAAGCGATAAATCCTAATCCCTAATCTCTGACTTATCAACATTGAAGAAAGAAAATTCAAAAAAAAAAAAAAAAAAAGAGAATGAGTAAATTAAACCAAGCTACTGTATGTTTGGTATTTCTGCGTATTAACAAGTTTCGATTGTTCGTGCAATCGGAGTCTTTGTGGTTCCATGGGCATTTGTGTTAATGTTAGGCGCGACTTGAATCCGCGTCGCGACATCGGCCCTTAATCGCGATATCGATCTCACGTCGCGACATCGGCAAGTCTTATGCGACCTTCAGCGTGTCTTGATGTAGTGCATCAATCTCTTATGACATCCAACTTCCATGAATTTGCGACTTCCGCGCGATGTCGCCCGATGTCGAGACCTCGGTCCTTGTCGCGACATCACTTTATGCCTTCGCGGAGCGATGGGGTTCTCCAGATGTAACGACATTGATGTCTTGTAGCGACATCAACTCAATTCTTACGTAGCTTTGGCGAAACGTTCATGATGTCAAGGCCTCGATCTCGTGTATTGCGGTTCATTTACGCTAGCTTTCCGATCGATGGTTCTGATCGCGACATCAATCGCAGCCGCGTAGCGAAACTAGTTCTCGGGCTTCCGCTAGTTTGCTTTTGGTGTCGCGACGTCATTCCTTTAATGGTGACATGACTCAAAACACGAAGCTGCCCAGTTGCTCGTTATCGCGACAACATCCTCTTGTGCGACATCAAACGGATCTGATTCTTGATGGTTCTGTTGTGCGACCTCAAATCATGACATCAATTCATCTGCCACGGGTTTCAAATGGTCGGTGCGATGTGGCGACAATCCTGTCGCGACAACAACGAGTTACATCAGCCGTCTCACCAAGCCTGTCGCAGCGATTCTCTGTCGCGACCTCTATCAAATTTCTTCCATGTTTCTACGATGTGGCGTAAAAACGATGCCATTCGAGTGGATGAAGCCCCTTCTCTTCACTTTTATTGTCGCGGCGGCTTCTTTCATTTTATGGTATACACGTATCATTGTCGATGTCACAGCGCATCGGATGTCACGACATGAAGTCTTAACTGCTTCATTTCACGGTTGCTTCACGGAGTTTCTTTGCTCATTTGCACTTGTTCTTCAAGTAAGCCGTTTCCATTTGGAGTTTCGCATTGCAATGGATATGCATTTTGATTCTTTATAAAGCTTCCGCGACATCGAGTTCCTTTATCTTTGTGCCCCTTTTAACACCTTGCGACGTTATCTCGTGCCTTTCATCCACATTACTGCTTCTTTTACGCAAATATTCTTCTTTTCGAATTCCCACGCCCATTTAACAGTTTAGTTAGTTATTCCATAATTACGCATACATCCAGTCTTGTTTAGATAAAAATAGATTAGAAAAATGGACTAAAATAGATGACTTTCAAATAAATCAAACTCCCCTAAACTTAAAATTTTGCTTGTCCTTAAGCAAAAAGAAGAAAAATAGAAAGATTTGTTTAATCCTCAAATAATAAAGAAAATTTTTAAGGACATTTTTGGTTGTTAGGTGGCACTCAATTTAATTGAAATACAATGTATACATTATTTTGCAGCTACCTTCAGCTTGAGTCAGGTTCGAGGTTAGTTTCTACTCTTCATAGTATACAAAACTAAATTCTGAAATTGTTTACAAACAACATAATCATTAGATCACATTGAAAAATAAATTGTTTTCCTTTCTCTAAATCTTCATATGAGTCACTTAACTTAAGTCCTTCATAGTTTTGATTGTTTCCATATTTCCAATTGTCCATAAGTTTGTTTTTCATATTGAGTCTCACTAATGTAGGTGATTTCGACCTTGAGATCAATCGGGTCTTTTTGGGCTTATATTTAGGCTTGGGTAATGGGTATGATGGAAGGAATTTTAGGTTCAGATTACCTTGAACCTTTTCTCTCATCTTAATCCTTTCTTTCTTGTAGTCTTCCTAAGCTCCTAAGCTTTCATGTTTGGGCCATCTCTTTGATTTCTTCCAATTCCAGGCTGTATGCCCCCATTTCTCCTTGTAGCCACTGAGGGAAATTTCCTTTGTTTGTCTGATGGGGATAGTGCAATGTTTTAACTTTTAAGCTTTCTAACACTCTTAGCGAACTTTGGGTTAGTAGCTCCATAGAATAAATTAAGTCTTAGGTATTTGGCTCACCACAGAATAAGTGACCAGAGAGTTAGGCCACAAGATAAAACTTATCCCTATAATCTTTCTTTTCTATTATTTTACGCTCTTTGCTTTTTTTTTCTTTTCATTCCTTGCAGGTTCCTCGAAAACATATACTCCCAAGACTTCATTTCTTTCTTAAATATTGAATTCTGGGTAATCTTGAATTCTTTCTTTTGAAGGATTGATTTCTTGGGATGAGTTGGGGTTTCCATTGTAGTTTATTTTTTGAAAATAAGTTTATTTGGCTCAATTTACGGAACTAAAGTATATGCATCGACATATGAATAGGAATGGCTAGAATGGCTCGAACTATCGAGAATGGCACCGCATCATCTCTTGTAAGTGTATCACCTGGGATTTCGCCTCGATCAATGTCCCAACAAATTCTAGAATTTGGATTGAGCGATTGTGACTAACCATAAGGAGTACCTTGACTGCATTTTGATGATGAGTAGTTAGCAATTGATATTCAACGAGGTTCCTTGACTTATTGTTAGTACCACGAGCTTCGAAAATATGTTTTGTTATTATTGTATTACTTTCCTCTATTCTTGACTTATCGGTTAGACTTAGTAACTTTTGCACCTTGTGTTTGAATGTGTATTCATTTTGCCGCATTATCACCGATTTTACGCATTTAGGTTTTATTCCTAATCTACTTCGCCGTTCAATTTGTCTTGTCTCGTGAGTTTTATTAAGAACTAATTCCTACTTTATATTTTTTAACTATACCATCATAAAGCAACACAATATTAGAGCAAAACAAATTCAAAATAGCACGCGCTGTAATTTGATTCAAATTTCTTATTTTATTTCGATTCAATTTACGGAGTTCAGGATGCAGTTCGATGGGAATAAGAGGGTAAAGAAGGTTAGGCATGGAGAAGATTACGGCTTTCTTTTGAAATAGCCGGGAGCAAAGTTCTTGGGAGATCTAGTCCGGTGTACCCTAAATGAATTTGTAGGTCGAAATTTTCAATTCTCTTCTTTCCTTTCTTCTTGGTTTCCTACTCCATTTGTTCTTCAATGAAAATCTCATTAGAATCAACCTTTTTGTTCGACTCATCCTGCCTCCCCCGAACCATTCATTGTATTCTCCATTTTGATCATGACCTCTAAAAATTTGGAGAGATTGTGATATCGAGATCAATTTTCTAGCCATTCTTTTTGCCTATAGGATTCAGTATCCTTTTGCTTCTTGTCTCTATCATCCAGTTTATTTTCAAAATCCTTCTGTAGAGACTTGTATAGGAACTTGAAGCCCTTGATTTGCTCCCCAAATTTAGCTTCTTGCTCTGTATCTCTTTTCTTTATCAATGTTGGAGTTGAAGTCACTTCCAGTGATTTGTTGCCAAAGCTTCATGACTTAGTTTGAGTTTAGCGCGATTATGATCTATTTCCTTCATTTCTTTCTTAGTCTTCCCTTGTTTGCTTTAAGAATTTTTCTCATATGTTTCCTCTCTTACATTCGACTCTTACTCCCCCTTGTTGTTCTCTTCTTTGTAGCTCGATCTAAATGCTCCTTTTTCGGCTGTTTAGCTCTTCCTCCCCTTCTTTGGTCTCTTTCAATTCTTTTCTAAATGCAGCCTTCTCTGAATTCTGCTTTAGGTTCCACTCTTTTCATTTTCATCCATTCTTTTGCATGGTATTGAGAGCTTCGATGTCAGCGTTCTCTTGTGTGCTCCCGCCGGGCTTTCTCCATGTGGAAATTTACATTGCACGGGAGGAGGCGGCTAAGGGAATGGAAGTCTATTAGTCCTACCCTTCATTGTGCAAAGGAAATCATTGTTGTCAAGTGAGTTTAAGTTTGCTCTTGCTCATGATTAACGACATACGAGTCTCGGCACTGCGGTCTTTCCGGCAGGCCCCGTCCTGCTCACCCAGCACCCCACACTTTTCTTACGGTTTCTTGGTCCTTTGCTAACTCTGACCCAGGAAGGTGGTGAAGCTCTGGGTACTTCTGTTGATTCCATAATTCCTTTCACCCCGGCCTTTGAGCCTTAGACGGTGATTGTTCTTTGGGTGAGGAATAAGACCCTCTTTGTTCCACTTCATGATACCTCGCGATAGAATTCTCGATAGCCAGCTCTATATTGATCTTATCCTTTTAGGATGGCATCGGCAACCACGACTTCTTGTTCTCTCACTTTGATGTTTTGTTGGAACGAAGCAGGCTTGATAAAACCATACCTTGGCACGCAGTTAGGCTTACATTCCTTTGTTCTTGGCCTTCCTTCTTCACTTGGTTTGTGCACATACAGTTAAGTGAGCTTCTTGGCAATCTTAGAATCTGGTTTTCAAGAGTTCATGAATTTTGGATTGTCAGCGGCCTGCGCTGCGCCACCGCGGAAATACCAGTTGATAGCTGCGGCATATATGAAGCCGAGACTCTACCGAAAGCGCTCCATTCGCCATTTGCAATTTGAATAAAATTCTCTTACGATCTTGTATACCACGATTTTGGGTAATGCGCGAGGGCTCTCCCTCTACGCTTACCATCGTCTCCTTGAAAGGCGTAACATGATTTTTGAATCTCCTCTCGACAAACCCCTTGTTAGCATAATATTTTTTCAACAGTGACATTTTGTGAAATCTTCTGCCTTCTCTCAGTACACTCCTTTCCCTTTCTGCCTCTTGAATTTCGGGCTTCGGGTGTTTGTTAGCTCTGTGTTGCCGCGGCCAGATCTGTGCTTTGTTCTTCTTGGCGAGTTTCTTACGGTTGTTCGTGTTCCTCGCCAATCGTCACAGGTTAGGAATTTAGAGTGGAATTTGACCATTGACGGAAGAAAAGCTTTCGGAAAAGGTTTGGAAAGCTAGGGTTTGAGGTTGGATTGAAGGAGGAAGAAGGGATCTTTATGTGGTTTGGAGTGAATGAAAGTTTCAGCAGTTGATTCAAATCAATGTTTGTGGAACAATTATTGCTTCATTAAGAACACGTCTCGACTTGATTCTCGCGTCTTTTTATTTGAGATCATTGAATTTAGGGCTTTTTAAGAGTGAGTGAGTGGCACTGTCTATACATGTCGCGACATACTAAGTTTTGTCGCGGCCTTAGCATAAGTTTTCTAGGAATTGTTTGATTTTCATGTTGACATCTATTTTTTTATATTTTGAAACTTGAATTCTCTGTCTGTGACTTCCACGGTGGTGTCGAGACATGTGCCTTCTTCCTTGATACTCACGGTGCCCTTTCAACACGAGTCCACGACATCAATGTTTTGTCGCGCGACATCCTTATGCGACCATGTAACCTTGCCATCTCAAACTATTATAACTCAATGATCACAAGAACCTTTTTCTCTTATTGTTCCTAACCCTTTTAGACATTACTTACATCTCAAGCAAGATTTAACAAACAATTCAAGTATATCTATGTGAAGGAATTGGGTTAGGGATAACACACCTCATGTTGTGACTTCTACGCAGGATTCTTTTGGAATTATTCTGATTGCCTTGCCATTCATGTCTTTGAACCTTGTAGAAGCTGCGCAATGTTAGGAAAATAAATTAAACTACAATTGATTTCTAAAATTAAATCTATCCTTATAAAAACAATTCTGACCTAATTTAAGCAACTAAAAGGAAAATATTTCAAAACTTAAAACCAGAAATTAAATCTTTTGGGTTGCCTCCCCATTATTTGCTGGTTTTAAGGTCATATTTGGACTTCACTTTGTTGGTACTTCTTCTTTTTCCTCAAGAACCGGTTGGAGTTCTTCATTTCCTCTTCCTGTTTAGATAATGCTAACCTCTTTGTCCATTGACCTTGATTCTTCGCGATGCTCAGTCCCTCCCGATTATCAACTGCCAAATGTAATTACTTGAGCACCGCATTGTATATTCCACTTCGATTGGATTTAATTTCCACGGAAACAATTTGATGTAGAATTAAACGTGAGCATTTCCCCTTCTCTGAACTCTTTTCTCAAAATCCTCTGATCATGCCATTTCTTTGTCTTGTCTTTGTATATTCTAGCATTATCATAGGCTTCATTTCTCAGTTCTTCAGTTCGAGACGGTTGGGCGATCTTTTTCTTTCCCTTGCGACCTTAAAATCAGTTTAACTTCTTTATGGCCCATTGCCTTGTATTCTAATTCAAGAGTATGAATGACATGGTTTTTTAAGCTAACTACGTATGGGGACATTCCAATAGAGTTTTTGTATGCGATCCTATCGGCAGTGGTATTGAGTTTGGAAGGAGCAATCCTTCACCTTGAGCTCACAGTCTTTTCAAGTATTCTTTTGATCTCTTTGTTTGGAAATTTACGCTTGTCCATTGGTAGGGGATGATAAGCTAAACTCATTACATGTTTGATCCCTTTTTGCTCATAGGTTTTGCAAATATTTTTATTTTGAAAGTGGGTTCCCCATGTCGTAGTTAGGTGTTTAAATAACAATGTTCCTTTGCAAGAAACTCTAGCGTATTAGCATCATTCCTTGGACAATACCCATACTTCCACCCATTTGGAAAGCGTAATCTTGCTCAGCAGTATGTATAGGTTTCAAATGAGTGGTCAGAAAGGGTCCCATAAAATCTATTCCCATACTTCAAAAATTTGTATCACCATAATACCTTTGAGGGCATTTTCATTCCTGGCTGCGTGTTTCAAATCTTTTGGCATCATCACACAATTATTTTTCGACACAATCTCACGAAGATAGTGGGCCAATAAAATCTGATTAGGTGATATCTTGGGCTGTTCTTTCAGAAAAATGTCCACAAATATGGTGATGCATGGCATTCATTATAATATTGCCTTGTTCACTTTAAGCTACACATCTTCTTATTATCATGTCGACACCTCTCTTGAATAATAGTGGGTCATCCCGAATATAATACCTCTTTTGTCGATTCACGAGTTTCCTCTTCTGTTGGTAGCTGGTCTGAAGGCATTACTCCTGAAGCGGATAATTCACAATATATATCGACATACGGGAAGTTGGAAGAAACCAAACAATTGCTCATCTGGGAAGTTCTCTGTTAACTTCACATTTTCTCTTCATGCTTGCTTCTTTCTACTCTTGACAAGTGATCAGCTATCACATTGTCACATCCTTTTTATCCCTTGATTTCCAAATCAAACTCACCCTTATGATAGCACCCGCCCTTATCAATCTTGACTTAACCAAACTTTTTTGACATCAAGTATTTGATTCTTTGCATGATCGGTGTGAATTACCACATGAGATCCACAAATTATACGCCTATTCGAAACCGTATGGCTGGCATCTCGCACCGATTGTTGAGTAGTTCTTATGTAATTTGAAGGTCACTAGCATAGTATGGCCTTGAATACTTTCTCTTTTCTTTGCCTAACCGACTCCCATGGCAATCGCGGCATCACGTTATTTCAATCCCGATTCCATTACATTTTGCAATATTATAGGTGCTTGTACCCGTATGATCTTTATTTCTTCAAAGCATCATGCGGTATGAAATTGAACCTTGTATCTTTTTCGATGTACGCATGAGTAGTGCATTTGTTTTTTGAAAAGTCTTTGATGAATCTCTGTAAAATCCGGCATGCCCCGAAGAGAGCTTCGTACTCCTTTGCATGGTGGTGGTGCGAAGGTCTTGATAATGTATACCTTGGTAAATTAAACTTCTAGTCCGGTGAAATTTTATGCGAAACGATACCTTGTATCGTATAAAATGGCATTTTTCCCGGTCGGTGCTAATTGTTTTGTCTTGGCATCTTTGAATCTTTATTTCAGTTGTTTAAGCATTGATCAGAAAATGGATCCATACACATAAAATCATCCATGAAAATTTCCATCATGCTACCGTCACGAGAAATATGGACATCATACACCTCACGGAATGTGGTGGAGCATTACATAGCCCCAAATGGCGTCAGCCTTCTGGCAAAGGTGTTATGGGGCGTATGAATGTCAGTCTTTCTCTTGATCCTCAGGTGCAATAGCAATCGATTGCTGTCTGAGTACCCATCTAGAAACAAAGTGAGGTGTCCTGCTAACACATCCCGACACTCCCGATCAATGAAGACGAAATGATCTTTTCTGGTGGTGTGTTCAAACCACGTAATCAATGCATACCCTCCATCCACATCCTTTGTTCTTGTTGAATCAATTCATTTTTCTGTGCGGATCTGATAAACCCTTCTTTGGAACCACATGAATTTAGGCTCCTTGAGATATTTGTGAAATAGCATAGATAAAACCAAACGTGCCGATTTAGTGCCTCCTTTACTACGACTACTTCCTTCATCACTGGATTCAGTCTCCTTTGGTGTTCCACAGATGGTTTTGAAGTCTCTTCTAGTAGAATCTTATGCATGGGGTGTTGGACTGATACCATGACTCTGATATGGATTAAGTAGCGATTCCTTATGTAGCCAATATTTTCGGCAATCACTGTTCCTCATCATCACTTTGAGTGCATTTGGAAATAATCCTTTGGTTTTTCTTTGGTAATTCTAAGTAAGCATACTTTAAATGACATGCAACTCTTTCAAAACTAATATACCTTGCTCTTGATGAATTTCCTCTTTTTCGATATTTTCCCATTATCGTTACGTTTTGGCTGACTCGACCACGGTTTCTATAGAATGAAAGCTACTTTGTATGGAAATTGAATAGACATCTTGAACTCAAGATTTCATCTCTTTTCATTGATAAAAGCGGAGTGTTACAATCATTGTTAACATCGAGTTGGAAAGTATAGACAAATCAGCTACATTGCAACTTTCCTTGTCTCATCACATATTTTTCATACTTTTTATCAAGTTAAAAGCGTTGCTTCTTCTCTCAGCCTCAAAGTAGAACTCCCACATGTCAATCGGGCTCAGTGGCTAGGAATGGTCAACGATAGCGGGGGTACTTGTGAATCTTCTTCCATGTCGGAATGATAAATGGGAAGAACAGCTTCCCGACGGCGGTACATCTTCAATGACTCAACCGAGGTTTTACCATCGATCTGTCTGCCATTTGAAGAGTAACAGTTGTGGGAGTAAGCTCCCCCAAACTTAGTTTCTTGGCAACGAAAGAGGCATTCGTGATACTAGCTCCTGAGTGAAACTGCTTGGAATTGATTCCTCAATGATACAAGGAATCAGCTCCTGGGTCTTTTATCTTTCTTGGTAGTTCTTTTCGATACACTTTGCAAGTGGTAGTGAGATTCACTATTCCTTCCTCTACTATTTTTCTTTTCTTGCTCCGGTATGTCTTACGAAATTTTGCATAGAGTGGCATTTGAGTTACCACTTGATAAAAAGGCATCACTGATCTCCGACACGGAAGTTTTCCAAGAACCTTGCGAAGCGCTCCTCCATCGCCTTGACTTTTCGCGGTCTGTGGATGGGAGTGCGAGCACGTGCGGATGTTCTTCCTTTCTACTCTGTCTTTTTCATTCTCCGGTACCTCTTCCCTTTAAAACTTTCTTCTTCTTTCTTCTTTGTCATTTTTCTCTTTCATCTCTTCACTCCTTCGCTCTAGTTTGCACAACCATGCAGTCTTTTTGGGTTCTTCCTTGTGTCACTTGGGAAGGCATCTTTCCTCGGCTTTGCGGGTTTAGGGCCCAGGCGCCTACTTGTGACTCCAGGTTCTTGAGATTACATTGGTGGTGTTACGAAAAGAAGAATTTGAGTGGTGGTTATTGGCTCTATGAAGAATTTTTGTTCATGGAGTCAGCGACTGTATTATCCCCCGAGCTGCGGCATCTGTTGCTCAGATTGGGCCCTCCTCTGACCCTGATATTCATTTCTGTGTTCATTTCCTTACTGCTGCTGCTGGAACCTTGGTGGCTGTTGATAACCCTTTGTGGAGGTTATCGCCTTGGGCCTTGTGAAGCCTACACGTGAAATTGTCTAAAGCGGTTTACTGGTGGGTGATAATGTCTTTGGCGAGTTAGTATTGGGTTTAAAATGGTAACTTCTTGGCTCGCCAGATGTTAACCTCTTGACATCATAGAATTGTTCTTGATTACCCTCGGCACTTCCCTTCAATAACTCTCTTTCGGTGCTCTATTTCATGAGCGTGTGTATGCTCTTTCTTGCTTGTCAACACAGTGCATAATGGCATCAAGCTTGGCTCGCCGAACGTCATCTTCTTTCGACTCGGGATCCCCTTTCCTCTCTTTGTTTCCTTTTGAGCTTCGAAGGAGTTTTCATGTTACATTTAGCCAAGTCTTCAATCAGCTCTTTTGCCTCTTGACACTTTTTTCGTTCGTCTCCTGACGCGAAGCATCAATGATCCTTTTGATATATCATTCAAGGCATGATATGCAATGTCGAGTCTTCGAGATCTATCCCATGCATTGGACATCTTCACCGGACCAACCGTTTGAATCTTTCCCCGAGCTACATACAGGCTCATCTTCCCTGTTGGGTGATGATTCCCTCCTTAACTGCGTGGTGAGAATTTGGGGAAAGAATCTACCTAAGTAGGCCTCTACTAACTCCTCCCAAGTATCAAGGTCATATGGTAAGGATTCATACCATGTAGGCTGCTTTGTATCTCTTAGAATGGGAATATGGTGATTTGATGACTTACGGTCTCACCCCATTCAACCTTTGTATTAGCCATCCACGAAATCTTCCCGGGTGCTCGTTTGGGTGTGGTGGATGGCGATGGCCCCGATCTTTGTTGGACCATTGTAATCGATGTTGGCTTCAATTCAAAATTATTATTAGCATCAACTCTGAGAATTTGTGATTCGCGAGTATTCATCTGTATAATTGGTCTCGAAGTCCCTCCATTGTGATTGGAAGTGCTTAGCCTTCATATGTACCTCCCATCTGATCCTGCCTTTCATACGCCATGAGTTGGAGTTTATTCTTTATCTTTCTCGAGCTTACGAGTGTCCTCTCTAATTCGTATGTCGGTGGAATCGGATCGATTTGTTTCCTGTATTAAATTCTGTCCACAGTCAAAACACACTTATTAATAAGTTAGTTTGGTCGAATATTTTCAATATGGTTTGTTAAGGTTAGTGGCTAAAAATAACCCTTTGGCAGAAAGCTATTTTGTTCTTTTCTTCAAAATGTCAAATTAGTAGTTCCTTATTTAGATACGAATATTGAGTTCTTGAATTCTTCGGTCATTGTGGCATAACAAACTATTCAGCGAATTAAAGACCCTTCAAATTCGACGTTCTTCACGAGATTTGTATGATCCAGACTAACGAGCGTAGCATAAACTATTCATTGATTAACATCTCATAGATAAATCATTTCAATATTGGTTGTTTAATATCGCGTGGGTGAAGAATGAGATGCGGTTTTGGTCGAATATGATCCCGCGTACGATCACGAGATTCGAATCGTACGATACCAAATCGCCACTGGTTATAAACCAACGTATTATTCGGCGGAAGGCATGAGGTGCGTACGATATATAATAAAGAATGAACAATGGAGATGACTGGATCTGAAGACCAATGAATAAAGTCTGATTGAAAACAAATAGACTTCAGAGCTAATTAACCAGACTTGCATTGCATTGAGTCATTACTATTATGAAGTAATAAATTCTATTAGTATATTGTTTTGTGTATTTTGAGGTTTCATCTAACCAGCGTTAAGTAATTACCGGGTTCATTATCAAAGTACGATTTGAACCTCTATTAGATGGTTTGAGTACTTTTGATCGTCATCAGCCATCATATCTGATGGAAATATTTCTTATGTCTTAAAATAACATATTTTGTTTGAACATCTTAGTTGTTTTGTAGACATTTATAACCACAAGACTATTATAGTACAGACAGATCAATCATGAGGTTAGTTGATCTCAACTATCGCTGGCGAAAATCAATGGGAAAAACAAGGAAAAGTGGAATAAGATCAGGTTGAAGATGGTTGAAAACATCACGGAATTGGCGGAGCGTTTACACGGCTGTTATAATAAATTTACTAATCGTAGTTTCAACAATGAACCGGTTCTGATCGGCGAAGGTGCGAAGTGCTGTGGCCTTGTTACGAAGTCTTCTGGCGACATTCTTAACCGTGAAATTTAACCTTAAATTCGTTCCCATGAATATTCGACGCGGCAAATTAAGCTGGACCCTTGATTTAGCTAAACGCGCCAGGTCGCAATTGGCATTCGCGTAATGCGTACCGTCATCTTTGTAATTAATGCGCAACCGCCTTTCATTTTGGTGAATTCTCATATTATCATAACTTGGCTTAGTTGCTAGGGTTTGGTATTTCATACCTTGATTTCTCTTAGCCTCTGTTTTCTTTGTTGTGAAGAATTGGAGAACAAATTGGAAGATCATTTCTTAGTTTCATTTTGTAAATAAAGTTTTTGAGTTTTACTTTTATTTCTTTTCTCTCTTTCTCTCTCTTCTTTCTCTCCTTTCATTTGCCAAACACCTCTTGAGGATGACAACTCAAGAGATGCTTGGCTAAGCCTCCTTTCTTTGAAGAGGAAGGAAGCTAGCTTGGTGGTGGGGCATATGCATGTTGTCCTCTTGTATTAAAGCTACCAGGTAGTGTTCTTAGCTCTTGTTCTAAACTTAGTTGCCTGTCATGGGATAATTGTGGTTGGCCAATACTCTCTCTTTTAGAATTTGTTGTTCTTTAGATGGTTTTTCTGAGCCATAGATAATATTTACATATTAGGGGTTTGCCCGAATTAGGGTTCAATCTTGTTCTTGTTATTATTTTGGCCTTCTTTCTCCATGCTTTAGGATGCGGTGCTCGGGTGAGAGATCTTGTTTGTTGTTCTTTAGATAGTCTTCTGAGCCTCTAAAAATGATAATTGAATGTTAGGGTTTTAAACTAAAGGGGCCTCTTGCATATACCATTTGTCAAATAGGAGATGTTTCCATGGGTGAGGTTTGCACTTTAGTTAAATATAGATCCGGTTATACCGTGGGCCTTATGTTTTAATATGGATAAACCCGAGGACACTTGTTGCCTAACTCCAAGTTAAGTGACCTATTCTTCAAAGTTAACTTTTCACACTTTAACTTTCGGTTTTACAATTTTCAGTTTCAGACATTGCTGTTTTGACCCGATCGAGTCGAGCGAAACATAGCCAGCGCGTTGCAAACCATTTTGGATGAAACAACGTCGATGTTGATCCTGAACATATCTGGTGACGACTCCGCGGCGATGACCGAAGAACTCGATTGTATCGCCAAATTTTGTTGATTTTGACTCAACTCGCGTAACTACGATGATCGTTTGGATCTCTCCACTCCGTTCGTTCGTCCGATTTGACTGATCATCTGCCGAATCTGGGATGAGATATTCTTTTTTAACGGGATTTGATGGGTGGCGTAACATAATGCTTCTTTGTTGTTTGTAAACTTCCCGCTCTGATTGGATCGAAATAAAGGATATACAACTACCGGTTACTCTTCCTCGAATTAAGATAAGATATTATCTGCCGGTTAGATCTCATTAACGTGGAGTTTATCGTGGTGGGGTGAACTCTGCGATTTGGTCGATGACTCCGTTCAAACCGGTGCCGGTTTCGATGAGAGAGTTATCGATAAACTGCAAATCGTCTGAATCCAATGCGGGTTATCTACCGCCTGAAATCATTACATTTCACGGGGATTATCATCCTCTGTAATCGCCGGGTTATCTTGAGATGAACAATGAAGCGATTCTTAAATGGATATGGCGATCATTGGATCAAAAAGATTATTGGCGAAGTAATTTCTTAGAAATTATAATTTGTTTGATAACTCGGGAAAGATAATTCCGATGATAACGTTAACCAATGTTTGGTTTCATCGATTACTAATTACACACTATAATTCCTCGATCGTAGAAAGATCGCGAAATTATGGCTGGCAGATTCCCGGTGATGAACTGACGTTCAAGATGACATTTGAAAGAATTGATTAAATTGACAAATAAAGCGATGTGTCGGGTTAAAACCGAAAGCGAAAACAAGATCGATCTGATCTAATAACATCAAACGTTGAAGAAAGAAAATTAAAAAGAATGAATGTATTCCCATTGAAGGGTTTCTGATGTTATGCGTAACCTTCACCGTTATGGTACGAGGTAACTCGTATTATAGGTTTCTGGTTGGAATTTAATCGTCGATTTGTAGTTTAATGAACAGCGTATTAATGTTCGGTGTGACTCAAAATCACCATGGCGACATCATCCGCCGCGACAATGAATCTCAACCAACATCAAACGATCACCACGAACCTTCATTGATGTCATACGATAATGGCGATATCGTCTTCCATCGCGACATCTAACCGTGAATGGGCTTCGGCGGTGTCTTACGATTATTGAACACCGTCTGTGGCGACGTCGCGCCGCGCGCGACTTTAATGCGGTTCTCCGATGGCAAATATCAACTCAATTCTTCGCTGGCTTTAGCGAGCGTTCGCGATGTCGAAAGCCTCAATAATCTGTATCGTGATTTCATTTCTTTCTTTGCTTTCATCACGATGGTTCTGAAGTGAGCATCAATCTCGCATGGCATGAAGCTTAGTTCTCGGAAGCTTCTTTGGTTGCTTTTGAATTATGTGACGTGTTCTTTGCCGTGACGCCGGCAGAAGCACAACGATTTATCGCCGGTGTCCGGCGAAAACCGATACTCGCGTGGCGACGCCGACCATGGATCTGCGGTCTTCACTTGATGGTTCTACGGTAGCCGGGCATCGTCCCGCCCGTGGCGACGTCGGTCATGCTCTTGCAGGTTTCAACTGGTAGCTACTGATGTCGCGACTTCAATCCTGTCAGCGGCGACAACTGAGTTACATCGAGCAAACCTGCGACATTCATAGCTTGGCGATTCTCTTTGTATCTACGCTGACCTCACATCAGAATTTCTTCCCATGTTTCTGATGTGCGTGTGAAACGATCGTTCGGTGGATGTAAGGCCCGCTATGCCCTCTTTGTTATCGCGGCGGCCTCTTTATTTTATGGTACATACATGTCATTGCCGATGTCGACGCATCCGGTCTTCGACATGAAGTCTTCTTCTTCGCCCGTTTCACAGTTTGCTTCACGGGTTTAACTCTCGACCTGCCTTGTTCTTCAAGTAAGCCGTTTCCAGGTTTTCTTTGCGCAACACGGATATGCGGTGCAGTTCTTTTAGCTTCCGTATCGGGTTCCTTTATCTTTGTGCCCCTTTTATAACGCCTGACTTAGCCCGCATTAATTATCTCGTGCGCTCGTGCCAGCCTTTTGCGCAAATATTCTTAACTGCGATTCACGCCATTCGAGTTTGGTTAGTTATTCCATAAATTACGCACATAAATCAGTCTTGTTTAGATAAAAATAGATCAGAAAAATGGACTAAAAATAGATGACTTTCAAGCTCATCAGGTACAACTTTTCTAAATTTTTTTCCTTTCAGATCCTTAATTCTTCTCCTTCATTTCAATTCAAATTTGAACTCCCCCAAACTTATCCTCTTAATCATCTTTGTTATCTTGATTTGTAGTTTTAGGTAAATTCAAGGTTCTTTACTATAAGGTAAGACTTAAGGAAGGTTTAAGGCTTCTCTTTGTGGCTTTGATGATGAAAATGACATTAGGCTCAAAAAAGTACTAAGGTATATGCATATAGCATATCAAAGGGTAGGCTTTTGAAAGGCCCAAACTGTACAAGGATGGCCTAAATCATTTCCTGCTGGTTATAATGCATAGGATTTCGCCTTGATTAATAATACAACAAGTTCTAGGACCTTTTGAAGGATTTGCATTAGTAACTCCAGTAAAGTGTTCTAATCAGTGATGAGTTTTCAAAAATTACTTATGACCAAAGTGTTGGTTTAGTCTAGACATATCTTCATTGATCAAACTAAATTAAAAGCCTTATTAACATTGCTCTCTCAATTGCAGTTTTTCATATTCTAAAAGAATTTTAAGCTTATCTATCATGACATCAAACTTAAAATCTTGTTTCTATTATTGACCCATTTTATTTAGGAGTTTTTATGTATTTATCTTTTTCGTACTCAATAGTTATGCATTTAGTGCTTGAGAATCAGTTATTTCCAAATCTACAAACATCATGTTTTATTATAAGATCTCGAATGAAAATTAAAGGCAAATAAGAAGAATGAAAATTTACACAAAATTTTAAAACTACCTTTTTTTATCACAAAGAAACGAGTTACAATGATTGGGTTGTCTGAGCAAGATAGAGATAGATAGAAGATAGTGAAGATATATAGAGAGATATATAGAGGATAAAGCTCATTTCTTTTTTTCTTTACAGGATTTTGAAGAAGCCGAGATTCAGTTCAAATTGTTGATGGCTTGAGAGGGAGTGAACTCAGGGATTGAAGATTCTGGTTTTCCAGCTGAACTAATTTCTCCTTTGTTGAAGAGATACAACTCTTGTTTTAGAGTATGTTGTCTAATTAGTTCATTCTGCCTCTTCCTAATAGAGTTCGGAGATCGCCAATTCACCACAGGCTTGATACATTTTTATCATATTTTGGTTCACCAGATAAATGCTCTTTGTCCATAGTTTCTCCCTGTAGTTTAGGGTGGACTCTAGCTCTTCATCATTTTTCTGAATGGTAGCCTTGAGTTCTGTTTGGTGTTCTTTATAGAGGTACCCAAAGGCTTATGCCTTCTAGAGCAGATTCTGTTCCATCTCTTTTTCCTTGATCTGTAAACAGTCAGCTCATGATCTACTCTTGATAATCAGTTACAAAGGCCCTTTCCCTCTCTCTTAGATTTGCCCTCAATGCTCTATCCCTCAATGTTAACTCCTCTTTCCACTCCTTATCTCTTTGCTAGATGAGTGCTGCTAAGTTCTCTTCCTTTCTCTTGTTTTCTGTAGCCTGATTTTCGTCTCTCCATCTAAGCTCTTCCCTGATATGCCCATCCCTTATTCTCATTTCTTTTTTCATTTCCCTCATAAAAACTAATAGTTCAGAACAGCTACTCTCTTAAGCTTTAGCTCTCTGCTTATCCCTGTTTTCAGTTCTGATAGGTGGAGTTGTTGTCTCTTCTACAATGGTGGGGAAGAACATTGGTTGCTCTGTGTAATCTTCAAAAACTCCCCTTTCTTCATTTTCAAATTCTCTCTCAACCTGTACTGTAGGGATTGTTTCCCTGGGTCGTTCTTCTGTTCTTCTTCTCTTTTTGATTATCTCAACCTCTTCACCCTCTACTAGAGTTTTGAGTACTCCAGTGAGAGTGAGAGAAGAGGCCTTCATGCTCTTATCTTCATTTTCTACCACTTTTATTCCCCCAACGATACACAAGAGGGTGATCAAGGCGGGGTGGGGGATGTTGTTGGAGAAATTGTTCTCGGCATAGTCCATAATGGATTGTTCTATTATTTTCCCCACATTCAAATTGTACCCCTTTACCAGTGCATACAAGATTAATCCATGGTCTTGTCTCACAGTTGCGACATGTTTTGAGGGGATGAACACTGAGTTGATGAAATGAAGCCATACCTTATTCGCCTCTGTTAAGTCACCCCTGTCAATGTAGGCGTTTCTGATGGTCTTGGTCCTCTACCAATGTTCAAGACCATTTATTTGAAACAAGGCGATCTTGAAGTATGGAGCTATTTAAGAGCTGCCATACTCTTAGCACTCGTGGCCGTCTTGTCCCAAGGGTTGGGAGATGGCCTCAGAAAGGTCCATCTCTGACATAAATCAGTCTTTCCTCTCACCTAGGTTGGCGTAAAACTCTTGAAGCTATCTCTTTCTTGGGTTCCCATGTGTTGGCTTATTTTCTCCCAACCCTTCTTTTCTCCTTGAACGTGAATGAAATTTGTTTAAGGCTCTCTTCCCTGAATCCTTTTTTTCCAGCCAGATGCTACAGCCTGTTCTCAGCAATGGAGTAGAAGGCCTTGGCTTATGACACCCCCCAAACCAGGGGTCCTTTGATAACCATCAGCAGCGCAAATACCGCTGAGGTGTAGTATACCTAAGCTTTGTGCCAGCGTTATCGAATACGTGGATACTAGTTTAGTATCCAAAACTGATATACCGATGTATTTCAGGTCCAACGGTCTGAGGCCCGAGGTTTCTAAGTGTCATAGTTTGGTATTAGAGTTTAGGTATACGAATACCTAGGGCTTGATGGATATGGGTCTAGGTCATTAGATTCATTGTGTTCTGATGTCACAGTTTACATCAGAGCATAAGTATGTGAGTACCTAGGGTTTGATGGGCATGGGTTTCAACCATTGCATTCATTGTGCATTTCATGTTTAGTGCTTAATATGCTACATGATTATGTGCTTCATGTTGTGTGAATTCTATACAAGGTAAAATGTATATAGGAAAAAAAGGAACACTAGGGTTAGAAAACATAACCTTAGGGGTTCTGAAAAAGAATGAACGGGAAGGTTTGGGATATTAAGGTCTAGTAGTGGTTGGCATAAGCTCCCTTTAGTTGGAAATGAGAAGAAATCTCGGAGTTTAAATTGGACTTAGGATTTGAAACCTTGGAAAACCCCTTTGCATGTGAAGTCTCCTAAGGCTCGTGAATGTTGATAAGATATGTCAGGATTGTGAGGTAGAGATCTCTTGGATTCTACTCATTATGGACCTTAGGGTTATGGACATGTCGGAGTTTGATGTCATCCTTAGGATGGATTGGTTGACGGCACACCAAGTCATTATTGATTGTGATTGTATGAGGATTATTGCCTACACACCAGATGATGTTTGTGTTATGTTTCAAGGGGATAAGCACGATGCCATGCCCCCAGGCGTATGCGATTCTAGATGGCAGAGCGGGTTGATGGGTTGGGTATGAGCCTTGCACAGGAAGGGCGAGGTGAGACGAGGTTGAGTCTACCGAATTGGTTTATGTAGTGAGGGCGTTTTGGATGAACCTCTTTGGGATTATATTTGTATACGGATGTAGACTTTACCATTGAGTTGCACCTTGGCATATCTTACATTTCTATGACTCCTCATGGAATGGTGTCTGCTGAGTTACATGAACTAATTACAAGAATATTCGAACAAGGGTTTTATTAGACCGAGCACCTGCTTTTTGAGCCTTTACGATGTTGTGTAAAGCCTAAGCCAGGCGGCGAGTTACTTCAACGCTTTGAAGGTAGTTGAGTGGAAGTGGGAGGCCGTCACGATGGATTTTGTGACTCGCTTGCCATGAACATCGTGGGGACATGACGCGGTGTGGGTGATAGTTCACCGGCTTACCAAGTCAACACACTTTTTGGTTGTGCGGATGACCTTCACACTGGAGGAATTTTGCAGGCTGTATAAACGGGAGATTTTTCGATTACATGGGGTACCAGTATCCATTGTATCGGATCAGGATCCTAAGTTTACTACTCATTTTTGGGAGAGTTTCCAACAAGCCATAGGGACACGGTTGATGATGTGCACTGCTTTTCATCTTGGGCGAATGATCATTCGGAAAGTTATATAGAATTTGAAGATAATAATGCTATGAGCATGCGTCTAGATATTACTTGATTGTCATACCCAGGCCCAGCGGTAGATGAAGGGGGTGCGAGACTATACTAGGACTCTTTACTTGCTTTTCAGACATTGGTGGGCCTAAGTCTTATAACTAAATCACAATATCATATATAAAGATATAACAATTAAACTACCACCATAGTGGTGTTTACAGTGTCAATACATACAGTCCCGAGTCCCATTTACATATACATATACAAAAACTGTACATTTACATTTACATAATCAGAGCGCACAACCTACTGTGATGGACCCTTACAAGTGTTCTGGCCCAGCAGAATGCGGAAGATCGCGGACGTCCTCCTCTGTACCTACATGGATTAAAACCCGTGCTAAGCTTTACGCTTAATGGGAGACATATAACTTATACGTGAACACATGCTCTAATACTCATTTACAGTAAGCATATAATAGTAACAAATATCCAATAGCAAGTATTAGAATTTATCATGAATTCATATAACAAACTTATACACATACCGCCTCTTGATGGCAGACTTATACTTGTTCAGTTCTCCTATAGGAGTTACAGAGCTTATACTTGTACGAAGGTACTCGTAGGTACTATAGAGCTTATACTTATACAGAGGTACCCATAGGTACTACAGAGCTTATACTTATACAGAGGTACCCGTAGCTACTACAGAGCTTATACTTGTATAGAGGTACTCGTAGGTACATTCAAAGCAGAACAATCTACATTACTTTACTCTTATCCATTATTCAGACTCTTATCATATAACTGTTTGACTACTGGAGCCCGATGACAAAGGAATGAGTGGAACCTGACCTGATAAGTACTGAAGGTATGTGCAATCTTGGTCTTAGAAGCCGCAATGAAGTGTGAAGCCTTGTGAGAGAGTGTCGTCGCACTAATCAGAGAGTACTAAAGCACTAAATGTGATGTAGCACTGTCAGAGAGTGTCGTAGCACTAATCAGAGAGGAAATCTTGAGGAAGTACTAAATGTCTTGAAACTCTTGTCGGAGAGTGCCATCGCACTAATCAAGGAAGTGCCATACGCGCTAATCGGAGAATGCAAGGAAATTGCTATCGTGCTACATCCACGTAGCGGAGGTCTTTATGTCATTCAATATATGGTCTTAGGTTGTCTGATTATGTATGTGTTTATGCTTACTATCTTATCATAGGGGCATTAAGTTTTGCAATGACAGGCTCTACGGCGAGAATGCGATCTAATTTTCCTTTACTTTGCAAACATGAATGGACCCTTTCATACACTTATAGGGTCATCATTAGTCCAATAGACAAGTCCTCGGAGCAACGGAAAATCAAAACAAAACAAAACATAACAATTTCCATGTTGTGAAGCCGATTGCCTGCGCTGCGGTGTAGACCTTAGCCCGCGACGGCATGCAGGAGCTTGACCCAGGCCCTCTCGACCACGCCGTGTGCGGACATGCCGCGCCAGGCGTGGACCTCACCTTCTTTGCATGGGGATCCCTACTTCTGACGTGGACCTCCTTTGCCCGATTTTGCTAATTTAGTCCATTTTTATAAATTCAACTAAAAACCCAAAATAATCCAAAAACATCACCAAAAACAACTCCCAAGTGTGTTATAACCCATTCAACACCAAACATAGAGTATAATAAGGTTTTTTTCCAAGCCCAAACTCAAATACTTGTAAGTTAGGTTAACTTCCTAACACCCAAACATGTATCCATAGATCCTAAACCAAGAATCCATACTCAAAAGGAGGATTCCATTCTGTCTTATACCCAGGCAGTTTTACCATTGACTTTCCAAGCAAATCTGAGGTTAGAATGAATTCCTAATAAACCCTAGAAATGAAACAAACTAATATCCATACAAATCCCATGATCATACTTATCCATACTAATCACTTGGCAATCCATACACACATAGTTCCATACCTTTCTTGGCTTCCTTTCTTAGCTAGCCCATACTACTTCTTTTCTTGCTCTCTTCTTATCTACATTTTTTACTCTCCCCCAAATGAAAGACCAACTTAGTCTTAGCTCCCATTTTGTTCAAATTTTCCTTTTATTCTCTTTGGTCCTTCACTCCCTACCTGTTTTCAAATCAACATATTATTTCTAAAATAGCATCTCATCTTCTTATATTGACTTTTATATTTTGTTTTGACAAATCCCACTTTACCCTTGTATTTTGTACAATTCCGGGTTTGAAATTTTCTCATTTTAGATTTAAATTACAAAATTCAAATTATACCTACAAAATACCTAAACATGTTGAAAGCTTGACTGGTATATTGGGTGTTACAATTTGGTAGATTTAGGAAGAGCATTTACCCTTAGTGGAATTCACTTACAGCCAAATAGTTATCAAGCGAGCATACGGATGGCACCTTATGAGGCCGCATATGGGAGCCCAGGTGATCTCCGGTTTGTTGGGCCAATTGGGAAGACCCTCCATGGGTCCTAATTTAGTAAGGGACATCTGCGGGAAGTGGATTTGATACATAAAGCGTCTTCTCACGGCTCGAGGCGAAATGAGAAGACTTCTTTGTAGATAGACGGCGGAGACCTCTCCCAGAGTTTAAGGTGGAAGATCATGTCTTCTTTAATTAATGCCTAAGATATCAGTGGTTAGGTTCGGCAAGTGGGGAAAGTTGTCATAGAGGTATATTGGAAGGTATATTGGGCCCTTGAAATACTTGAGGAGGTGGAATGCAGTTGCTTACCGGTTGTACTTCACCACAAATTTAGGTAGTGTTCATGTGGTATTCCATGTCTCCGTAGCCAGTGCACTCGGATCGATTCATGTGTAGTGGATTAGGCGAGCTTATTGTTGATGCGGATGGGACCTTCGAGGAGGGGCAGTGCGATATCATGGTGGTCGGGATCGGAACATGAGCGACCTTTGGAAATTTAGTGAAGGTGTTGTGTAGTAGCAGAAAGTGGAGGAGCGGCATGTGACGAAGACACTATGCGTGTCAATTATCCTTTCTTATTCGAGGAGGAAGGTATGTTTTAGTCATTGATAATAAATGATTGTCGCATACACTTGTGATTTTAATGTGCATATGTGTGTGAATTTCAGGATAAAATTCTTTTAAGAGGTGGAGGATGTAAAACTCGAGAAAAATCGAATTTTTCTAAAAAATGGCAAAATGGTAAATTGTAGCTATAATACAAGTTGAAAACCTGGAAAATTTCTAGATCTTAGATGACAAAATGGACCTCACTATTGGATTAGTCTACTTAAAATCTAGTTACAAGGAAGGTTGTTGGATGCAAGGTGATCATATTTTTTCATGTTTCGAGACGACTAGTGTCCGGTGACCTCCAAAAATGAGATTTGTAAGAAAATTTTGAAATTTGGGTAATAATTTAAAAAAAAATTCATATAAGATAATTTGAACTTGAATCGGGATTAAATAAATTGTTTTGAGACAAAAACGAATCAAAACAAGGAGATGCACGTCTTTTGACGTGAGCCACGTGTTGGAAGAAGTATAAAATAGGACAAGATATATTTTGCACAAAATATCTCCCATTTTGTGTTGGAGAAAACATTAGAAAGAGAGGGAGAAAAATGAGTCTTCTTCAACGATTCATGGGTTTTCGTCAATCGGAAGTCATCGGGTCAAGAACTAAAGTTCCATCGCTCAGCCGAGGATATGTGTATACCTTTAGAAAAGATTTCACCGAAGATTCAAAAGAGGAGATTTAGGGGAAATCAAAGTTTGAAAGAGTTAGGAGGTGTTTTAAGGTTTCCTAACGGTGTTTTCTACACTACAAAAGATAGAGATTTTTTCCTACTTTGGTTTTATTCCTACTTGTGGGCTGATTTTGGGATTGATTATTGGGATGGTTTATCTTAGGAGTTTATGGCATGTTTTTTGTCACCCAGTGTTTGTGGCATGTTTGTGGCCTCAATTAAGGATACTGTGGTTGGTGGAAAAGGGATATTTACGGGATGGTTTCG
Organism: Tetrastigma voinierianum; assembly: GCA_016808115.1. Classification (NCBI taxonomy): domain Eukaryota; kingdom Viridiplantae; phylum Streptophyta; class Magnoliopsida; order Vitales; family Vitaceae; genus Tetrastigma; species Tetrastigma voinierianum. Next base: position 114,950 of record JAEQBH010004278.1, on the reverse strand, counting down.
AGTCAAAATGGGTGTCTTGGAGCGAGGAGCTCTCTAACCTTGTGTGCATGGCCCAGGCTTTGAAATTGCAGCCTTGGTAAGCGATTACATAGGTTTTGTTGAATTCTTGTGTACACACACCTTCAAGCCTCCAACTTTGCACAACCATATCTTTCTTATCCGAACTCTGATTCGCACGTTCTTAGACTCTATGGAAAGTTCTTTGAGTCTTGAATCTGACCATATTCCAGGGAATGACATTTGGTGCTTACAAATTTTCTGAAAATTTGATTATTGCACCAAGTGTACTAATGGTGTGATGAAATTGTATGTCTGAATAATTGTATGTAGTGGCGATTTGTGTATCTAGCGAACATAGAATGACATGTGTGTTGATATTGATATATGCGTGCATGATATATTGACATGAATGAAATGAAGTATGGAAGTCATATGCAGGAGATGTGATTGTTCATGACACCCGGTGAGTGGTGTGGATTATGTTGTCCATGATGCATTGGAGATATGCATGAGTAGAGTTGTCCATATAGCATTCATCATATATGTGGCATGATATAACATGTAATGGCCTGTCGCATTGCATTTATGCACAAGAACATCGCATAACATGGGTGTGAATACATGGTAGGGATCAACACTGCAATTAGTGTTTGATGGTGGGCTCGATGCGATGACGGCGTCAGTAAAGATTCGTACGAGTTACATGAAACGGTAAATGAAAATATGTGTCGGGTAATAGAAAGCAGGGATAGATACCCCCTCGGGTGAAAGACCAGGTAGTTGTGATTAGACATGATCCCCAACGGTGAAAGGCCATGAAAGTGTCGGAAGGCGTGTGAAGCTTACGGTGAGACCCTAGAAATTTGCTACCCACAAAAGACACATAGTTTTATATAGAAATTATCATTGAGGTTTAATATCCAAAAAGCTTTTGGTTTGAAAACAAATGAATTTGTTTCGTAAAATGATCATTGGATGTAATCCATAAATGATGGATTTTATCACACATTGGCTCTTCATTGTGTGGTGGGAGTCGGTAAGGACTCGGGAACGTTGGGAGTTGGTAAGGACTCGAGACAGGATGTATGAGTGGGTCTTATCTCATTTCATGGCATGTAGAATTCCAATCTAGGATTGCATAATCTTGTTTGGAATGTGTGATAAATGTAAGTGTGTACATTACATGTTCACTTAGGTGGGAAGTAGCCTTTGTAAATATTATCTCTTGGCAAGCACTCTATATGGGAAAACATTTCGAGGTGCGGGAGTACCGGTGGATGGGCTCATTCGAGACCTTGATTGTGAAGAAGGCTGACATGTTGCTTTGATAAATCTTTTGCAAAACTTTGGAACAATCTGGATTAGGTATGTAATAATGGTAAGAGTCGTGATCATTTCTTATGGACTATTTTAAATGTAATTTATATATTTTAAACTTAAATATGGATAAATGGGTCATGGGACATATGAAGATGGTATCGAGTTACTACGTATCCACATGTATTCAATACCCGGTTTTGTATCAAAGCTTAGGTATGTGATTACCTAAGGTAGTATTTCCGTGGGTTGATGGTTAGTCAAAGGGACCCCTGGGGTTTGGGGTGTCACATGGCTTTTGCTTCTTCCACCACAACCTCTATCTCTTCAGGAACTACCTCGAGGGCAGTTTCTTAGTTCCCTTCCTCTGCCCTCTTTCTTAGAACTTCTTCCCTGTTTTTTTCTATCACTTCGTCGAAATTCGGAGAGCTAGGGCTCAACATTTTGGTTTCGGGAGATTTAGAAGAAATTTAGGGTTAAGCCTAGGATGTTGATTTGACTTGAAATCTTCACAAAGTGTATCCTTATATATGTAGGCTGCCTTAGTTGTGATGTCGCAACATTGGAGTTGTGATGTCGTGACATTGGAACTGTGTTTTAAGTGACTCGGTGCAATGTCGCTACATTGGAGTTATGATATCGAGACATTGGAGATCTAATGTCGCGACATTGCATTTACTTTTTGATTAACTTAAATTGATGTCGCTACATTGGAATTTTGATGTGCGACCTTTGTAATCGACATTAGAATTTTGATGTCGTGACATTGCGCTGAAACGTTAATCTTGTTGTCGCTATTTTACTAGCATTTATGTCGCGACATTAAATTGTCGATGTCGCCACATTGGGACAATGTCACGATAATGTCACCACATTAGGACAATGTCACAATAATGTCGTGACATTGGGGAGATTTTTTGAATCGGTGTTACGACATTGAGAAGGAGTTTTCTTCTTACAAGCAGAAATTTTTTACTTGTTTACCTCATTTTATTTCTGCAAATTCAGTTCATGCTTGTGAATATAAGTCTATCAATATTTAGGTATCTCAATTCAAGCACGAATAGTAACACTCAGATTTTCAATTAAGTCAACTCAGTATATATTCATTGAATTGCAAAAATTATCACATAACTATACAACAAAGGAACAATAAAGCTACTATGTAATTTCTAACTCAAATAAATCACACTCCACCAAATATGTGCATCATTTTCAAAGAATAAGTAATGGAAGTAGACTCCCCTTTGTAGTTAACTTTGCACAACTCAATTTGGTTGGGAGATGCATAAAAAAATAGCCTTCACATATCCTTGCAGCTTTATTATCTTGAAATTCAGCACATTGTAATTAAATAAGTTGCAAATAAATTCTAACAAAACTACTCTACTTCTAAACTATTCAAAACACACTGAATTGAACAAAATCACACTAAAAAAAATGAAAATTGGCAGGTTGCCTCCACATAATCTTTAGTTAGACATTCTTTGCGGTTGTTCTCATTTCAACAATTCTATTGATCTCTTCAAACCTGGGACTGGTCTTCATTTGGTCTTTCTCCTAGGTAATGCTTCATTCTTTGACCATTCACTTTAAAATCATCTCTAGAATTGGTTTTTAGTGCTACTACTCAAAGGGTGCTAGCTATGACTCTTGTGTATGGACCACTCCATCTTGACTTGAGTTTTCCTAGAAAAAATTTTTGCCTGGAATTGTAAAGTAGGACTAGCTCTCCTACTCTGAACTCTTTCCTCAGAATCTTCTAATCATGCCACTTTTTAGTTTTATCTTTGTAGATTCTAGCATTATCATAGGCTTCATTTCTCAGCTCTTCTAGTTTATTCATTTGGAGTAGTCTCTTCTCTTTAGCAGCTTTGAAATCACAGTTCAGTTCTTAATGGCCCACATAGCTTTATATTCAAGCTCAAGAGGGAGATGGCAAGGTTTTCCAAATACTAACCTGTATGGGGACATTCCAATAGGAGATTTATAAGCAGTCCTGTAAGCCCACAGTGCATCATCTAGCTTGACTGGCCAGTATTTCCTATAGGTGCTTATTGTCTTTTCCAATATGTTCTTTATCTCCCTATTGGATAATTCTACTTGTCCATTTGATTAAGGGTGATAAGCCAATCCATAACATGTTTGATTCCATATCTGCTCATGAGTTTTGCGAACAATTTTTTTTCAAAAATGGCTTCCCTCATCACTGATGATTGTCCTTAGGGCTCTAAATTTTCTCAAGATATTTCTTTAAATAAAGCCCACAACTGTTTTGGCATCATTTCTTGGACAAACTATAGCTTCTACCCATTTAAATATGTAGTCCACAACTAGGAGAATGTACTGATTCCCAAATGAGGTTGGGAAAGGTCCCATAAAATATTTCCCCCGTACATAAAAATATCTACACCAGCATCCCTTGCAAAGGCATTTCATTTCTTCTGTTATATTTCCCATTCTTTGACATCTATCACAATGTTTAACCCATTCAACATAGTCTCTAAATAGAGTAGGCAAGTAAAAGCCCAATTAGAGAATTTGCTAGGTTGTTATGTCTCCTATAAAGTGCCCTCCGTATGGTGATGCATGACTCTTATCAATAATTCCACCTTGCTCATCTTCTGGAACACATCTTCTAATTATCTGATCCTGCCCCTCTTCTAAACAACAGTGGATTGTCCCATATATATACTCTGGTATCAGTTCTCAACTTTCTTTTCTGCTGGTAGTTGAAATCTGATGGCATTATCCCACAGACTGAGTAATTAACAATATCAGCATACTAGGGTAATTGGATTGACACCTGAAAAAGCTGCTCGTTAAGGAAATTTTCTTCAATTTATGTCACTCTTTCCTATGCAGTAAGCTTTTCTAATCTTGACAAGTGATCAGCTATCACATTGTCACTCCCCTTTTTGTCCTTGATTTCTAAATCAAATTCTTGTAGCAGTAGTACCTACCTAATCAGTCTTGGTTTGGAATCTTTCTTTGCCATTAGATACTTAATTGCTACATGATAAGTTTGTATGATGACATGGGACCCCAATATATATGGTCTAAATTTTTCACAAGCATACACCATTGTTAGCATCTTATTTTCTATAGTTGAGTAGTTCTCTTAATGCCTCATTAGAGTTTTCTAGCATGTATATTATGAAAATTTTTCTTTGCCTCTTTGTCTAGCTGCTCCCATTGCATAGTCACTGGCATCACACATGATTTCAAACTCTTTTTTCTAGTTTGGTGTTGCCATAATGGGAGCTATAACCAACATGGATTTTATTTCTTTAAATGCAGACAAGCAAGAGCCATCAAATTCAAACTTGGCATCCTTCTCCAACAGTCTGCATAATGGTCTGAAAATTTTTGAGAAGTGCTTTGATAAATCTTCTATAAAATCCAGCATGTCCCAAAAGCTACATTTTAGATTTTATTTTTTCTTTTAAATTCAATTAAGTAGGCACTGATACATGATATTGCATAAATTTCCACATAACTGGCCAAACAAAGGACCTCATTACTAGTTGATTTTTCACTCAAATAATCATATTCCCAAAACTTATTCATGCATCATTTCTAAAGAATAAAGTTAAAAGTAAGCTCCCCTTTGCTTAGTAATCTTTATAAATTCGATTTAGTTGAAGGTAACACAAAAATTGATCTTCATATATCTATTGTAACTTCTTCATCTTGGCATTCGAGAAAGATTATAATTCATTAAATGGTAAATAATTTCTAACAAAACTAAACTACTTCTACACTATTCAAACACACAAAATCTTAACCAAATCAAGTTTACTATGAAAAATTTTAAAATTTTCTTGGGTTGCCTTCTAAGTAGCTTCTCATGTTTTATGTCTCTAGCTAGACATTTGCTACAGTGTTTTCTCATTTCAGCAATTTTGTCCATCTCTTCAAAATGCAGGACTCTTTAGGTAGTGTTTCCGCCTCGACCATTTACTTTAAATTCTTCTCAAGGTGGTTTTAATTATTCTTTGCTCGAAGGGTGGCGAAACTCTTGTATATGGACCACTCCACCTTGATTTGAATTTTCTTGGAAAAAGTTTTAGCCTAGAATTGTACGGTAGACCGGATCTCCTACTCTGAACTATTTTCTTCAGAATCTTCTGATTATGCCACTTTTTAGTCTTGTCTTTGTAGATTCTAGCATTATCATAGGCTTCACTTATCAACTCTTCTAATTCATTCATTTGGAGAAGTCTCTTTTCTCTTATAGTTTGAAATCAAAATTCAACTTTTTTATTGCCCACATTGCTTTATACTAAAGTTCCAGAGGTGGATGACACTGCTTTCCATGGACAATTCTTTATGGGGACATTCCAATAAGGGATTTATAAGCAGTTCTATAAGCTCAAAATGCATCTTCCAACTTTAATGATCAATCTTTTCTACTGGCATTGACTTTCTTTTCAAGAATATTCTTGATTTCTCTATTGGATATCTCAGCTTGCCTATTTGACTGAGGGTGATAAGCCAAACTCATGACATGTCTGACTCCATACCTTCTCATAAGTTTTGCAAATAACTTGTTTTCAAAATGGCTTCCCTCATCACTTATAAAGTTCACAGGGGTCAATATACCACTCAAGATGTTCTTTTTGAATAAACCCCACAAGCGTATTGGCATCATTTACGGAATGAAGCTATGGCTTCCACCCATTTGGATACATAATCCTGACTAGGAAAATGTATAAAGTTTCCAAATGAAGGTGGGAAGGCTTTATGAAGTCTATCCCCATACATCAAAAATACGCACCACCTTAATTCCTTGTAGAGGCATACCAAATTTCTTCTATTGATGTTTTGCCATTCTCCTAACATCAGTCACAATCTTTAACCCATTCATAACAATCTTTAAGATAAAGTTATTATCTGAACTTAAGTGAAATTTTGTGGTATTATGTCTCCACAAGTGTCCTCCATATGATGATGAATGACATTTATTCACTTAATTCCAGCTTGTTTTGTCTCTAGTACACATCTTCTAATAATCTAATCTGCTTCTCTTCTAAAAGAAATGGTCATGCCATAACCTAGCATCGAGTTCTCAACTTTCTTTTACGGTAGTAGCTGAATTCACAGTGGCATTATTCCTGACTAGAAAAGAGTACCTGTCTCGGCCCATACCATAGTGTTTGAAAAAGCTGCTCATTAGGAAATTTTCTTCCTATTTATGTCTTTCCTCTTCAGTAGGTTTTTCCATTCTTGACAAGTGATCAGCTATCACATTGTCACTCCCCTTCTTGCCCTTTATTTCTATATCAAATTCTTGTAGCAGTAGTACCCACATGATCAGTCTTAGCTTAGAATCTTTCTTTCCCATTAGATATTTAATTGTTGTATGATCAGTGTGTATGATGACATGGGACCCTAATATATATAGCCTAAATTTTTCACAAGAAAAAACCATTGCCAACATCCCCTTCTCTGTGGTAGAGTAGTTCTCTTGTGCCTCATTGAAGGTTTCTTCCGGTATAATTATATAGCTCTTAAGAATTTTCTATGTTGTCCAAAACTATTTCCCATTGCATAGTCACTGGTATCACACATGATTTCAAACTCTTTGTTCTAGTCAGGTGTTGCCATGATGGGAGTTGTAACCAATCTGGATTTTATTTCTTCAAATGAAGATCTGCATGATTCATCAAAATCATATTTTTCATCTTTTTCCAACAATCCGCATAATGGTCTTGAGATTTTTGAGAAGTCCCTTATGAATCTCCTGTAAAATCCAGCATGTCTCGGTAAACTTCTTATCCTTTTAACTGTTGTAGGTGGAGAAAGGGTTTTTATGACAGAAACCTTTGCTTGGTCAACTTCTAGCCCAGCTGTAAAAATTTTGTGTCCCAAGACAATTCCTTTTGTTACCATGAAATGACATTTTTCCCCATTCAGAGCTAAATTCTTGTCTTGGTACCTCTGTAGTACAGTCTCTAAATTTTTAGAAAGAATGACTACTCAAAACTAGATATACACTAAGAAGTCATCCATAAAAATATCCATAGCCTCTTCCACCAAATCTGAGAATATGGACATCATGCACCTTTGGAAGGTTGCAAGAGCATTACATAATCATAATGGCATCCTTCTAAAGGAAAAGGTGCCATAAGGACATGCTCAAGAAATAGTTTATCCTGATCCTCAAGGGCTATGGAAATTTGATTATACTGAATACCCATCAGGGAAATATAAAGTAGGGTGTCAGCTAGCCTATCAGCATCCTAGTAATAAAAAGTGAGATAGTGATCCTTTTTGGTTGCTGTGTTCAATTTTCTGTAATCTATGTAAACCCTCCATCCTGCCATAGTTCTTATAGGAATCAATTCATTCTTCTCATTTCTGATAACACTGAAAGCACATTTCTTGGGAACCACATGAACTAGGCTTACTCAAGGGCTGTCTGAGATTTCATATATAAAGCCAATTAAGACCATTCAGCACTTCTTTTATGACTTCTTTCATTACTAGGTTGATCTTACACTTTGATGTTGAATGAAGGTCTTTGCATTTTCCTCCAACAGGATTTTATGCATACATATGGAAGGACCGATTCCTTTTAAATATTCTATAGACTAAGCAATGGTTTCCCTATACTTATTGAGAATTTCCATCTGTTTCTTTTCCTTATGTACTTGAGTCAAATTTGGTATAATTATTGGTTTAGATTTTTCAAATTCAAGAAAGGCATACTTCAAATGTTCAGGCAATTCTTTTAGAATTAAACCCTCTGAGCTTGTGTTTACTTCTAAAGCCTTCTCTTCATAACTATTAAGTTTTCTATCTTGCTTTCTTCAATGAAGTGTACCTCTTTTAATTCAAAATTGGAGTTAAGAAATTCAACATCAAGATACTGGAAATTCATCTCATTTTCATTCATTGGACTCTTAACCTTACAATCATTTATCAGTTCAGAACTGATGGGAACTTTTGTTTCTACAATCTTATAATTAGTATTATCAAATTCTGACTGTTTCAAACTCTGATTAAGAATGAAATTACATAGCCTCATTTAACCACAGGAAGTAAGCTCTCATTTCTTCACATCATCAAGCTACTCAATGGCAATGAAAGGCCTTGCCCAATAATGAGTGGGACTTGTTTGTCTTCTTCCAATATCAATAACCATAAAGTCCATTGGGAAAAAATGAACTTTCCACTTTGATAAGCACATCCTTATTTCAAGAATGCCCTCGGGTGAGCTAAAGGTTAATGCGCTATCTGAGTCATGGTACAGCATAGGAATTAAGCTCCCAAACTTAAATATTTTGGCTACGAGATAAAGGCAGCAAAGTTGATCTTTGGCTCTAAAATCACACAATGCTTTTCCCATTTTAGAATTCCCTATGGTACAAGGAATAGTAAGCTGCATGGATCCTATATTTTCCTGGTAAAGACCTCTGAATAACTGCACTACAGGTTGTTGTCAGGTTCACCACTCCTTCTTAAGCAATTTTCTTCTTTTTGCTCATATATCCTTCATGAATTTAGTATAATGAGGCATTTTAGTCAATGCTTCTGAAAAATGGATATTGATCTCTATTTTCTTGAACATGTTCAAGAATTTAAAGAATTGCTCTTCTAGCTTAGGTTTGCAGCCTTTGAGGGAATGGGACTTGAGGTTTGTAATCTTGAACCTCTTCTTTCTTTCTTAGATCACCTTCTTTATTGGTTGTTTAAGCACTGCTACTATTCTCTCTTCTTCAATAATTTCAAAAGAAGTGGCACTTCTTTATTTCAACTTCTCAATTTCTATATGCTTTTCTTCCTTAGTCTTCTTCTTTTCATTTCTTCTTTCTTCCAGTACTCTACCACTCCTTAATGTCACTGCCATGTAGTCTTTTGGATTCTTCTTAGTATCACTTGGGAAGACATCCTTTGACTGGTTCTGCATTGCTAGGGCTAGTTTCCTGATTACTACCCAAAAAGTGTTGCTTTATACCTTTAACACTTTATGTTTTGAGCACTTTTGTGTAGTAATTGGCCTAATTAACCCAGTTAGCATGTTTAGGACCAAGCAATGCTACTAATCAAATTTTATGGCAAGTTTGGTTGTTTTTAGGGACTTTATATCTTGAGGACAAGGATTCAGTTTAAAGGCATGAAGAATCCAGGTGCAATTCAGAGCCTAGAAGAAAGCAGAACGCAGATCACAGAAGGCAGTAGCAACCTTGCCAATTTCGCAATTGTTGCGTATTTTTGCAACCTCTGTGAAATTTGTCTACAAACTTTGACTTTTTTATTTTTGATTTTTTCCCAGTTTATCCTCGTGTAATAGTGTTATGAGTTGTAGATTTTGGTAATTTGTAAGGGGTTTGGTGTTATAAAATAGCCCCGAAAAGACTTTGTAAACATTTAGTTGATATTTAGTAAAAGCTTCCGCGAGGCACACATTTCTTTTTTGTTTCTGTCTTCCTTTTCTCGACAGCCGACAACCTGAGAAGAGGAGCAGCTAAAACCTTTGTTTCCTTGGAGTAAAGGAAACTGGGTGAAGGTTCTTTATGAAAAGGTGGGGGTTTCCCATGTTTTAACGGAGGTATTTTCCATAATTAATGGTTTCTTTTCAAATGTTGGTTTTAATCCCTTTGGGTTACCTTGAATGATCCAGATTTGATAAGCTTTTATGGTTTATTGGATGCTTATTTCTAGATCCATTAACATTCGTTAGTTATCATCTATGGGTTATTGGAAGGCGATTCAAGGATGTTTTTATTTCCTTGAATCCTAGGATTCGATCCCTTCCAGTTCACGCCCGAATAGTTTAGTATTTGGTAAGCTCGGGCTCATTGGATACTTATAGCTAGATCGGTGATATTGCGTCGATTTATCATTTATGGACCATTAGAAGGTGATCAGAGGTATTCTTACTGTCGAGACCATTAATGGGAAGGAAATACCATTTTCAAGGATATGTATTTAGGAATTCGGTTAATATAGCTAAACCCAGAACCAATTCGGGAGATAACTATATGTTATCCTCGGTAAAGACCCGAAAAACCCCTCCTTTGCCTAGGGCTGCAGAGCCTGTGAGCGGCACTCAAGGAATTTGTTTTCATGTTTGTAGTAAATTTTACTTTTAGTTTTAATCACTAAAATCCCTCTTTTATCGAAAACCAAATATCAATGAAATCACCGGTATAAGCTTTATTATCGAGTCATTTCCCACGAAGAAAACCCATCTTTGTGGATGATCCACTAGAAACCACTATACTATAAATATGCTGGCTAGTATGAAAGTATTAGGTTATAAATTTTGGTGATTAATACCCTGCGGGGCATGAATCATTTGCCTACTTGTGTCTCAGTTTTTCGGAGAGGCGTTTATATTGTATAAACAAATCGTGTTTGCACGGAATCTTTACTAGCTCAGCAAACTTTTGCTCATGTATATTCATCAACCTTTTGTTTTCTCCCATAAAGCTTACTATTTGTTCTTCAAAAGACTAAGACCTTCTCTGGCCCTGATTCTCAACCCTCTAGTTGTTCTGCTGCTACTGTCCTTGGAAACCATGTTAACTATGCTGTTGATGATAATTCTTCACAAGTCTCTGTCCTTGTTGTGTTGTAGGTCCATATGAGAAATTCTCATGGTTTCTCAAAGAATTGGTGTGTGATGAGTTGGAAGATTTATTATTTGTGATTAAAGTTGTAACTCTATTGCCATTGATAAAGTTAAGACTTCCTCCTATTGATAAGGACCATCTTGAGCTAGTACTTCATCATTCAAAACTTTTTGTTGATCTTCCACTGTTCCAACAAGATGGGCAGACTAGTTGCTTCTTTCCTGCATGCTAACTTTTTTCATCAGAGCGTCTAGTTTTGCCTTTATAGTTGACATTTTGTTCAACGCTATCACACCACTTCCTCTCATTCTGTGATCCTGAGTATCGGATGGACCTTTGTAGTTGCTCTTTGCTGATCTTAACAAGCGGTTGCCTCTTGACACTTTTTCTCTTGAACGCTCCAAAACATGCTGCATCTATGATCCCTTTGGATTCATGGCATGGTAGAAAATATCCATCTATGTGATCTGATCAATCCTGTGCATTGGACATCTCTTGAGCAGCTTCTTATACCTTTCCTAGGCATTATAGAGACTTTCATCTTCACCTTGCTTGAATATAATGATTTCGCCTCTCCTCTTTGAAGTGAGAGTATAAGGGAAAAATCTACCCATGAATGCTTCAACCAGCTCATCCCAAGTGTTCACTGATCCATAGGGGAGTGATTCAAACCAAGCGGTACATTTGTATCCCTTAAGGAGAAAGGGAACCTTCTGACTTAATCCACACATCAGGCCCTCACCGCGCAGTTTCACGGTGTTGGCCATCACGGTTACCAATGTGCTCATTGATGTTAATGGATGATGAGTGAAAAAGTTCGATGGTTCGGATGATGAGTAAAATCAGTAACAAGTATTCCGATCAGGTGTGGCGCGCGCTGGATGATGTCCACTCAACAACTGTTTATCAGTTATCGACTTCCATGATTGCGGATGTTTGACCATCATTGGAATTTCTTGTTGTATCTCCCTTTGCTATGCCATAACCACTATTGCAGCCAAATCCGACCATCGCCGGAGTTTTGGTGTCGCGCAATTCGTGTCTAAAGGACCAATTCGATTAAGTTTTTCTATGCATGAGAAGACTTCCCTAAAATGGAAACACATTGAAATCGATAAGATCGATAGACACATAAATATATCTGATAGTTTTTCATTAAAGATTAGTAAATGAGATTCGACTCTTCTTTATTAAAAGCTATTTTTGAAATTTTTGATAAGTAAAGCAAAATATCCAAAATAACAATTTCTCTTTGTTAAGAATGTGTAATCCCCTTAGCTCTATTTTCATTTGATCCACTATTTGCCACAGACTATTCGGTCTTTGCGAAGCGCCAAAAAACTTGTTGATTGATTTTGAACATAGACCAAAACAATTGATTCTTGATACTTTTATTTAAGACAAATTTCGGCCACGGCTTCTAAGAAGCTGGATGATCCCGGCATCGCCCAAAAACTTGTTGAGACCCAAGATATAAAATATGTTTTCTGCCTGATGTGTAAGTTTTTTTAGTTGAAAATTGGTTTGGTCTAGATCATTGCAAGTGCATAGATCATAAAAGTAATACAATGGATTTTAAGTCCATATATAATTCCCACAAGGATAGATTAGAAAAATTTAAAGATTAACTACCCTCACTACTAAAGATCCACCCACTATTTGAATTCCTAGGTTTCATAGTAGAATTAACTCTTTAAGTAAAAATAAAAGAATAAATAATTAATGAAATTTCTAAACTAAATGATTAGAGAGCTACTATGAACTGAAACACATGGGAAGAAAAACATTGTTGTCACCATCTCTTTGTAAGTTTCAAATAAGATAAAGTAATGATATGAATCTTAGAGTTGTCCAAGAGCATAGTAGTGTAGACATGGATTTCTCCCCAACTACAACATGTTTCACTCTTGGCACACCACCTTCTATTTAGACAGTAGGTTTGAAAAGCTACTTATGGGTGGTCATTTCTAGACATGGATTTGTTTCTCTTCAGCTTAGGACTGGAAATTGCTTGCTCCCATGGACAGGATATTGCAAGCCCTTTCCAAATTAAAAGATACCTCAACCATCAATTAGACAAAAATTTCCTCTTCCCTTGATTCGAAACTCAGCCAACACTAGGGTGAAGTTATTCCTCTCAATTGGTGAACTCTCGAGTTAAGCTGCTAGATCCAGTAAGTGGATCTTTAGCCGGGCACATTCTGTTGTCTGTCGAGGAGAGGCCTTGAAAGAAAGGTTAGATCATACAATCGATGTATCAAAGTAATCCCCGAAAGTTCATTGGTTAAATATTAGTCGAATTACCCATGATCAGCACACTCATTATTCTCGGGTAGTCGACTTTGTCACATAGAGGATTACCACGAAAATCAGATGTGATACAGCTCTTTTGGGTACAAAACAACATTATTTAGAACAACTCAATATATGAGTAATACCGGTTAATTCACTCCAATTTTCTTACCAAACAACATTAACTCTTACAATAAATAATCCCAACAAACTATTCTTCCCAAAAAGAGCTTAGCCCTTTAAAATCTGGATCACAAATCACAATGACTAGCTAGTTAAAACATTTCATTTAGATGCAATCAAGCGGCGCAAAATGAGTTGCAGAATAAATTCCAATTTTCATTTAAGTCTAGACAAAATTGAAAACCGATATACAGAGAACCAGCTCGAATTTCGAGTTGAGATCCTTGCTTTAATCCTAGCGGAGGCGAATCAAAGCAGTTTGAAGGAAATAACATAAAAAAAATTAAAAAATGAAAAATATATATAATGAGACTTCAGCTTTCCCCAAAAATCACGAGACTTCAAGCGAAACCATTTGGAAGTGCACACTACTCCCTAAGCTTCTATTTATAGGCTCAGTCTTGGGCCCTAAAAGCGGGCCCGAGGAGTCACGCGCCCGAGCTGCGTGCTGCCCTAACTGCTACTGTTTGGGTGATACCGTGATGATGTTGTGACATCGGAGTTGTCGATGTCGTAGGTTCTAACTGATGTCGCGACATAAAAAAAATGTTTGACACTGTCCAGTTTCAGTGATGTGTCCATGTCGTGACGATGTCGCGACATGGAAGTGTATTGTTATGAATTCATTACGATGTCGCGACACTATTCTTGTGTTCGCGACATTTAGTTGGTGCGACATTGCCACGATCTTCGCGACATTTTCTATTGATGCCCTTGCTTGTACACATGCCACGATGTCGCGACGATTGCCTCTATAGGTATGATCCTATTAAAAGGCGATGTCCGACATTTCACATTTTTAATATCGGCGATATTAAATTAAATGGCTCTGAAATCCTTTGCCATTGTTTTTGGTTAATGTTGTGACATTTATTCAGTGTCACAACATTTTGACTTGTCTCACCAATAAGGCTGCCTTAAGTGAATGTCGCAACATTACCTATTCTGATGTCGCGACATTGGATGTGATGGCCTCCAGTGTTCAAGCTTTGGCTAATGTCGCGACATTGTTTTGATGTTGCAACATTTGAACGATGCACTTCTTCCGCTTCCCGGTGATGTCGCGTACGCGTTGACATGATGTTCGCGACATTGAATAATGAACATAATTTGACAAATTTAGAGTTGTTTGTGATGTTGTGACATTTACGCATCAGTGCTTTCCCTTCTCACGTGATGTTGCGACATTGGAAATTTTAAAAACAATGTTAGTGACGTGGCCCTTTGATAAGTCCTAAACTCATCTATTTTTAATTCATTTTTCTGGCATATTTTTGGAAGTTTATAATTCATTTGAATGCTTAATTATGAAATATTCACCAACTTTGTGTTTTGTAGGTTTGAATGCGAGGAAAAGAAGCAAATCCAGGCAGAAAATAGAGAGGCGCGAAGTGGCTAAGCGGGAAATGTAGCGACATAATTTCGGAGAAAATGTCGTGACACCAACCTCCAATAAACTAGAAGCTATGTCGCAACAAGAAATGCTATGTCTCAACAAAGTTGAAGCTGAACTCAAGGTTATAAGTGAGCTTTGTCGCGACATTTCACAACTTTATCGCAACACAAAATGAGAAAGATTGAATGATAAAATGTTGCCTTGATAAATAAAAGGATTTACAACATAATAGTAATCAAAAGAAAAAACTTTGTTGCGATAATGGATTTTCCTGTCACGACAGTGATTGAAAAGTTGTTGAACCACAATGTTGCAATATCATTATTTTTGCCGCGACAATGATCAAGCAATGACAGTAGAGTTTGTCACCAGCAATCAAATGTATGTATTGACAGTAAAGCTCTGAGTAAGAGATTTCTATAACGACAGAAAATGGAAGAAAAATGAGAAAAGCCAAGACAATTTAGTCACGACAAAGATTTATATGTTGCAACAAACAGTTTAGCCAGCAATAAAGATTAAGAAAGGAAATATGCCACGACATTTTTAGAGTATGTCGTAGCATAGAGTTCAAATTCAACAATGCAAGACAATAAGACTATGTCACGACAAAGAAAAGATGCTGTAATGACAACAACGTATGCAACTATGAAATTCTATCGCGACAAAGAAAGAGCCTTTGTCGCGACAAGGTTGAGAAGAGGAACCACCAGACAGAATGTAAGCATAAAAGCAAAGTGAAGGCAAGAAGCTTTATGCGACAAGAGATTTTATGTCGAGACATTTTTCAAAATGTGAGGAATGACAAGTTAGGTACACCTTGAGGATTTTATGTCGTGACCTGAAGACACTTATGTAAGTGACAATTTTAAACGGCTTCCAACAAAACTTTGTCGTGACATTGTCAAATTATGTTGCGACATAAATCAAGGAAAGCGCGGAAGCAAATAATACAAAAATTCTTATTAGTATTACTTTCCTTTAGTTTAAACAAAACATTTTTAAACATTGGAGTTCAAATAGTGAGGATCTTGAGTAGATGGGTAGTTGATCTTTTGATTTATCATCAATCCTCGTAGAGTGATATCTGGACTTAAATCAGTTTTACCCTACTTGTATGACCTGTTCACTTGTAGTAACATAACATAAACGCATTGTGCAAAATCCATTACATAGTTCCTTTTAACTTCCCGTTCTTTGCTTAGAAAGAAAAGAAAGGATTTCTCAAAAGAAAATAGAGAGAGAGAGAGAGAGTTTCAATCTTTTTTTAAGGTTTTCCCTTATGATTATGTCTATGTTGGTGCTATAAAATTTGGGAAACCTGAATCGAATAAAAAATAAAATCAGGTCTTTTTTGTTACGTGGACTCAAGCATTCAAAAAGTTTATTTCTTGAATAACAATAACAAAATTCATTATAATTTAGAATTAGAAATATAAAAAATAATTTCATAATTAATAAATTAAATAATAAAAAATTTATTAAATATTAAATTGAATTAAATATTCCATTTTTTAAATAATAGGTCTCTTTTTTCTTATTTTTGAATCCAATGAAAATCGAAGTAAATAGTAAAGAAAGAAAAAGCACGAAAAATATTAAAATAATAATAAGAACTCACATTTTGATTCTATTTTGACTCTATATCATAAGAATGGAAATAGTTCTTCTTATTATTGTTGTTGCTTTAATGACAATCCTTTTTGTTTTCAAACCTTTAATAAAAGAGTTAAACGCATATTTTTATCAAATTTAGTCTAACAAGTTTTTGGGGAACTTAAAAGTCTTTGGATGGAACTGCTAATTACTTCATCAGATTTGGTCTATATTAAAATCAGCCAAACAAGTTTATGGCGCCTTTGCCAGGGATTAGAAAAGATGAATTAAATATCAATATTTTAACTAAATGAAATTGCTAATTTGGATATTTTTCTACATTTTATCATAAATTCAAAATCACAAAAATAGTTTTTTAAGCATGTAAGTAGATAAGCTACTAAAAAATATTTTAAGAGCATAAATCTGATATAGTTGTTTTCCACATATTTCATTGATCTCAATGTGTTTTGATTTTAGGAGATTTTACATGCATAGAAAACCGAGAAGCGAGTGCTACACCTTTGGATCTGAGAACTAGAAAGAACAACGAGAATCGAGAAGGTTAAAAA
The DNA here is from genome assembly GCA_016808115.1 of Tetrastigma voinierianum. Lineage (NCBI taxonomy): Eukaryota > Viridiplantae > Streptophyta > Magnoliopsida > Vitales > Vitaceae > Tetrastigma > Tetrastigma voinierianum. The sequence goes on along the minus strand of JAEQBH010004278.1, from coordinate 98,010 downwards.
GTGCTTAATCGATAACAATGGCAGGTTAGAGAGAAAGAGATACAGCCTATTCAGGAAAAGCAAGCGAGAGAGACCTTAGAGGCAAATGACTATGAGGATTTTTGGAGCTGAATTTATTCAAGATGAATACCTCTTGTAGAGACGACACGCTATAGAAGCCAACAATTTTGAACTTAAGCAAAAACTTTGATACATGTAGTGCGAAACACACCAATTTACTAGGCATCTGGTAGAAGACCCCCGATGAGCATATGGGAATCTTTATTAGGATTGCAAATACAATCAAGTTGAATGGGGTGAGACACGAAGTAATTAAGCTACAAATTGTTTCCATTTTCAGCGAAATGTAGGTAGCAAACTTGGTTTGAATCACTACTGGATGATGAACAATTAGGAAAAATTGGTAGGCCTTCGCGAGCAGATTCTTCCCTCACGCCCACCGCTTACGAGAAAGAAGAGGAAATCATAGTGTTCAAGCAAGGAGAGGATGAAAGTCTCTATAATGCACATAGGAAAGATAAAAAGATTTCTGAAAAGATTCCCGATGCATGGAATGATCGACCACCGGATGGATATTTTTATCATTCTATGAATTATGTAGCCTTTTCATGGGTGTCTCGTTAATGACCGTCAACCCGCGGAATACTCGTGGACGTCGGATAACCCGACACCACTCATGAAAATCGGGAAGAGTCTCCTTTGTACGAGGAGCTCTACCCAAAACCTGACCTCATCTGATAATTTTACAAGCGACCACTGCAGGTCCACGTCTGAATAAAATGAGTAAAATATTTTTGGTCCATACATAAATACTCACCAAAATACATCAACCAACTATCTCCCAATAGCTCAAAGAGTTATTACATTACTCTTAATACAAACACATATTAAAATGAAGAATTCTAATATGTTATACGAAACATCAAAGCCCACTGACCCGACTTTCTTAAATCGGCCTCCTAAGAGCACGAATCTTCTCGAGCAGTCCACTATTACTGAAATAATATTCCCTCGACAAGGTAAGCAATGACCAGTAGTGAAAATCTCCTACATGGGTTACTCTCGACCTAAGTGCACATGCAATGATTCAACATAAACACACACTCAAGCAAATACATGATCCTACTTGAATGTCTACATACACCCGATCAGTGTCTCGAGTCCTCACAGACTCCCTCACGCATGCCTAAGCCAATGCGAGAAAAAAACCTCCTTTTCATTTCTTTCATGTCATACACTCACACCTAATTTTCTAGGTTGCCCCGGTGCATATGAAATGCATTATGCCATTATCAAACCACACATGCCAATATATCATTTACACATATATTAACAAAATTTACATATATGCCACATGTTATTTAATTCACATCAATAATATCAAAATTAGCTCACTTGAGCTAATTACAATTCATTACCAGTGGCTTACAAACAATTATATTTTTATATAATTCCACATCATGTTAACACATTTAATTACATGCATTAACATATTAACTCTCACACAATTCCAAACCCATTATGCGATATATTTACATGCATGTATTAGCACGATTAATTCCCATAATTCACTTATTCGATTCTCAATCAATAATACCAAATTAGATCCACATGGACTAATTAACCAGTCAAGCAATTCATTTTTGAATGCTCCAACATCATAAAAATCCACATAAAAAATCACATCACTATTCATGTGAGCGATTGAAAATCCTTGTGTTAGCAACATTCCACGGCCCACTGACTAATAATGGATTTTCTCCACTCGATTCAAATGTTTTGAGACCGAAAACACGGCTAATCCAAGCCTCAGAACATCCCCAACCATTTACATGGCTCTTAGCCAAAGAATAACACAAGTAGGAAAAGATCCTTACCTCTTAGAGTTGTCGGAACTCCACCAAATCGGTGTCCACGCGTAGCCTCGCCTCGTAGATCGACTTTGCTTCTTGCTCTGTTGAGAACCAACGGTCCGAACGACCGCAAATCTAGAGAGAATGAGCTCCTTCTCTCTCTAAAATAACAAAAATCTAGCCCCTGCACCTCCACTGCCGATTTGTCTCTCAAAATGAAGAAGATAACACTATTTTCTTTTGTTTTATTCTCATTAACCTTTCATTAATTCCCAATGTGTCCCTTTTGTCTTGATTTTTGACACTTGGCACATTCTAGGCCATCCATTTCATCTTCTCACTAATCATGCAACATATTGTCACATGAGTACATATGCCAGAGTGACTCTTAATCAAGTCATATCTTCCTGAATTTGTTTCACGGCACGAGCACCGATGCCTCAAGCTGTGAAATTAGAAACATCTTGGAATTCGTGAAATTTGATGTGGTAGCTAGATTTGACGATTCTTGGTGAAATCGTTTCATCATCCGAGATCTATAAAAATTTGGTTTTATGAAATAACCATTTTGCCCCTTCCGAGAAAAAGTGGATTATCTCGGGTTTTTCTAAATTATACCTCCAAGGAGTATAATTGATCACGACTCACATGGAGATTTCAAGAGAAAAAATGCTGAAGAGGCAAAGCAGTTGATAGAAGACCTTGCCAAATGCAATTATAAAGCTCTAGTTGAGACTTCAGGGAGCAGCAACAGACTAAAAGGAAGTGGTGTGATAGAGCTGAACTGGATGGCTGCCATAGAAGCAAAACTAGATGCATCGATGAACAAGATGGGAAACCATGAAAGATACTCTGTTTCACATGAAATTAGAGAACCGATTTGATAAAAATGAGAAAAGGAATAGTTGAAGAAGGACTAACCCATGAAAGTCCTTATCAAGTTAAGGAGGCACAGTATCTCAAAGCTAATAGAAGTTACAACTTTAAGCCTAATCTTAACTTGCCAACCCATTACACACCAGCACTCAGGAACCATGAGAATTTCTCATATGGAGGTAGAGCCTAGCAAGGTCAAAGACCTAGGCAGAATTTTCAACAACATTATCGCTGCACAAGGATTCGACAACAACAACTTCTAGCATTAGCAAAGGAAGTCCGGAACGAAATCAGGAACTCGAGGAGATCTTTCCTTTGAAGAACAGATGTTTACTTTCATAGGAAAATAAGAATTTGCAACATTGGCAGGCAGAAAGGAATTGTTGATCTATAGCGGCATTTCAAGCAAACCTGTTGTGTTTCGAATATCTGAATGCCTCTCACGAAAAATCTAGAGACACAAGTAGGGTAGCTGGCCCTAGCAATGAAGAATCAGCCCAAGGATGCCTTCCTAAGTGACACAAAGAAGAATAAAAAATATTGTATGGTGGTAACTCTAAGAAGTGGAAGAGAGATAGAAAGCAGAAAAGAAGAAGAGAAGAAAAAGACTGAAAAAGTTGAAGGAAAAGAAACTGGAAAAGAAAACAAGTTGAGTGGTTCAGACTTGGCTGAAGAGACTGAAAAAAAAGAGGTGCAGATTTAGCAGTAGGTGGAGAGAGAAGAATTGAAGAAGAAAGAGGATAAATAAGCCTACATTCTTGTTGTTCCCTTCCCTTAGAGGCTTCAGAAAGCTAAAATGGAAGAACAGTTCTCTAAATTCTTGGATGTCTTCAAGAAAATAGAGATCAACCTCCCACAGGGACATTAAACTCAGATGCCCTAATTATGCTAGGATTTTAGGACATTCTGAATAAGAGAAGAAACTTTGCTGAAAAATGAGTGGTGAATTTGATAGCTACATGCGTCTGAAGTTAATCAGGAGCTTACGAGGAGAAGATCCGGTATCATGCGGCTTCACCATTCCTGCACCATTGGGAATTTTGAATTCAAAGAAAACATTGTGTGACTCAGGAGCTAGCATCAACTTGATGCCTTATCAGTGGTTAGAGACTACGTTTTGAGGACCTTACTCATAAGCTATGACTTTACCAAATGGAAAATAGGGCAGTAAGCGGCTAGAAGGAGTCTGCCCAGATGTATACTCACCAAAGTTGGAAAAATTCATTTTCCCTATGGACTTGTAATCATGGATATGGAAGACACACAAGTTCCACACTTCTTGGAAGACCCCTTTCACGACCCCCTTGAAGCTACCTTGATAGATGTGAAAAAAAGGGAGAACTCACTCTCGAGTAGGAGAAGACGATGCACACTTCAGATTCAGACACAAGCTTAAAACAACCTTAGTGTGAAAGTATAGATTGTAAGATTGTAGAAACAATAGTTCCCATCAGTCCTAAATTGATGTTTGGTTGTAATTTTAAGAACTCAATCAATGAAAATGAGATGAATTTCCAGTATCTTGATGATCTTGATTGTGAATTTCTGCATTCCAATTTTGAATTAAAGGAAATAGTCTTTAGTTTGAATGAGAACAGTACAGAAAAGACAAGCAGCAATGAAGAGGAAGCAAAAGAAACAGAAACAAGTTCAGAAGGGTTAACCTTGAAGGAATTACCCAGACATTTAAAGTATGCTTTCTTAGAACCAAAAAAGCAAAACTTGTTATTATTTCAGCTGCATTGACCAAGCTTGAATAATAGAAACTGTTGGAGATTTTGAGAAAATACAAGGGAGCAATTGCTTGGTCAATAGAAGATTTGAAAGGAATCAGTCCTTCTATCTACATGCACAATATCCTTTAAGAGGATAATGCAAAGACCTCTACTGAACATCAAAGAAGAATAAATCCAGTAATGAAAGAAGTTATCAAAAAAGAAGTGCTGAAATGGCTGAATGTAGGCTTCATATATGCAATCTCATCTGGCCTTAGGTGAGCCACATTCTTATGGTTCCCAAGAAAATTGGATTCATTGTGATCATAAATGTGAGAAGAATGGAGTGGTTTCTCTCGGGAATTGTGACAAGGATGGAGGGTGTGTATAGACTACAAAAACTAAACAACCTTTCTGAAAGGATCCATTGCTCGTCTACTTTCATTGACCAAATCTTTGGATAGGTTAAGCGGGACACCCTCATTCTTGTTTTCTTGATGGATATTCTGGTTATAACTGGTGCTATAGCCCCTTAGGATCAAGAAAACTACATTTACATGTCCATATGGCTGCTTTTTTTCGGAAGGATGCCATTTGGATGTCGCAATCTTCTGCCACCTTTCAAAAAGATGTGTAGTGTCTATGTTTTCAGATTTGGTGGAAGAGGCTGTAAAATTTTTCATGGATGACTTCTTAGTATATGGATCCAGTTTTGAGAAATATTTGGAAAATTTGGAAACAGTACTTCAGAGGTGTCAAGACAAGAATTTAGCTTTGAATTGGGGAAAATGTCATTTCATGGTAATAGAGGGTTTTGTCTTGGGGCACAAGATTTCTGCAGTTGGGTTAGAAGTAGACCAATAAAAGGTTTCTATCATAAAAACTCTCCTGCCACCTACAACTGTTAAGGGGATAAGAAGTTTCCAAGGACATGTTGGTTTTTATAGGAGATTCATAAGGGACTTTTGAAAAATCTCTAGACCATTATGCATATTATTATTAGAAAGATCACAATTTTGATTTTGATGAATCATGAAAGGTACGTTGATGAGAAATTAAATCCAGATTGGTTACAGCTCCCATCATGGTAACATTTGGGTGGGGTTTGAAATTATGTGTGATGCAGTGATTGCATCTGGCGGGGGCTTGATGGAGTGCAAAACACTCATATTATACTCGCATCGATCTTCCATTTTCTGTTTTATTTTAGAGTAATTTTATAGTTTTGTGACTAGAATCTGCGATTTGATGCATTGTGAATGCGGAGCATTGGGGGCGAAAGGCACGTGAGCGATTTGGAGCAAATGGGAACAAGCGATGAAGTACACACATCGCGTCGCGCTGATGTCCCCACGTCGCGGCGTCCCATCACGGCGTGGGGGTCAGCAATTGCAAAGTCAGCAAGCCTCAGCGATAAAGTGGCGTCTCACGTCGTAGCGCCGCCCGCGTCGCGACGTCTCACGTCGCGGCGTCTCATCCGCTGGCGTCATTTCGAGATCTGCACCTATCGTTTAAAGTCGCGAATGATTGAAAGGGGGTATGTCGGGAGGCGTGCGAACAAGGCGCGGAATTCGGAGGCGGAGTGACCGCAGGACGAGGAAGTGCGGGATTTGAAGTACGCCTTTCATTGTTTGGATATTTTTCGGATAGGAGAATGATGTTTTTTACTACTAAACATTTTCTTCTTTTCATTCATGATGTTACAGATCTATTTCTGGGGTTATGTTGAACCTTGTCATACTATGTTCATGGATTAAAGTTTGAAACTTTATATTATTGATTATTTCTCAATATGTTGTAACTATTCTATGCCTATGATTTAATCGTATATTTGATGTAAAGCCAGCATTGGCATAATTACACTTCGGAGATCGAGATTAGAGATGAGGGTATTCAGGGATCTGGGTAGAGTAGACTTCAGTTGATTCGGTAAAAATAGAGATATTAGAACTTTGAAGGTGGAAGTGGGGTTAGGACATTAATGCATTTCGAATGCGGAGTCGGGATAGAGATATGCTGGATTCTATTCGCGAGATAGGCGGATATACCTCGGAGAGGATACCTTGTAGAAAGATCCTTCTGATGACATAATGGAATATCTTGAATAATAACATATTTAAGATTAATCCATTGAATGTGAAAGGGAGAAATATAACCACTGGAAGCTCAAAACCAATACTTTAATTGAATCAATAGTTTTAGGTAATCTTTACATGTTGAATTCCCTCCCAGAGTCATCTTTAAGATATTATCTAAGTAGAACCTTTGTAGTCAATACACTGCCCCGTGGATCGACATTCCACTCCACGAGTACACTATATACTACTTGGAGCGACGCGTACTTGCACATATAAAGTGATATTTTTATACACCGCATTTTCCGCTTGTCAAGTTTTTGCGCCGTTGTTTAGACAGTTTAGATTGGATATAGAGAATTACAAATAGATACTCAAATTTTCTTTACTTTTGCTTATTTTACAAGGGTAATTTGGCTTTGTTGGCTCGTGTGTTATCACAAAGATAGGTTTCAAGAAGTACATGCGTACATCGAGATCAAAATAACCACCTGTTTGATCCGAGCCGTAAAGACTTCTCGCATTTATTGCGCGAGAACAGAGAAATTGCAATCGCATTAGAACCAATAGTCATGGAAACACCTAAGAACAAGATCTTGGCATTGAACACCAACCACAGAGGGCCGAAAATGGGAATCACGGAAGGAATCAAGCACCCTAAAGCATTTATACAAACATGATCCTTTCATGCTATTGATGAGTCTGCATACCACCAACTCGTTGTTTAGACAAATGCATCGACGGCCACCTGTTCAAGCAAACAATTTCGAATTGAAGTCAATCACAAGATGTATGCTTCGATATTCATTCCATGGACTACCCCATGAGAACCCGAACATGCATTTGACTAACTTCCTAAGCTCATGATACTATCAAATACAACTGAGTTACTTAAGAAGCTCTAAGGTTACGCTTGTTCCCACTTTCACTCGATAGAGCAAACACCGGCTAACTAAATACCACCGCATTCCATTACTACATGGAATGATTTATAAAAACACCAAGTTCTTCCCACCTTCGAAAATCGCACAACAAGAGATCAATAATTGACAACCTGGAGGGGAGAACCCGCAGAGGCATGGGACGATTACCTAATTATCGCAGAAGTGCCCACACCACCGCCAACCGCATGGATGCAAGTCCACACTTTCTATAATGGGTCGAGAAATGCAACTAGAACAATGATCGATGCTTCACCGATAGAAAGCACCCATGAAGAAACCACAAGACTGCCTATGAAATCTTAGAAGAGGGTCACGACTAACACTAATCGCTGGCCTAGAGAGAAGGCTACACCAGTAAGCACGGTGGGTGGAACAGATAACGAGGTCCTCAACAATCTGGTGAATCATGTGGCACAGCTGACTAAGCAGTTAAATAGATAGCAAGGAACCGCAAACGCAATCCAAACCAACCAATGGGAGTTATGTGAATTCTGTGGTGGACCACACAACAAAGATTCCGGACGTCACTGAAACCCTACAAGTAGAGCGCTCTCCGCGACGTGTCCGTGTTTAATCGGGACCAATCACAACAAAGAAGGACCGCCGGGGAAATTTATCGACCGTGAATCGTACAGCGGCGTGAATAATCGTAAACTGTAATAGTCGAACAATCAAGGATATGGTGGCGGAATAATTTAACAATATGCCATCGACCTGAAGAGTGAACCAACCTCTCGAGAAGCTGGATTTAGAACAAACTCTTGCACAGATGTTAACTTCCCACTCTGCCTTTATGAATGAAATGAAGGCCAACATGCAGCAGCAAGCAACCCAGTTGAACAATCAAGCAGCACAACTGAGAAGTTTGGAGGCACAAATGGGCCAAATGGAAAACTTATCGATTTAAAGGCAACCGGTTCTTTTGCCGAAAGCAATTCAGAAGTAAACCCAAGAAGAGTATGGAATGAGCATGTTAAAGCAAATATGCCGAAGGAAAGAATGGAATCACAAATTTGCAACCCCAACAGAGAACGCTTAGAGACTCGAGAAGGCTACCCAATGTATAAAAGATGATGCAGATAAAGAACAGCCTCAAGAGAAACAGTCATCAGAGACCTCTATTGAAGCAAAGGCCAGCATAACGGCTCACCCACAAATAGCCTCAAGAAGCATAAATCGATAAGCACCACGAAATTCATGGATGTTCAAAAGCCGTATATCAATATCCGGTATTTGTCGATGCCCTAGAGCAAGTATGCCCGGGCTATGTAAAATTCATGAAAGACATCTTATCCCATAAGAGACGATTAGCTGATTTCAAACAAGGAACTTAATCAGGAATGCAAGCACATCCTTCAGAGGAAGCCGCCACGGTGCTTATGACCCAGCGCTCACCTATCCCTTGCACAATTGGAAATGCTATTTTGAAAGACACTATGTGATTTGGGTGCCGCATTAATCTTATGCCCTTATCCATTTTCTGCCGTTTGGGATTAGGAGAAGCCCCGCCCGACTACAAATACTCAAATTTGCAGACAGATCTTTGAAGCATCCGAGAGGGATAATAGAAGATGTCTTAGTAAAGGTCGACAAATTTATCTTTCCAGCAGATTTCATTGTTTTGGATATGGAGGAAGATAAAGAAATACCAATAATCTTGGGAAGACCATTTCTTGCAACTGGCAAGGCAATGATTGATGTACAAAGGGGCGAATTGAAACTCGAGAGCACAAGAAGAGAGGCGAAGTTCAACGTGTTTGATCTAGTTGGAGACACCCAGCAGTAGTGCGATACCCGTCTCATGGCCGAAATGGTTGAGGCTATAGTGTCTAGCCAAAGTGGTCTCACTGATCCTTTGGAGACTAGCCTAGTGGAGAATGAGTCTGAGAACCTGAGCGAAGAGGCAGAAGAATATGTCAAATGGATGGACTCTTTCGGACACAATAGACGGAAATACTTCGAATCTCTGGGTGAAGGAGTTAAAAAGCCGGGTCCCATCATCGGAAAGCAACCACCCAAAATGAACAAAAACTCCTACTCTAGCCATTTGAAGCATTCATACCTTTGGGGTCGAATCTACGTTATCTGGGATTATCTCAAAGATCTTTGACCGCACTAGAGGAAGAAGTTTACCGAGAGTCCTTCGAGATCACACACGCACTCTGGATGGTCTCTAGCCGATCTAAAAGGGATTCGTCCTATGTGCATGCATCAGATTTATTAGAAGATGGACATAAACCGCCAGTGGAAGCGCAGAGGAGGTTAAATTCGACAATGAAGGAGGTAGTTCGGAAAGAGGTTCTAAAATGGCTAGATATCAGTGATTTATCCCATTTCGCATAAAGGTATGGGTAAGCCTAGCCTGTGAAAATAAATGTGGAGGAACAACCGCCATCGTGGACGAAACAACATCTTATCATTGCTCTAGAACAGCTACCGGTGGAGAATTTGTGTCGATTATCTGTTTAACAAGGCCACTCGAAAAAGATCACTTTTTTCATTGCCGCTCTAGATCATGCTCGATCGACATAGTCGGTATGAATATTATTACTTTGATGGATATTCCTACATAATCAGTCTGCCATAGCCTCAAGATCAGAGAAGACAACATTCACTGGTCTCGTATGGTACATTTCGCATTCGGCGATGCTCTTCGATCGTGCAATGCAACGTACTTTTCAATTATGTATGACGGCCATATTTCTCGTATATGGTGTAGAAGACAATTGAGATCTTTATGACGATTTCTGGGTGAATGGGAAATTCATTCGACAATTGTTTAGAAAACTCGGTGAGTTACTCTTTTGCAAGATGTGAAGAGACCCCAAACTTAGTACTCAATTAAAAAGTGTCATCTACGGTACAAGAGGGTATTGTCCTCGAACATAGGATCTCGCAAAGAGGATGGAGAGATAGGCGAAGATTGAAGCAATCGAGAAGTTACCCACCTCGTCAGCAGTGATTCAAGCTTTCTAGCCACGTTGGATTCTATAGGCGGTTCATCAAGGATTTTTCATGTGATTGCAAAACCACGTCAGAACTTACTCAGTCCAAGGACCGAATGGAGTTCGATTCGCAATGTTTGCATGCATTCTCTGCTGAAGGATGTTGGTTTCACCCATTGTCAGGGCACCCGATTGGTCTTTTTCCTCGCTTGAACTCATGTGTGACGCCACGACTTCGCTGACAGCGCCTCGCGTAAACGAGAGAAAATCTTCAGGTAATCTATTATTGAAGAACCTGAATGATGCTCACCGAATTAGCGCCACTACGTAAATAAAATCTAATATGTTTGCTTGACAAGTTCAAATATATTTGATTGGCAACAAGGTCGTGGGTACACTGATCATTCGGCCATTAAGTAATTTGATGACCAAGAAAGATGCAAACCCCGATTAATTCAAGTGGTCCTGTCGCAAGAATTCGATGTAAAATTAAAGACAAGAAAGGCACCGAAAAACCTAGTGGCGCACTTCATCTTTCACGACCGGAAGGGGCCGTAGATGATGTCCCAGTTGAATGACGAATTCCCGCACGAGAAACCTTAGCTATTGAGGAAAGAGGGCGCTCCATGGTTCGCAGATTATGTGAATCATTTGGTATTTAAAGTGGTCCCTCCTAATTTAGCTATCGCAGAAGAAGCAGGTTTTCGTGACACTTGAAACACTACTTACTGGGAGGAGCCAATTCTATATAGACACCGTGGTTGATCAGGTACAGAGATGTGTTCAAGATGAAATGCGATATCTTAAACCATTGTCACACCCTACCGTGTGGTGGACACTTTGGTGGCCGTGAGAACAAAGTCTAAGGTGCTTCAACTGGCTTTACTCCGCCTTCCTTGCTTATAGATGCTCATCACTGCTTTCCACTTGTGATAATGTCAACGAATGGGAACATCTCTAAAGGACTGAGCCACCCATGCACCCCATTTCGAGGTAGAATTGTTTGATTTATGGGGGATAGATTTCATGGACCATTTCCCCGCATCGTACAACAACTCGTACATTTTGTCAAGCAAGACTATGTCTCAAAGTGGGTAGGAAGCGATTCTAACACGCACCAATGATGCCAAGGTTGTGGCTCACTCCTCAAGCAAAGAATATATTCTCAATGCTTTTGGAACTCAGCTTTAATCATTATAATGGTACCCATTTCTGCAATAAGGTAATTGATAAGGTTTTGCAAAAGTATGGGGTACGTCATCGTACATCTCTTGCATACCACCCACAATCTAACGGACAAGCAGAGGTATCAAATCGAGAAATTAAATACATTCTCAAGAAGACAATTAACAGCTCCAGGAAGGATTGGTCTAAAAAGATGGACGATGCACTCGCATACCGTGACAAACATTTAAAACTCTGGGTATGTCACCGCTCGTAATCGCTTATGGTAAAGCGTGTCATCTTTCCTGGAATCGAGCACGAGCCTATTGGGCCAATTGACGCTAAGATGGATAATATAATACCGGAGAGAAACAAATGCTCCAACTCAGCGAACTAGACGAATTCGTAAACGGGGTTATGAAAAACGCCCCGCAGATCTATAAGGAAAAGACTAAAGCCTGCACGACAAACACATCACCGTGAAGGAGTTCATACCGGACAACAAGTTCTTCTATCCACCCCGCCTAAAGCTTTTTCCAGTGGAAATTGAAGTCTCGATGGTCCGGCCTTTTCACAAGAATCCAAGGTCTTTTCACACGGTAAAGCAGAAGTTGGCCATCCTCGAAAGGCACATTTACGCCACCACCCAACGATCAGCTTTATTATGGAGGCGTAGTTTCATGCATAAGCAAATCATTCCTTTGACATCAACAGACAAGATGTCGTAAGCGATCATAAGAGTTCGGTCTGAGCACATTGCGACTAAGGTCAGCTGAAATAACGACATTAAACATGTAGCCGAGGCAACCCAAGTGTTTCTTAAACTTTTCCTTTTCTTAGTTCCAATTTCTATTGTTTATTTTCAAAGAATATAGGGTTTCTAGCTTTCTCTCCGTGATCTGTGCCACGTAGGGTGATCCCGAATCAACAAAATTTATATCCTGTTCCTCCTACTACCGTAGTCAAGCTACCCGCAGATAAATGTCTAGTATCGAACACAGGATGGGTCAGACAAATGATTTGAGTGAAATCAACCGTGAATTAAATTTGGATTTTGGGGTTTGGGTAAAAATGTGGGTCAGGTTTGCAAACTAAAATTTAAATAAAGTAAAATGTAAAATGAACTCCTCAAGTCTCGCCACCGGTTTAGTGGTTCTATAACCAACATGTCCCTCGGGTATTTTTTTTTCTTCTCACTTAGGAGGATGACATATATAGTCATTTCAAACCGATCTTCATTTAGCTTTAAAAACTAAACCCTATGGATTTTCCCTTTGAAACATAGCATTTTAAATGGGCATAAATGTCTCTAACAAAGGAAAACACATCTCAGAAACCCTACTCCACGATAACTAGCAGGAGACAACTAACTGAGCCTCAATGGATCTAGTGAAAGTATCCATTAAACCCAAAAAGCTTGCCAAATACACATTAAAGAGAGCATGCTTAAGAGATTTTAACCTAAGTGAGAAGCAGGAACGTAAACAACCATAAATACGTATGGAAAATAGGGAACCGTGAGTTACCTCCACACTTAGCTACCACCGCCCTCTTCAAGGAGGAATATTCAACATCCTCCAGCTGTCATCCTCGAGGAGGTTTTGGCACTGAGAAATGGAAAAAGAAAAAGAAAGAAAATAAAAGGAAGCCGCGGGAAACGGCTCCGCTTCAGATATCCCGAAATTCAAGTCTATCCTTTGATTTGTACATACCGAGACTTATATAGATGCTCAAAGTGTAAGGGAAGTTACAAAAACCAAAATCTGAAGGTTATTAGGTAAATGGAAAAAACCAAAAGTTGTAGAAAAATCATGGAAAAGCAGGGAAAAATTAGTGAGGAACAAAGGTTTCAGGATGGCACAAAGTGGCCGTGGCAAAAGCACTCCTGCAGGGTCCAATTTTCTTCACATTTTGCTCTTCTTTCCTTCTCGGGACCCTTGATTTGCAATGGTGAGTTTGATTCAATTCTTCGCTTGGATCGACTAACAATTTCAGATAATTAGCTCGCAGAAAAACCGCAAAATTTGCCACAAAATGCGATCATTAAAATAGTAGGGACCTTAATGTAAATCAGTTAATTAGCATGATTAGTACACAAAAAGCACTCAAAACCTATAATAAATAGGTTCAAAATAAAGACTTCAAGCACTAATCACACCCCCCCAACCGACACATTGCTAGTCCCCTTAGCAATGAAAGAAAGAAAGAAAAAAGAGCATACAACGATAATAAAATAATGTTCACAAAATTATATTTCAAAAAAAAGGTTGTGAATGAGTAATGCCTAACCCTAAGGAAAATCATCGCCGTGTCCAATAACTATCACGAGAATAAATTCCATACAAAATTGAGTGCGTCAAAAGAGCTTCCTTCTCGATGACTCCAACCGTAAACTTCCACCAAAATTCCAGTTGTTTATTCGACAACAAGAATAATAACCGGCCAAACCGCACTCTCCCCAACCTAGCTACAAACTACGACCTAGCATGCTAAACTCAACCTAAATAGATCAGGACCCACCTCTTATTCCAATAATTCTTTAGTTAGGTGCAATGCTGAGGAATCGACCTCACCAAAGTCCATGTAACAGGGATCTACCGATGACTCCCAACCAATTAAGGTTTAGGGCACCAAGTCATAAGGATCTTTCAACCACAAACTCTTCAGGTTTCACCCCGGACTTCGAATGATTTCGAGACTCGCACCTACAACTTGCTAAACTCCACCCATCCACCCATGAAGGACACTAAGTCGGTGACTCCCAAACTGCTGAAGGTTTAGGGCACCGGCTTTAAAGGCTTTTCGCCTATACCCTCGAACCGTGCTCGGGTTTCAAGGCAAAGCATTGTAATTTTTCTTCTTTTTCTTTTCTTTTTCTTTTTCTTTTTTTTTTTTTTCTTTTTCTTCTTTTTCTTTTTCCACAGGGGTCCTTAACCTATTAAAGGTGGTCAATGAAACTAGGTTAGGTTATGCAAAGTAAAGGAGGTTGCGTTGTTAGCTTTTTCAAATTTCATCATCGAAACCTAATGTGTTCTGGTGTGGTTAGCAAAGGTGGAAGAAAAATATTGAAAGCAGCAAGAATTCAACTAATCATTTACTCAACCAAGATGGAACCAAATATAACATTAATAGAATTGACAAGGTTTCACTTTTCAAACCACAAGCCAAAGTAAAACCACAAAAATTTTGATTACAAATGGGTCCGTATTTGAAAGTAAGTCGTTTAGTATAACAAACTTATAGAAAGGGAACCCAACAAATACTAAACATCACAAAATGGGCTTGAACAAATGATAACAAAACATAAATATAAAATCCACTTCCTTTACTAACTCTCCCCCCAACCCAAACATCTCGGTGTCCGAAATGGGGCTCGGAATGGAAAATTAGAGAAGGAAGTGTTACCTCCTTGATGAGATGTGATCATTGCTGGATAGGAGACCTCACAATCTTTCCATCGACACCTTATTCTACCCTCGTTTGGGGATTCAAATAAACAAGTTAGAGAAGAAAAAGAGAGAAAAGGTGACCAAGCTTGGACCATTTTTAAAATTAAACCCTTCATAAAGTGTCAAAAATGTTCTTTCTAGTCATATTTGGATTCTACACCTCTAATATTTCCAACGGTACTCAAGAACGTTTCTAAAACGGAGTCTCTAATGAAAAGCTTACGAAATAAACAAAATCGGGCGCCAAAATCAAAAGATATTAAAAATTTCGCTAATCCAATGAAATTTGCCAACAATGAAAATTTCCAGATTTCTCACTAAGTTGCTTAAAATTTCTATGCCTAATAATGAAATTTTTTTGATTTTTTTCGATTTTTGATTTTTTTATTTTTATTTTTTTGAAAATTCAAATAAAATACCACTATTAAAAATAAAATAAAAATAATAAATAAAAAATAAAATAAAAAATGTTTTTTTAAAAACGATTTTTTTAAAAAATTTTTATATTAAAAAACGATTTTTTTTTATAATATATATAAAAATAAAATTTTTTTTTTTTTTGAAAATGAAAATAATATATATAAAAAAAAAACAACCGGTTTTTGATTTTTTGATTTTTTTTTAATATAAAAAAATATATAAAATATAAAATAAAATAAAAATAAAACAAAAAAGAAGTAATTTATGGTATGTTTTTGGCTTGTAATGAAAACCTATGATTTCGCTTAGGAATTTGGAATTTCGCTAGTAATCGCTCAGCTTAAATTTTTCATTTTCACTTCATATTTTCATAGAAAGGCAAATTTTCAATAGCTAGCTTAGTTTCATACATAATAAATTCACATTTCGCTGAATCATGAATTTTCGCTATAATTGTATAATTATAAAATTCCTCTGTCACGGGCTTATCGATTTTCAATCCAAGCTCAAAATTTGCACAAAAACTCAGGAAAAATTAGTGCAAGAAAAAATTAAGAAAACTTGCAAAAGAGTAAAATTAATCTAAAAACATAAATTAACTAAAAATTAGATAAAACCTAAGAAGAAAAATTAACGAAATCAAAATAAAATACTATAAAACAAGATAAGACAAGAAAAATTAAACAAAAAGTGGGGGAGGAGCTTAGAAATGCCGAGGTTCAGGGGCTCCAAACTCCGAATCCCAAGACTCAAACCATCCACTCGTGCCAGGCGATGTGAGTGTACCGCCATTTTCTTTCATGTAGTGGCAAAAACTGAGCAATGACCACTAAATTTCAAGTTCGTACGACATGTTGATGGGCTGACTTACCTTCGGGAGCGTGCTGCGTGCTTGGATTTTCAGGCAATATATACACCGGCGCAATATAGGATGGCCCGGTACTGCAGGTGTTTCTGGGGTTGGGATTGCTGCAAAGGCAAGTGATGCGACCGAATCGCAGGGGGCAAGGGTAAATTGCTCTCTCAGGTTCTTCCACCGCTTCCTCAACAGGATTGCATCCTTCTTTCTCCCATAATCGACAACAACACCAATGTCCGAGGATCTTGCACTTTCTACTGTGCCTCGGTCAGCTGCACACTCCGCTCCACCTTGGTGTCACTCAGGCACACTTCTTCGATTATCTTCTCTCGATGAACAAGCTTATCGTGAGCTTTGAGATGGATTCCCCGCAGGATGTCCAATTTTATCAATTTCACTTTGGAACCCATCCACCCTTTGCTCATGAGCTCCAACTATCCCGCTCGACTCGATACCACCCTTTCGCTCCTATGAAATTGTCCACTGTTTGCTTCAAATTCGTGATGGCTTGCTCAACAAGGGATAAGGGTGGTGGTTGTTGTCGCCGAAGTTGAGGTAAAATGGGAGAAGGTGAGGTATATATAAGCTGAGGGAACATTATGCATGTGCACTCATCCATTGGTCTCTATATTCCCTCATGCACCTATACGGGCTCGATTTCTCTCATGTGTCGGGCCGCATCGCCATGGAAGGTTCCCCGTAGTCCTCATTGTCATATATGCCCTAGGTTACTCTCCTGATCGTATTGCTCTTCACGTGGGGGTTCCATTTTCTCGCCTCAATTTTCCCACGTAACCCGAATCGCTTGTCTAAAATTTTATCCATGAATGACTCACAGGCGGTGGCAAACCTAAAAATGGGCCTCAGAACAACTTTTTTTTTTTTTTTTTTATGAAACAACTAAAAAAAAACCGACGCTGAAACAATAAAGGAAAATTCACCGTAACTTCAGGACAGATCATGTTCAACAAGTCATCATATGCACTTAGCACCATCCCGGCATCCGCGCCATTTGATCTGCGGCTACGCAGGTGATCCGAATCAACAAAATTTATATCCTGTTCTCCTAACGCCGTAGTCAAACTACCGCAGATAGCGGTCTGTGTGGTCGAACACAGGATGGGTTTTTCTTCAGATAAATGATTTGAAAGTGGAAATCAAACCGTGAATTAAATTCCGATTTCGGGGCTCGTAAAAATGTGGGTCAGGGTTTCCACAAACTAAAATTTAACAAAGTAAAATGTAAAATAGAACTCCTTGAAGTCTGGCCACTAGTTTGGGGTAGGTTCTAAGGTAAACCAACATGTCCCCGGTATTTTTTCCTATAGCTGGGGGAGGATGACATATAGTCATTTCCCGAACCTGGATCTTCATTTAGCTTTAAAAACTAAAACCCCATGATTTTCCTTTAAAACATAGCATTTAAATGGGCATAAATGTTCCCAACAAAGGAAAACATCTCAAAAAACCCTACTCCACGATAACTAGCAGGAGACAAACTAACCGAGCCCCAATGGATCTAGTGAAAGTATCCAATGAACCCAAAAAGCTTGCCAAATACACATTAAAGAGAAAGCATGATTAAGAGATTTTAATCAAGTGAGAAGCAGGAACACAAACAACCATAAATACGTGGCGTTAAATCAGGGAACCGTGAGTTACCTCCACACCCTAGCCAACAAATTAGTCCTCTTCAAGGAGGAATAGGTCTAGTCGTAAGATCCTCCGAGTCATTAACCTCAGAGGAGGCCTGCAGCCGAGAAAATGGAAAAGAAAATGAAAGAAAAAGTGGAAAAGGAAGCCGCTGAAACGTCCCGCTCAGATATCCGAAATTCAAGTCTATCCTTTGATTTGTACAAACCGAGACTTATAGATGCCTTCAAGTAAGGGAAGCTACAAAAACCCAAAATCTAAGGTTATTATTGTGGTAAAATGGAAAAACCAAAAGTCAGAGGCAAAACTCATGGAAAAGGTGGGAAAATTAGCAGGAGGAACAGCAGGCTCGGCAGGATGCACAAAGGGCTGCGGGCAAAAGCACTTCATAGGTCCAATTTTCACATTTGCTCTTTTTCCTTCTCGATCTGACGGTACGGTGAGTTTGACTTGAATTCTTCGTGGCTTGATCACTCAACAATTTCTAAGATAATTAGCCTCGCAAAACCCGCAAAATTTGCCACAAAATGCGATCATTAAAATAAGAGGGACCTTAAATGTACAACGTGTTAATTTGCATGATTAGTACACAAAAGCACTAAACCTATAATAAATAGGGGTTCAAAATAGCACTGGGGCACTAATCACTCGTAATCTGTGTTTCTACTTGTTTGTTAATTTTTAACCCGCGAATGCGTTTAGTGGGAAGATCTGCCTCAAGAGGCATTACAAGTCCATAAAGTCACAAGTACGAGCGGAGAGGGTTTTCCGATCAAGAGATCATCAATGTGACCAAATTTATCACCGATTCATATTCTCCGTCACGCCGCGACGCGGTTTCTACGCCGCTAACGCCAAATTGACTCCATTTCATTACGCCGACGCGGATTTCAAGTCGCTGACGCTACTTATGTGCTCGTCACGTCGCGACGTGGATTTCAGCCGCGACGCCATTTTTACAGCCGCCACGTCAGCGACGGGATTCAATCGCGACGGATTAAACGACTCGCCACGTCAGCGACGCTGGGTTCCAACGCCGCGACGTCGCTTAGTGAAGCTCGTCACGTCATGACGCGGACCCCGCAGACGCCGCGACGTCGCCCGCTTGGCGCTCAAAATTGTTCTACTTGACCTTCACCTCGCACACCTCTCCACCGAAACCTCTAGCACTTCTCGCGCACCATCCGGGCCATACCTTATCAGCTCCCTTCTCGCCCGGGCTCCGAGACCCTCCACTACTCAATCGACCACTAGTGTACCTCTTGAGTCACCCTTCACGGCTGGGGTCATAGTGGCATTTCCACCACCGTACTCGACTCTAGCTGGGTACAAAAAGAGTCTATGGTCTCCTTCTGGGGTACAAGAGTTGACTCAGCGCACTCTACACCTAGTGGTCTGGGGAGGTCTCAGAGGTACTCGCCTCGGTCGCCTAAAGTTACCTTAGGGTCTCTGAGTCCCATTTAGGGTGTTTGAGCCATTAGGAAATTAGTTAGTTTCGATTTCTTGTAGTGACCACTAGGTGTTTGTGTTTTTGTCTAGGTCAGTGGTACTATCACCACGTACATTCTGAACCCTGCGACTAATGTCTGGCAAGAGGCAGAAATTGCCTGCCAAGCGGAGTCGGCCCAGCGAGGACCCGACTCCCACTCACGATGTCACGCGATTTGTGAATTCGAGTGCCGCTGATCGGTTTGGCATCATTTGCAAAAACCGATCCTTCATCAAGGAGAAGGGGTTTCACCACCCTGATGACTTCTTCCGCAAGACAATCGCGCTTAAGGGACGGCGTGCTCAGGCCAACCACCCCATCCAAAGAAGAATGAGTGTGGTGCGAGTTCTACGCCTGAACTTCGCATCCCATGTCTTGAAGAAAGTCAGGTGCGGGCGAATGGGTCGCATCAAGCAAGGAGTCGACATCAATAGTTATTGGGCGCCTAGAGAGCAACCTTCGAGTCGCTCAACCTGCTTCACGCAGCGACTCCCCGAATACCACCGAGATTATACGCGTATCACTCAAATGGTCGGTGAGTGGAGAATCAATAGTGCGGTCATGCGGTCACCTGCGCGACGGCCTTCATTCCCAAGGTCTGGCACCACTTCATCAATCGGGCTTCATTCCGGGAACAATAACGGTGTGAAGCGACCGCCACGCCGCGCTCAACTATGCCATCTTGGCAGGTATACCCTTCGATAGTCAAGTAAAAGCATCGGTGATGCCATCCTCCATAACCGGATGCAAGATGAACCTGGGACACCCTCTTCTGATCTTGGCTCAGGCAAATGCTTCTGGGTGCCCTTGGACGACACTGATACTTGGCTTCACCCAATCAAAGCCATATCTGTCAAGGAGATGACCAGTCCCGCAACCTGGCTGTGGGCCTGCGATCTGGCCTTCCTCATGAGCCCTGACGAGGACTGAGCTTTATGAGTACCTGCTCAGCCAATCCCCTGCCATCCAGGAGACATTACGGGCCCTCGTCCCAACACCTCCACCACCACTCCCACAGCCCACAAAGTGCACTCTCCCTCCAAATTTTCCTCAGACTCCGAGGACCCGTACTCTCCCTCACTCCAGCTTGACGATTCCTCGGGATGACCTGGGAGCACCGCGCCCGTCACGTGACATGGAGGCCCCCTCCGTGCGTGATAGTATAAGGTACGGCACGCCAACCAGCCACCATTTTGCAAGAAGCAAAGAAACCCTTGCAGCCCAGATCACCCAAATTCCGCTTTCATCGCTCCACCACCACCACCGCAGCGGGATCACCAGGGAGTCCCTCTGCCCTACTATTTATTTCGCCTGTAGGACACCGGCTATTTTATTTGGGGTAGGATCGTGGTTTGCCTTGTTTTAGTTATGTTTTGTTTTATGTTTTATAGTTTTTGTTTGATACTTTGTATTTATTTGTAGGAAGGTTTCTATTTAGTTCATGTAGTCCAAATTATCCGAAATGTGTAGTCTGCTTATGCCAGGTTAATAACTATGTAATAACTAAGTGTTTGTGTGCCATGTTAAAAAATTGAGGATCACTTTTGACTGAATTCAATGCATTAACATGAATGTGTTCAAATGCATACAATGTTTTTGAGGTTTCAGAATTAGGTCAATAGATGGAAAGGGTTATGAAACCAATCCCAGTAGAAGTCAAGACACCAATTCTCAAGAACCCTATCACACTCACACTTCAATGGACCTTCAGAGCATGCATAAAGCGCCCAGACCTCAACCACCGTAGTCTCGACTAACCTGGGAGAGACCTCAACCATTTGGCCATGGACACCCAATAAAAAGAGACGCCACCCAGCCCCAAACAAAAGAGAAAAATACAAAAAACAATAGAAAAAGTAAAAGAAAAGACAAATGACAAAAATAGTTATCTCGTGACAAGAATAAGCGAGATCATCCAATCGAACCCGGCACAACCGCGGGCCTGCCAAAGCCTTAATGCCCGGTTTTAACTACTGAGTCATGACTTCACCGCCCGCACGGGATGTAAGATGGATCATTCACAACCTAGGGCCCCTCTAGCTCGCTGAGTGTTCGGGTGAAGTTTGAAGGGAATTTAATGCCTAGTGCCCTAATCCAATCAAAGAGAATCACCAATGGATCCCCGCTACAGAACACCATAAAAACTTCTCGCACTAGGTTTTCTTTTTATACTTATTTTAAGTACGTAGGAAGTTTCTAGGTATTTCGTCGTGAATAAATGGGGTGCGTCTTATCCTTTCTAGTTAGCTTCTTCCAAATAGGTGAGTTGAGCTTAAGTTTGGGGGTGTCGGAACCTAGACATATACTGGAGGTCATTCATTATGGCACATGTGGGCTTTGGGAAAGGCTAATGAGTACCATGGATTCTCATGTACTAGTCACTTCTAGACCTATTTCAACCGAGTTTTCGAAAGTCGAACACTTGTATGCATCCCGTGAACTCGAGCAAAACAAACAGCATGTGAGTCGGTCCAATTGATCCCTATTTTTCAAAGACAGCAACACCTGCCTTAGTGTTAGTCAGACAGCCGTGTGTCCCCTGTTGAAGCCGGCTCTGCTTCGAGGACAAGCAAGAAACTAAGCTCAAGTGATGAGAGCCAAACATCATATTATACTCGCGTCAATCTTCCATTTTCCTGTTTATTTTAGAGTAATTTTATAGTTTTTGTGACTAGAATACTGATTTGATGTCTGTTGTGAATGCAGGAGCATTGGGGCCAAAAGAGCAGCAGCATGAAGCAGATTTTGGAGCAAATGGGAACAAGGCGATGAGGCGTATTGCGCCACGTCGCGACGCCCCCACGTCGCCATCGCCCCACATCACGCCATCGCAATAACAAATGCAAAGTCAACAGCCTCCACGCCGCGGACGCCAGCCACATCGCTGACGCCTCCACGCCGCACGCCAAACAGATCCTTCACCTTATCACGAAAGTACTAATGACCGTAAAAGGGGGTATCGAAGCGCGATGAACGAAGGGCACGGAATTCGCAGCGAGTGATGCCGTACTTCGAGGAAGGTCTGGATTTGACTCGCCTTTCATTGTTTGGATATTTTCTGGGATAGGAGAATGATGTTTTTACTAGCTAAACATTTTCTTCTTTTCATCCATATGTCAGATCTATTTCTAGTATGGTATCAACCTTGTCATGCTCATGGATTAAAGCTGAAACTTTATATTATTCATTTATTTCTCACATGTTGTAACTATTCTATGCCTATGATTTGAATTGTGATGTTGATGTCCGCCAACATTGGCATAATGATAATCGAGATCCGAGATTCAGATGAGGGTATTCAAAGATCCTGCAGAGTAGACTCTCGCTTGATCTCGATAAATAGAGATATTCAACTTGAAGGTGGCACCAGTTAGATATTGAATGTACTGAATAATCGAGTCGGATGAGATATAATTCAGATCATTCATGATAGGCGATACCTCGAGAGAGAGGATACCTTGTAGAAAAGATCTACCTCGCCATTGACATAATGTAAATATAATCAATAATAACATATTTAGAAGATTAACCATTGAACGGAAAGGGAGGATATAACTAGAAGCCTCAAAACCAATACTTTAATTGAATCAATAGTTTAGGTAATCTTTACATATTTGAATTCCTCCTAGAGTCATCTCGATATTATCTAAAAAGGTAACCTTAGTCATTACACTGCCCCGTGGATCTATATCTCGTACTAATTTAGTACAATACATTACTGGGGCGACGCTGCACTTAAGTGATATAGACGTATATTTTATACACCGCGTTTTCCGCTTGTCAGAGCTGTATTAGGGTCCTGTGTTATAATACACGCAGATCATGCTGCAATTAGATATATGATGGCAAAGAAAGTTGCCAAACCAAGATTGATCGAGCAGACATCGCAAAGAGTTTACTATATAAATCAAAGCATAAGAAGGGTAATGACAATGTGATAGCCGAATACTCTGGCAAGATTAGAAAAGACTCATCGAAGAGGAAAGGAAGTGAAATAAGAGGAAAACTTTCTTTAATGAGCACTATTTTGTTAATGGGCCTAAACACCTGGTATTCTAATATTGTCAATTACTTAAATTCTGTGATATTATGCCATATGAATTCAAAGACAAAGAAGGAAAAGAAGTTGAGAATTGATAACATTCTATATTCGGGGCCGATCCACTACTTTTACATGGTTTTATTATGATTATCAGGAGATGTGTACTAGAAACAGAACAAGGTGAAATTATTGATAAATGTCATGCATCACCATATGGAGGACACTTTGCAGAGAAAGAACAGCCCATAAAATTCTTAAATCAAGCTTTTATTAGTCTACTCTATCCAAAGACTATTTTGAATGGGTAAAACACTGTGATAAATATCAGAGAATGGGAAACATAAGCAAAAGAAATGAGATGCCCTTGTAAGGAATCCTGGTGGTGCGGATTTTTTATGTGTGGGGGATAGACTTCATGGAACCTTTCCCGTCATCATTTGGAATTCTATACATTCTCCTAGCTTTGGATTATGTATTCAAATGGGTGGAAGCAATAGATTGTCCTATAAATGATGCCAATAATAAAGGGCTAGTTTATACAAAGAAATATTTTGATGTACTGAGCACCTTAACAATCATTAGTGATGAGGAAGCCATTTTGCAAAACAAAGCCTTGCAAAACTCATAAGCGTATATGGAATAAGACATGTAATGTGGATCAATTTATCACCTCATGAAATGGCGTTTCTAGATTTCCAATAGGGAGATAAAGAAATGTGGCAAAAACAAGGAATACTACAAAAATACCGGTTTATAAATAGATGATGCATCAGGAGCTTATAAAACTGAAGCATAAACTCCTATTGAATGTCCCTACAGATCAGGTTTCGAAAACCTTGTCATCTCCCTCTAGAACTGGAATACAAAGCTATGTAGCCATCAAGAAACTGAATTGTGACTTCCAAGCTACCAAAGAAAAGAGATTACTACAAATGAAAGAACTAGAAGAATTGAGGAATGATGCTTATGATACAATGTCGAATCTGGCTAAAAGATAAACAAAGAAATGGTACGACTCGAAGTTCAGGAGAGAATTCAAAGCATGAGAGCTAGTCCTGTTGTACAATTCCAAGCTTAAGCTGTTTCCAAGAAAACTGAAGTCAAGATGGAGTGGTCCTTACACAGCAGTAGCAAGCACACCCTTTGGAGCAGTGACATTGAAAACTGATGCTGGAAATGAATTTAAAGTGAATGGTCGATATTGAAGCATTATTCCTGGAAGGAAACATAAAATGAAG
Organism: Tetrastigma voinierianum; assembly: GCA_016808115.1. NCBI lineage: Eukaryota > Viridiplantae > Streptophyta > Magnoliopsida > Vitales > Vitaceae > Tetrastigma > Tetrastigma voinierianum. The sequence continues at coordinate 73,288 of JAEQBH010004278.1, read as the reverse complement.
ATTAGTTCTAGATTTTGAAGAAAGAGAATAATTTTATTAAAGGAAAACATTTAGCGACAAACAAGTCAGCTAAAGACATTAAACCGAGCAAACTGGGAGGCAAATCCTAAGCAAATTTTAATTTTCTACGCTAGCTTGTTTTGGTTCAATTTGTGTGTTTGAAGTTTAGTTTTAATAAGTGTTTGAAAATTTATTTTGTGAATTTGATAATTTTTTAGGACAATGAAGCTATATTAGAGATGGATTTTATTTGGAATCATTCCTTCTCAAACTTATCAAGCAAAAGTGCTACAAGGGGGAGTTTCTCTTTTTCCCTAACTGTCCTTAATGAGAATGCATAGTTGAAGTTTGGGGGAATGTAAATTTTTTTTTTAGAGCAGGAATATGAAATAGCTTTGTTGCACTCATTTTTTGACTACTTTGATGATAATCATGTTGAATTATATTGAGTGAAGAAATAAGATGTGTTGTTCATAATCATGTTCCTTGATAATTAGATGTGTCTTCACAAGTATGATTTGAGTGGGATGAATATGTTGCATACTGTTTTGTGTGTGTATGTTAATTGTGCAATTTTTAGGAAAGCTATAAGATTGTCACGACAGACAATTTTTCTTGTCACGACATTATTTCAACTCTGTTGCGACATTGGTTCTCTTTGTCGTGACAAAGAGTGGATTAGCCTTTTGAAGTCGCAGAAAAATATGTCGTGACATATTTCTTTTGTCACGACATTATATCAATTGAGATGAATGAATTAGGTTTCGAAATTATCTCTCTATGTCATGACAAAGTTGGCTCTAAAATCTGATTTTGCAAGAAAGTGTTTGTCGCGACATTAATTTTCTATGTCGCGACATAAGTACACTTGAACATCATAAAATGTGTCACAACATTCTTGCTCTATTGCAACAAAAGAATTGAACTAGCCTTTAATTGATAAAAGAAAATATGTCGCGACATTATTTTTCTATGTCGTGACATAGAATTTATAAGGGAATAAACCCTAGGTTAGTTTTTGTCGCGACATTTAATGAAGGCACAACAAGACAATTTTGGCCCATAAATAAACAATTTTTAAACTGAAGGCCATCTCTTCCCATAAAGTAAATCATCAACCCACTCATCTTCCGTCACCAAATCTCTCATATCTCCTCCCCGAAAAACACTTATTCTAAAACACCTTCTCGATCATGTCTGAGCCATCGCACCTTGTTCCTAATATGAACGAAATGATGGAAGAGTACACAAAGGGCGAGGAATAAGCAATTCAAGAAACTCATTCAGAAACAATGCAGGAGGGAGAAAGATCTGAAATCATAACAGAAATCGAACAACCGACTGAATAAAACAAGAAAGAGAAAAAGAGGAGTTGAGGAAGCTAAAACAAAGTAGAGGAATGAAAGAGTAAGAAATTTCATTTCAGACAAAGCCTTTGTTTTAATGGGAAAAAGTTTAAAAGATAGAGGTTTCATTGTCGAAAGAGGATTCAACAAGTTCATCTCACCTTTCATTGAAATTCTTGAGAAAAGAAGATGGAAATTACTTGGCGAGAACAAGGCACCTGGCTTTGTTGCATTGGTAAAAGATTTTTATGCTAATATGGTGGGAGTAAAAGGAAAGAATGAGTATGTCAGAGGAAAGTGGATATCTTTCAGCAAAGAAAAGATAAATGAAACGTTTAATCTGAAGGTGCAAAAAGATGGGTCAAAATTCAAGAAACTGTTAAAAGAGCCAGACTACCAAAAGATTATGGACTTACTAATAAGTGAAAAAGGAAAATGGAAGACAACAAGGAAAAACCCACATGAATCCATTTTGCAGGCTTTTTGACAAGAAGCAAGGGTATGGTTCTACTTTATCGCCTCACTCTATTACCATCAAAGCAATTCAACACAATGAGAAAAGAATGAAGTAATACTCCCAGATTTTGCCGAAGGGGTATAAAATCAATGTGGGAAAGATAACAGAGAATTCCATTATGAGTTACTACGTAAGCAACATGTGGGCTTGATTCCGGCCACCCAAATTACAATCACCAGACTTTGCCTTCTTGGGGGAGTAAATGGAGATTGGGAAAGCGAAGAAAGAGGCCCTAAGGCTTCTCCTTTGACATTAACTAGAGTGACGAAAGGTCCTAAAAACATAGGTAAAGAGAAAGAAATGGAAACAGAAGAAGAAGAGGGGGATAAAAGAGACAACGAGCCAGTACAGTAGGAAAGTCCACCCCAAAAGCAGTAAGAGATTCAGAGAAGCTTAAGCCCCATCTGGAATATATCTCCATATGTAAGCGAAACCCATCAAGAGACAGTTGAGAGCTCAGGACAGCAGGGCAATAATGCAGAATATAAGGAGATGTTGAAACAGATGAGGGAAGAAATGCAAGAAAGGGATAGACAACTGAAATTGCAGCTGCAGATGAGAGACGAATATCTGGACAAGGAATTGAGAAAGAGAGATCAATACTGGGGAGAAGAAATAAAGCAAAGGGATTTAGAATGGAGAGTAAAATTGGAAAAAGGAGATACAAAATGGAGAATAGTGATAAGAAATAAAAAAGCAGCCTTTTGGACACAGACAGGCATACATGAGGCCAATTTAGTGAAAATGTTGGAGGATAGAGACAAAGCTATGAAGGCAACCCTAGAATCAAGAGACTGAGATTGGTTGAATAGTCTTCAGCATTGCAAAGAAAGCTTTAGAATGATGATTTATGAGCAAGTCAATAATAGAACACTCATGGAATCATTAGCTAAAAGGCATCGAGAACTTATAGAGTGCAATGCAAAGATTTTGGATTGGGTTATGAAGACAGTCACAAGCAAAAAAAAAAGGTGTCACTCCCACAAATTAGAATCTCAGACTGTATACCTTACACAATAGTCCCTCAGGATGTCATAGACCCCCCCCCAATAACCTTTTCTAACCCAAATCTAAGTGAAGAAACACCTTCTGAACCTTGTAAAGCACCTTCTCAAAATAAAACCTCTAGTGCAATAGGAAGGAAAGAACTAACCCTAGTAGAGGAAGTTGAAGAATATTTGAAAAGGAAGCAAACAAGGAAAAGGCCTCAAAAAAGAAAAAAATGAACACTATTTTGCCTCCTTATTCCTTGCTTTTGTGATTAAAATGTCCTATACAATAAAACATAAATGAAAACTTTGCAAGAATTTGTCTAGTCCTCATCTTGCATTTCTTTTGTGTCTATTTTATTTTTCTTTCCTCATTTTAAATAAATATAACTACGACTTTTAGTGTATGCTTTGATGAATAATGGAGAAACCACTTCCTAGGTTGATTTACATAGCTATGGATTGTTTGGTATAATTTGAATGATGATGGAATTGAATTGTTGCTGTAATAAATTTATCTGAATTGAATGGTTGGATTTAAATAAGATTTTGACTTGTAAAATAGCATAGCAACATGTCCAGGAACCAAACAAACATTTGATATATGAAAATTGGGGTAGGAGGAAGTGAAATGAAAAAAAAGGAAGTTGTGAAATTATCAATAAATGTGTTGAACTTCAAGAATAAGGAAGATTTCAACAAATTGATGGAACAAATAAGACATAATTTGTTTTCAAAACGCTTTAGTTATTATGAATCCCTCGATAAACATTGCACATGACCACAAATACCTCGAAACAAATAGTGCTAAGATTATGGATATATCAGCAAATTAAATCTCCAAATGCTCATGTGTGGCTTGTTGATTATTGGTCAAGGTAAATATAGTACCACTAATGTGAAAGGATATAGGCCATCCTTGGAAGTTTGAGCCTTTGAAAACCTATCCTTATAATATGCATAAGCATACACATTAGTTCCTTATTTGAGCCAATAGCCAATAGCCAATTTCATCATCAACCAACAAATGAAAAGCCTAAACCCTCCCTTAATATAATCCTATAGTAAAGAACCCTTATTCGCCTGCATTGCAATGACAAATGTAATTAATGATAAGAGGACAAGTTTGGGGGAATGTTATTTCAAATTATAAAATAAAAAATAAAAAAATAAAAAAATGAAAATAAAGATAAGAAGGGTTGAGAAAGGAAAATAATTGAGATGAGGAAAGATGAAAAGAATGAAGCAAAGAAGCTGTGAAAAGAAAAGTATCAAGGTGGAATGAGTTTGGTCTTGTAGCCTTCCTCCCTAGAATAATTAAGTTCTTAGGGGTATTTCAACACCTAGTACCCTAATGCCAACTGGTATGGGAGTTGCTAACCCAAAGTTCGTTAAGGGTGGTAGAAAGCTTAAAAAGGCAAAACATTTCACTATTCCAAAAACCTTAATAAAAGATGAAAAGTGAAAAAGCTTCAAAGATGAGGAAGAGAGTTTATAGTTTGAGTGTGGTCAATAAAAATACCACAATAGAGAGTATGCAAAAAGATGCACCAAACCAAATGGGGATGTTAGAGAGTTGACATCAATGAAAAAAGTCAAGGATGCATAATGAAGAAAAGTATGTTAAGTTGTAAGAGAACTCTGGGTGAAATTGAGCCTAAATTGTCCAATTATCTACCCAAATTATCCAAGCCACACATTATAAGCCTAAAAGACTTTATTGATCCTGAAGGTGATATATGCTTACATTAGTGGAGATTAATATGACAAATGTATATGAGACTTGTGCAAATGAAGGAGAAATATGTTATCTGATTATTATTCCAAAAGATTAACTAATCAACCAAGGAAGAGGAGGGAAGATCATCACATACTCACAAATCAGAGTTGAATAATTAAATTGTTTACACCATAGAAATTATTTGGTTGTTTAGTGAACATAATTGAAAGTCTTCCTTGTTCCAGATTGGAAACAAGTTTTAAAATAATTTTACAACTAACTTATTTTTCTTGCCAAATTGTGGATTAAAGAGAAAAGATGTCTAAGGCAAAACAGAAAAATGTCCTTAAAAATAAAAGCTAAATTGTTTGAAGACAAACAAAATTTCTTTTCTTTGCTTGAGGACAAGCAAAACCTTAAGTTTGGGGGAATTTGATGAGTCCTAAACTCATCTATTTTAAATTCATTTTTCTGTCATATTTTAAGAAGTTTATGATGCATTTGAATGTTGAATTATGGAATATTCACCAACTTTGTGTTTTGCAGGTTTTGAATGCGGAAAAAGAAAATCCAATAGAGCTCCAAATCAAGTTATGGAAGTCGCGACATAATTTCAGAATGTTGTGACATAACCTCAATAGAACCATCAGAAGCTATGTCACAACAAGAAATGTTATGTCTCAACAAAGTTGAAGCTGAACTCAAGGTTAGAAGTGAGCTCTTGATTCGTGCCACAGTAGGGGTGCCGAAATCAACAATATTTATATCCTAAATTTCTTCTACTGCTGTAGTCAAGCTACTGCAGTATAGCGGCTCTAAGGTCGAACTCAGGGATGGGTTTTCTTTGTACAAATGAGTTGCAGTGGAGTTCAAAACTGGTGAATTAAATTTGGATTACAAGGCTTGGTAAAAATCAGGAGTTTGATGGTCAAGCTGTGCCGAAAATAAAATAAGAAAAAATGTAAATAGAACCCTTGAAGTTTTGGGCCACCGGTTTAGATTTTAAGGCAACCAACATGTCCCTGTCTTTTTCTCGCATCGGGGGAGCATGACATATAGTCATTTCCCGAACCGGATCTTCATTTAGCTTTAAAACCTAGACCTTAAGAGTTTTCCTTTTGAAAGATGGCATTTTATTAGGCATTAATGTCCCTAGCAGTGAAAACACATCTCAAAAACACTACCCTAAGGATAACTAATAGAGACAACTAACCTGCCTTAGTGGATCTAGTGAAAGTATCCACCTAACCCAAAAAAAGCTTGCCAAATACACATTGGTGAGAGCATGCTTAAGAGATTTTAACCTAAGGTGAGAAGTGTGACATAAATACCGGCAACAAGCAAGTATGCTAAAATAGAGGACCACTGGCCACCTCAAATCCTAGCTGCCAGCCTCTCTTCATGGGAGGAAGAGGTCTAGGCCAAGCATCCTCCGAGTCGTCAGTCCCTCGAGGAGTGTTCAGAGTCGAGAAAAGGAGAGAAAAGGAAAGAAAATGGGAGAAAAGAGGAAGCAGCGGCGAAACTGCCTCCCGCTCACTATATTGCCGAAGTGAAGTTGATTTGAGTTTATACAGACTGAGGATTATATAAGTGCTCAGTTTATATGAAATTACCAAAAAAAAACCAAAACAAAAGCTATTACAAGGGTTAAAATAGGAAGAAACAAAAAAATGTAACAAAAATCGAGACGCGAAATGTAGGAGAACAGCCGCTTGTGAACAAAGGTTTCGCAGTGAGGGGATGCACGCTGGTAAAGGGGCAAAAGCACTCCTGTAGTGCTCCATTTTTCTTCACATTTTGCTCTTCTTTCCTTCTGATCTTTGATTTGCAATGCTGAGTTTGACTCGAATTCTTCGTGTTTGGATCGACTCAACAATTTTGGCATAATTAGCTCGCAAAAACTGCAAAATTTGCCACAAAATGCGATCAGTAGAATAACAGGGACCTTAATGTGCAAATCGAAGACTAGAATGATTAAGACACAAAAGCACTCAAAACCTATAATAAATAGGGTTCAAAATAGCACTTCGGGGCACTAATCACAACCCCAACCTACACATTGCTAATCCTTAGTTAAATGAAAGAAAGAAAGAAAGAAAGAGCATACAAACATAACAAATTATGTTACAAAAGGTTGCGCCTAAAAAGGTTGTGAAGAATGCCTAATCCTAAGTAAGAATCATCAAAACCTAGCCCAATAACCATCTCGAGAGAATGAATGCCATACAAAATTGAGTACCGTGAGCCTCCTTCTTGGTGAATCAACTAGAGACTTCCACCAAAACCTAAGTGTTTATTTGATCAGTTCTCAACAATAAAATGCTATACTGCACTCTCCCCCCAACCAAGCTATTGCCACAACCTAGCATGCTAACCAACTCAAATAGATCAAGACCCACTCTTATTCCATAACTCTTTTTGTGTTGTAGGGGTGCAATGCTGAATCGACCTCACCAAAGTCCATGTATGGGATCCAATCTACGACTCCCAACCAATTAAGGCTTAGGGCATCAAGTCATAAGGGTCTTTCGACCACTAACTCTTCAGGTTTCACCCCGGACTCCGAATGAATTCGAAACTCCAGCACCTACAACTCGCTAAACTTCACCCATCCACCCGTGTAGCGAACACAAAGTCGGTGACTCCCAACCAGTTGGTTTAGGGCACCAAGCTTTAAAGGTTCACTTATATACCCCCTGGACCGTGTTTCCGTTTCAAGGCAAAGTGTCATGCATTTCTATTCTCTTTCCTTTCTTTCTTTTCTTTTTCTTTTGCTTTTTCTTTTGTTTTGGAAGACACATTGGCCTTCTATCTATGGGGTCCTTAACCCATTACAAGTGTCAATCTGGAAGACAGAGGTTATCGTACAAAAGGGGGGTTGCGCATTTTTCACTCCTATCATTGAAACCTAATGTGCTCGGTGTGTGGTTAGCTAAAGGTGGAAGAAAAAGGTTAAATACAACAAGAATTCAACTAGGCATGGGACCAATCTAACAAAGACAAAATTAGACAAAGTTTCAACTTTTCAAACTTGCAGGTTAAGCAAAACCACAAAAAGTGGGTGCAATTTAGAAAAATTAACACAAAAAGGACAACCAGCAAGCCACTGAACATCACTAAATGGGCTTGCTCAAAATAAAAACAAATAATGTCACTTTCCTTCACTAACTTTCCCCCAACCAAATGTCACATTATCCGCAATGGGTCTTGATTGAAAGAAGGAAGTGTTACCTACTTGATGATATGTGCTTGTTTTTAGATAGGAGATTTCACAAGCTTTCCATCGACACCTTATTCACTTCGTTTGGGCTTCAAATAAACAAGTTAGGAGAAGAAAAGAGAGAAAAAAAGTGACCAGTTGGAGCATTTTTAAAATTACACATTCACACTAATTTTAAAAGCGTTCTTTCTGGACATATTTAGATTCTACACTCTCTAAGCTTTCCAATGGTACCAAAAACACCTAAAACGGAGTTCGGATGAAAAAGTTATGAGCGAAACAAAATGAGGTGTAGTAAGAATATGGTTGCGAAAATTCGCAGTCATAAATTCCTCGTATATTCGACTTGTTTTTGAATTTTTTAAGAGACAAACTTTTTTTTTTTTGAAATAAAAAAAAATAAAAAAATGAATAAAATAAAACAAAACTTTTTTAAAATATACATTTGATATATATATATATATATATATATATATATATATATATATATATATATATATATAGGCATATATATATATATATATATATATATATATATATATATAGTATTAAAATTTTATATATATATATATATATATTCACAAAGGGACAAAATAGTGCATGTGAGACATCAAAACACTGACACAGGTAAAATTAAGTAGAATGCAAATTCTCGCAGTCAAACAAGGAAAATTTCTCAGTTTCATAAATTTTCTAGTTGCGAAATTTTTTCAGGCCTTTCCTCGTATTCTCCCACTCGCATCAAATTTTTGATAAAAACTGCAAAATAAACATAGAAAATTAAGAAAATTTGCGTAAAAATTAAAATTAATCTAAAACAAAGATAATTAAAATTAGAGAAAATCTAAGAAGAAAATTAAAGAAATCAAAACAAACTAAAATAAACTAAGAAACCAAAACGTGCTGGGGAGACTGAGCACCTCCAAAACATGTTCCTCAAGCCTTTGGAGGCTGCCGGAACTGGTGGAGCTTAAAAATGCTGAGGTTCAGATGCTCCAAATCCGAACCAACACCCGAACCAACCACTATGTCATGCGATGTGAGCAGCTGCCATTGTCTTGGATGTAGTGGCAAAGGCTCTTATAGTGGCCACTAATTTTCTGATGTTTTTCAGCATAGGCAGTGATGGGGTGGCCTTTATAAGTGCTTCGTGCAGCTGGTCGCTTCTCATGGGCCGGGGCAAGGACTCCTCCGGCCTTCCATTTCTTTCCTTTCCATTACCCCAACAAGATTGGGAGGTTTCTTCATTGCTTACATTGCTCCTCCACCGTGGTGTCAATCGCACACTTTTCTTCTAGATTAATTTCTCTTGGTGAACATGTTGCCGAATGGTGAGCCTTGAAATGAGCATCGCAGTTGTCAAATTTATGCTCCATTTCACTTTGAAATCCATCAATTCTCTTGTTTACATTGTTTTCCATAGTGTCAATTTTCTGACTTAGTTGAGCATTGATTGTCTTTTGCGCTTCCACTAAAGGTACCACTAGCTGCAGAGGTTCGTGATGGCTTCTTCCATTGGGTTCAAATTCAACTTTGATTTACAATCTATAACCCACTGGAACTGACCCCCTGCAGCAAGAACCAAGCAAACACCAAACAAGGAAAAAAAACAACTCTACCAAAAAGGGGTAAAGTTAGCTAAAAATATATACAGTGAAACCAAATTAACAAACTGACAGAAAATTGCTAAATAGAAAATAAAAGTAAATTCACCAGATCTTGTGATGAGGATCACAAGTGCTCAATACATGGTCATTTGCACTTAGGCACCATCCCTGGCAACGACGCCATTTGATTCAGGCTGCAAGAGGGGTGCTCTAATCAACAATATTTATATCCTAAATTCTTCTACTTCGTAGTCAAGCACGCAGTGATAGCGGCTCTAGGGTCTAACCCGTGGATGGGTTTTCTTGTACAAATGTGGAGTTGTGCTGGAGTTCAAAATTGGTGAATTAAATTTGGATTTCAAGGCTTGGTAAAAACAGGGGAGTTGGATGGTCACAGGCTGAAAATAAAATAAGAAAAAAATGTAAAATAGAACCCTTGTGCTCCCGCCATCGGGTTTAGATTTTAAGGCAACTAACATGTCCTCGGTCTTTTTCCTCGCATTGGGGAGCATGACATATAGTCAGCTCGAACCTGATCTTCATTTAGCTTTTTCTTAAAACCTAGACTCAAGAGTTTTCCTTTTGAAAGATGAGCATTTTATTAGCATTAATGTCCCTAAGCAGTTGAAAAACACATCTCAAACACTAATAAACCGATAACTATCAGGAGATTAACTAATCGGGCCTCAAAGGGATCTAGTGAAAGTATCCACCGAACCCAAAAGCTTGCCAAATACACATTAGAGAGCATGCTTAAGAGATTTTAAACTCTAAGGTGAGAAGAGGACATAAATACCCATAAATGCGTAAGTGCTAAAAATAGAGGACCGCGCCTTTACTCTCAAATCCTAGTTAGCAACCCTTCAAGGAGTGAAGAGGTTCAGCTACATCCTCTGAGTTGTCGTCCTCGCAGGAAGTGTTTGGTAGCCGAGAAAATGAGAGAAAAGGAAAGAAAATGGAGAAAAAAAAAAAAAAAAAAAGAGGAAGCAAATGGGCGAACCGCCTCCCGCTCACTATGCTGTCAAGTGAAGATTTGAGTTTGTACAGATCGAGGCTTATATGCTCGGGCTTTATAAGTGAAATTACCAAAAAAACCAAAACAAAAGCATACAAGGGGTTAAAATAGGAAGAAACAAAAAATGTAATAAAACCGAGGCGTGAAATGCGTGGATAACAGCCGAGGGGAGGAACAGTGCTCGCAGGATGCACAATGGCAGTGGCAAAAGCACTCCTGCAGTGCTCCATTTTTCTTCACATTTTGCTCTTCTTTCCTTCTGATCTTTGATTTGCAATGCTGAGTTTGACTCGAATTCTTCGTGTTTGGATCGACTCAACAATTTTGGCATAATTAGCTCAAGAAAACTGGCAAATTCTGGCTACAAAATGAACACGTAGAATAGCAGGGACCTTAATGTGCAAATTGAGTTAATTAGAATGATTAGTACACAAAAAACACTCAAAACCTATAATAAATAGGGTTCAAAATAGCACTTTTTGGGCACTAATCAGCTCTGTCGAGACATTTCACAACTTTGTCGCGACACAAAATGAGAAAGATTGAATGATAAATGTTGTGACAAAGAAGTGAAGGTTGCAACATAATAGTAATCAAAAGACAGAACTTTGTCGTGACAATGGATTTTTCTGTCGCGACAATGATTGAAAAGTTGTTGAAGCATAATGTCACAATATTAGTATTTCTATTGCAACAATGATCAAGCAATGGCAGTAGAGTTTTGTCTCAGCAATCAAATGTATGTCGTGACAATAAAGGCTACAAAGTAAGAGATTTCTATCGCGACAAAAGAAAATTATGTCGTGACAGAAAATGGAAGAATAATGAGACAAGCCAAGACAAGGTAGTCGCGACAAAGATTTATATGTGGCAAAAAAATAGTTCAACTAGTGACAAAGATCAAGAAAGGAAATATGTCATGACATTTTTAAAGTCTGTTACAACATCGAGTTCGGGATTCAAGAAGGCAAGACAACAAGACTCCGTCAGAATAAAGAAAAGGTCTATCACGACAACAACAACATGCGATTGTGAGAAATTCTATGGTGGCAAAAGAAACTTTTGTCGCGGCAAAGCTTGAGAAGAACCACATACAAAATATCGCAACATAGCAAATTATGTCGCAACATAAAGCAAGGCTGAAGGGCAAGAAGCTTTGTCGTGACAAAGAGATTTTATGTCACGTCATTTTTCAAGAGCAGCAAGGAATGACAAGTTGGTTACATCAAAGTTTTTATGTTGTGACACAAGACACTTATGTTGCGACAATTATTAGACAACTTTAGTAGAACTTAATCGCGACATTGTCAAATTATGTCTCGATAGAATCCAATGAGAAAGCACGAAACCATGTCGTGACAGAAACTACAAGCCACGACAAAAGCTAGGGAACAAAGATGACAACAATGTCACATACCTTTCTATGTCACTAGTGTTACCCAATTGGGCAAGTATTTTGTGGGATCCACAATTTCTACCAAGTGCTCCCACCATTTCAAAATCTATAAATAGAAATATCTTAAAGGCATTATGAGCGCTTTTTCAGTTCTTCAGTTAAAACACAAACTCTGGGTAGCTAGAGACTTTTTTTTATATAATTTTTTTTTATTTTTTATTTTTTTTTTCATCAATTTTGTTTTAGCTTAGCTTTGTTAGTTTTCGTGGAATCGAGCAAATGGAACTGCAGAAGTTTCGAGTCAATATTGTAAAATTATCGTATCTACTACTCTCCGATTTCAATGGAAATGGAAGATTTCTAGATTTAACTCATTTCAGTTTGCTCACAATTTCAATGAATTTTCTTGATCAGTTAGTCACTGACATTTGTGATCCAGTTTTGAATGATTAAGCTTCCTCTGGGAATGGATTGATGTTGATTGTTATTTTTCTATGCAAATTCGAAGAATGTCATAGTTAGAACTCTTGAATTTATTTTAATCGGTGTTATTCTTTGAATCCTAATTGTTCCAAATATTAGTAGCATGCAAAAATTTTAAAGGACTGCATCTTGCTCGATTTCCAGAGGCCTGAAAGTGACATAGAGAGCGGAGACTCTCGAGAGTATGGAGCAATTACTTAGGGTATGCTATACTAACATTATGGAACTAATGAACTCTAAAAGATTACTCTGATAGATCACTAATTTACTCATGGTGTGAGGATAGTCAAGATGTACGCTTTAATTGCTCAGTATTTTTCCCTCTTTCGATGAAAAGATCTTTGATTCTGTATTTGCTTAGATCTAATCAAGAAAACGGAGAATTTCATCGCATTCGAAAGATGAGATAATGCAATACAGAAGGCTTGCAATATCCTGTCTATAGGGGCAAGAATTTTTCAGTCCTAAGAGCTGGGTGTGAAATACTTGAAAGGAAAAATACTCATATCTTAGAAAGAGGATTATATCTTACAAGTAACTAATTAGACTCATGTATATGGAAGGAACATGAATTTATAATCAATGAAATGTATAGTTTATGGAGGAATCCAAACTATACTACATTGCATCTTTGGCAAATTTAGATTTCCAACTAATGGTTAATCAAGAACGAAAATGATGCAAATTGATAATTGTATTAATCGGTCTATTTCCTGTTTTTTACCAAGAACTCTCAAATCCCACTTATATTGAACACTTTATTTATAATACTAAAATTCTCGATACATTACTTTCCTTTAGTTTTAAACAAACTATTTTTAAACATTGGAGTTCAATAGAAAATGATCTTGAGTAGATGGGGTAATTGATCTTTGATTTGTCATCGATCCGTGGAATGATATCTGACTTAAATCCATTTTAATACTTCGGCACCCCGCACTTGCAATGATATAGACCATACCAATTTTTAAATGGATCCTTTTTCTATAAAAGGGTTAAAAACACATAAGCTATCAAATTTAATCTACAAGTTTTGGAAGATTATAGCTAGATCAAAAGTCTTGACAACACAATGTGGAAATGCTAATTACTTCATTAGATTTAGTCCATATTAAATCAGCCAAACACCCCTTTCTTTGCAACATGCTGATTTTTAATCATTTTTCTATTGAATTCTGCTTATTTCCTTAAAGTTTCTGCAAAAGAACAAATTTGTGTGAAAGCTCCATATTTCTACATTAAACTGAAATTTTAAACCAAAAATATTCTTGAAAAATGGACTTAAAAATAGATGAGTTTTAGATTCATCAGTGGCATTAGAGTTTCAATCACAGAGACCTTAGCTTAGTCAACTTCTAGCCCAGCTGCAAAATTTTAAGTCCTAAGACAATTCCTTCTATTACCATGAAATGACACTTTTCCCAATTCAGAAATAAATTCTTGTCTGCATCTCTCCGGCATGCATCTAAAATTTTCAAGCAATGCTCAAATCGGATCCATATTGAGAAGTTTCATCACATAAAAATTTACAGCTTCTTCCACCAAATCAGAACATGGACATCATACACCTCGAAGGTGGCAGAGCATTACATAATCCAAAGGTGTCCTTTCTAGCAATGTGCCATAAGCACATGAAAAGCAGCCTCTTAGTCCTCAGGCAATGGCAATTTTGATTATAAACTAATATCCATCAAGAAAACAAAGTGGCGGGTGTCCAACCAACTTGTTCAAGATTCGCTCAATAAAGGGCAAAGGATAGTGATCCTTCTAGTCATTGTTCAATTCATAATCAATGCACACCCTCCATCTTGTCATAGTTCTTGTTGGAATCAGTTCATTTTTCTCATTTCTGATGACTATGAATCCACCCTTTTTGGGAACCACATGAATTAGGCTTACTCAATGGTCAGTTCGAGATTGCATACAAACTCGCATTCAGCTCCTTCTTAATACCTCTTTCGATTAAACTTCTTTTATCATTGGGTTTAGTCTTCTTTGATGTTCAATTGATGTCTTTGTATTCTCCTCCAAGAGGAATTTATGAATGCAAATTGAAGGATTGATTCCTTTAAAGCCTTCTACTGACCAAGCTATGGCTTCTTTATATTTTATGAGAACCCAATCAGTTTCTGCTCTTTTTCTACTGTCAAGTCGGCTACTATGATTACAGGTTATGCTATTTTAGATCCTAAGAAGGCATATTTCAAGTGTTTGGGCAATTCCTTTAGAATTAACCCTTTAGAGCTCTTTTCAACTTCTTGTTCCTTATCTTCACTGCTGCTTGATTTTTCTGCACTTATTTCTTTTAGATTGAGTATTGTTTCTTTAAATTCAAGCCTGGAATTCAGATATTCAACATCAAGAGCCTCAATATACTGGAAATTCATCTCATTCTCATTCATTGAATTCTGGATTTTACAATCATAGTTCAAAGCCTAAAACTGATGGGAACTACTTGTTCTACATTCTTACATTTAGGATTGCCTAAATCAGGTTGTTTCAAGCTCTGATTCAGATTGAAGTGTACTTTTTCTTCCCTTACTCTGAGAGTGAGTTCTCCTTTCTTCACATCTATCAAGGTTGCTCCTATGGCAAGGAATGGCCTTCCCAGTAGTAGTGGAATATGTTTATCTTCCTCCATATCAATCACCACAAAATCCATAGGGAAAATAAATTTCACTACCTTGATTAGTACATCTTCATGGATCCCCTGTCAGCCATATTTCCGTCTCACATCCGCTGTCATGGTTGTAGGAGTAAGCTCCCTCAAACTTAGCCTCTTCATAACATATAGTGGCATCAAAGCCGATACTTGATCCAAAGTCACACAATGCTATTCCAAATTCATAATTCCCTATGGTGCCGGGAATGGTGAAGCTATCTAGATCCTGCATCTTCATTAGCAAATTCTTTTGGATCACAACACTATAAGTGGCTGATAGGCTCACCACTCTTTCTTCATCAAGCTTCCTCTTCTTGCTTAGAATATATTTCATGAACTTGTCATAAGGAGGCATTTGAGCTAGTGCCACCGTAAAAGAAATATTCACCTCTATATTCTTGAACATGTTCAAGAATCTAGAGAATTGATCATCCATCTTTGATTTGTGCAGCCTCTGAGGGAATGGTACTGGATGCACATAGACTCTCACCCTTTTTTTTTTTTAGTTTTCCTTCCTCAACTGGCTGCTCTTACTACACCACAGATTTCTTTTCTCTTCAATCAAATCTAAACTATTCTGCCCACTTTCTTTTCCAGCTTCAATCTTATCTTCTTTCTCAGTCATTTCATTCTCTTATTCTTTTATTTTATGAAATTTTGTGCTACTCCTTAAGGTAATTGCCATACAGTTCTTGGGGTTCTTCTTTGTGCCACTTGGGAAGGAATCCCTAGACTGATTTTGCACTGATAGGGCCAGATGCCCCACCTGAGACTCCAGATTCTTTAGAGATGCATTAGTGTTGGCCTGAAACACATTTGTGTTTGCTTGGAATGCTACTAGCTTAGCAAAGTTTTGTTCATGAATGTTCAGCAGTCTTTTGTTCTCTCCCATAAAGCTCAACATCTGATCTTCAAAAGACTAGGACCTTCTTTGGCCCTAGTTCTTAACTCTTTGGATGCTTTGCTGTTAATGCCCTTGGAAACCTTGTGGAGCATATTGTTGATGAAAATTATGGTCTTGGACCATGTTGCACTCCACTTCCATAGGAAAAATTTTCATGGTTTCTCAATGAAGGAATACAATGGCTGGAAGGTCAGTTGTCGGGCTTGAAATCAGATTCTGCCACTCACAAACTAACTCACCCACCCGATAGGGACCCTCATGAGCAAGTCCCTCATTAGTCATGCCTTTCTACTCACCTCCTTCTTCTATTCTCACTGTATTTGTTGAATGGCTTCTCCTTTCTTGATTGCTCATCTTACTCATCAGCACATCCAACTTTGCCTCAATTGCAATCATCATGTTTAGCTCTAGCACACCTTCTTCTTTTAATCTGCTGCTGCTCCTTGAAGTCTCAGCTGGAGATCTGTAGTTTCTTTTAGCTAAATCTTCAATAAGCTAGTTGGCCTCTTCAACACTCTTCCTCTTGAATGCTCCACAGCTTGCTTCTTCTATGATTCCCTTTGAAGAGTAGTTCATTGCATGATAGAAAATGTCCATTTAGGTGATTTGATCAATCCCATGCATTGGGCATTTCTTCAATAGTTTCTTGTACCTCTCCTAAGCATTATAGAGGCTTTCTTCTTCTCCTTGATTGAAAGCTATAATCTCACTTCTTCTCTCTAAGGTGAGGGCTAGTGGGAAAAACCTCTCCATAAAAGCTTTAACCAACTCCTCCCAACCGCCAACTGATCCATATGGCATTGACTCAAACCAACTGGCTGCTACATCTCTCAATGAGAAGGGGAATAACTGCAGCTTGATAATATCTGGATTAACCCCATTCAGTTTAAAAGTGTTTTCCATCCTCATAAATCTTCCTATGTGCTCATTGGGATGCCCTATAAATTGATGTTGTTGCACCATGGTGATCAGAACAGGCTTCAACTCAAAGTTATTTTCCTGAATGGGTGGTTGCCTTACAATCCGCACTCCTTTCCTCGAAAGGCCTCCAAAATCTTCCATGGTCCTTGTCTTGAGCCCTTTCTGTTGGCTCCGCCTCGGTACATGTTGATCAGTTCCTTCTTAATTTGCCATAGCTACTGCTTCAGCAACTCTCACTTTCTTCAGATTTTTCAATGTCCTCTCCAACTCAGTGTCCAGTGGCAACAGTTCTGCTTCTGGTCTTCTATGCATGTGATAACTTCCTGAAATGGAAATACACTGAGATCAAGTGAGATCACTAGATAACATAAATATATTATGATATGCTTTCATAAAAGATTTGTAGCTAAGTCAGCTATTGTAAATTTAAAAACTATTTTGAAATTTTATAAAGTGAAAAGAAAATGTCCAAACTAGCAATTTTCTTGGCAAGAATATCATCTTTAAACTTTGCTTCATTTAACTCGACAAGTTACAAGCAAAAACTGTTAATCGATTTACATAGACCAAAATTTACTGATTCTAAGCACTGCCACCAAAGATCATTCAATCCCCAGCAATTATGCCAAAACTTGATTAGACTCAATATATAAAATTTATTTTCTGGTTGGTAAGTAATAAATTTCTAAATTGAAAATTAATTTCGTATAAATCACTACAAGTGCACGTGTCATACAAGTAATAAAGTGGACAAAATAAGTCCGATATCATTCCTGACACCCCAAACCGGGGTCCCGTTTGACCAATCGCCAACCTCGCGAAACCTATGTCTCATCATGAGACCTATACATGAGTAAACACCTAATAGGGCCCATCATCCATACTGGTCCATACTTTGCAAGACCGTACATTTCTATGATCTAAGAGTTATTACATCACTCCTACAAAACATATATTAAAACTAGGTTGTTATAATATATACACAAAAAACAAGAATCAAGGCCACAAATCCGCCCGCTCATTATCCCTACTCCGAGGAGCCCCCGGCCCGCCTCTACTCCGTCCCGTTTCCCAGTGGGGTCCCAATGACGGAAGGAAGCAACACCCGCAGAGATAAATCCTATATATACTCCCACCTAGGTGCACATGCAAATGATCATTTCATAGTCAAACCAACAACCAATCCGTGCATACATGTTGTATTATCATGGAAAAAACTACATGCATGTATGAGACGACACTCTACATGCCCCATGTACCGGGTCAACCTCCGACCCACCACCCAATGCAAGTGTCAATGGGAAATCAATACCGAGTCAGTCCTGACTCCCATCACACAACCCGTAGTCTATGTGATATATTTATTTAATCGCTTTCGTGTCTTTGGGCAACATAACTTTCGGGGTCTCACCATGGTCTTCTACAATTTCTCCGACATTTTTCTGCCACAGGATACGCCGTCTAACCAGGCTTTCGTGCCTTTCACCCGAGGGGCCATTTATCCCCCACTTGCTACCCATACATTTCATTTTCCATTTTCGCTTAACACTCGTGGAACCCAATTGACTTCGTCTCCATTCCCCAAGCCCACACGATTCAACACCAAACGCAGTGCCAAATCAGTACCATGTACTCACTCTCATGTAATGTGGTGTTACCACACACCAATGCAATGCAATTTGTGCCACAACACTCAAACCCATGACCAATGTATTAAGACCTCTACATGGACATTCCACACCGTACACTGTGTGTGTTATGAACACTCATGTCTAATGCACACAACAACATTTATATTTAACATACATGCAACCATGTTAATATTCCACATTTTCAAATCAAGATACCACATAAGCATGCACTACATCTTTTCATCATTCAAATATTCATGTCAACACATCATTCAAGCATGTATTAAAATATCTCAACCGCCACAGCAATGCCATAATTCATATCTCCCGGGCCGAGACATAGTATGTCACCATACAGCAATGCATATAATTATTTCCATCTTTATTACACATATATCACATAATTTCACATTTTCAGTATGTCATTGAATTTATGGCAATAACACACATTAGTCATTCCTGGCCATAAATTCGGCCATGCTTGGCCTCGGAAATAATATGGACTTAGTCCAGAAAGTCCAGTTTTTGTAAATACCACACAAAACATCCAACACGCACTCGCTCATGCCATATGCGCCCCACATTGCCATAAACTGTTCGAAAATGGTTCTAAAAAACCAGAACGATCATTCCTCAACTCTGGCCCATGACCTAGACCAATGTTCAGCCTACATTTTGCTGATAAATCTTTGTTATTAAATTCTAGACTTAATGAGCTTTCGAGAGTCTAAGAACGCTACAAGAAATCTGAAAGAGTTCGACGAGAACGTTATGGTCGTCCGAAGTTGATTTGCAGATTCACAAGGGTGTGCGGAAATTTGCACACCCCTGCTGCCATTCTGCTGTATTTTGTCATCCTGCAATCACGTTGTTTGGTCTCGGATGTACCTCGAAACCCCAAACCGGCCTTTCTAACTATCACACAATCACAAACAAACCACACAACATACAAATTCACCCGGAAACCGGACGAAACCCGTAGGCCATTACACTGCCCCTAGGCGTAAATAACCAGAGTAGGAGGAAACCTACCTCTTATAGCGCAGCTCCTGCCCTTGCCGCCCTGGGCTACTTCACTGAACACTCCTTCCTCTTCCTCTCTTCCTCCCCTTTCTTCTTCTCTTTCCTTCTTTCCTCTCTCCTTTACTTTCCTCCCTTCCTCCTTTCTTGTCCTCCCTTTCTCTTTTCCTTTCCTCCTCCTTCTCCTTCCCTCCCTTCCTCTTCTCCTAGCTGCTCCCACGGACTGATCTTAATCTCTCCCTTGCTTCTACCAACAGCCCATGTGAGCCCCTTATATAGGCATGGCAAAGAGCCATGCATGTTGACTCATGGCATGCCATGTGTCACACACATGGCTTGCCATGTGTCACACATGCATGCTCACATAGCATTTTGACAGCATGGTCACGCGTCACTCATGGCTTGCCATGTGTCACCACATGGTTCTTCATGTGTCATCCACATGGCTCGCCATGTGTTGCCCGATATCGCCAAGCTTCGAATACGTGAAATTCGACTATCTCTGACCAAACGAAATTTACTAGGTAGCTAATTACAAGACGACCTAACCTGCAATCCGCTTTGTCATCCTAGATCTAGAAAATCCCAACTTTTTCCGCACTATTTCTAGAATTAATGCTTTGCCCCTTTTTATCTCGAAAAATTTAAATTTAAAATTTTCACGGGTTTTATACTCTCCCCCCCTTAAAAGAATTTCATCCCGAAATTCACACACACACATACACACAATCAAACACATGCATATGCGATAGTCATTTAAAACATTAATGACTAGAAAGCGCACCTTCCCCGTCGAACAAGAAGGGATAGTTGGCGCGCACGGTGTCCTCACGCTCCCATGTCGCCTCGACTCCCGGCGCTACCACAACACCTTTACAAGCCTCACGGTCTTGCCACGTAAACCTCGCTTCCTGGGCTATCCATGATACGCACTAGTCCCTCCTCGGCTGGGTCCATCCGCATCAACAAGCCTCCTTAATCCACTATAGCGAGTTAGATCCGAGTGTACCGAGCATAGAGACGTGAAACACCTCATGAACACTCGACAAACTTAGCGGCAACGCTAACCGATATGCAACCTCGCCCACCCTCTCAAGTACCTTCTCGGCGGGTCTAATGTACTTCTACGATTCTCTTCCTCGCTTGTCGACCGACCACTCCCCTTAGGGCATCACCTTCAAGAAGACATGATCACCCGCCAATTCTGTGAGGTCATCATCGTGACATCGGCAAACTTCACCCACTCGAAAGCAAGAAGGAGACGCTCGATCATACAACCCGCACCCTCCAAGCAGGGTCATCCGTGACGGCCGTAAAATGTGCCGACTTGGTGAGCCTGGCCCACTATAACCTATCGCATCATGATTTTGCATGTCCGTGGCAAGAGTCACGGTCCATCGATGTACTCCCACTTCCACCGTCATTCCAATGGTCGAGAACCCGCCGGGCACGGAGACACCGGGTTTAAAAATCCCCGACATGCCTCTTCATCCCGCTCCAGTAATACTGGCGACGAAGGTCATGATACATCTTCATGCCACCTGGATGCACAACGAATCGGGAGCAATGGAACTCCCTGAGGATCTCCTCCCTCAAATTCGTCGACTGGGGGATGATGAGCTTAAAAGTCATCTATTTTTAGTCCATTTTTCTGCTTAATTTTCATATCAAAAGAGACAATTACTTTGCAGAAATATGAAGAAACTCACCAAATTTCAGATTTGGCAAGTGAAGTATAAAAGAAAGAAGAAATGCAAGTGGAAAAAATAGAAAATATAGCAGAAATGAAAGCAAACCGGCTAACTTATGTTGCGCTTTGGGGTTACACAATCTACCATGCGAGGTCGCGAAGCATCGAAATTGAAGGAAATCTCATGCAGTCGCGACATGGATAACAAGATATCGCAGTGGTCAATGCACTCGAGACTCGCTTCATGAGAAAGCTGCAAAAGAAAAGAGTTGAGGTCGCGACGTGAGATTGAAGTCGTGACATCAGGAACAAACAGTTGAGACTTGTGGAGGAATGAAATGATGTCGCGACAAGGGATTGATGTCGCGACGACAAGAGTAAGCGAAGGAAAGATACAAGTGGTGACAAGATGGAAGCATGCAAGAATCGCTTGATGTCACGACAACGATTGAGTCGCGAAGACCATTAGGAAACAAGTTGAAACCTTGTATCATTTAGCGGATGTCGCGACAAGAGATTGACGTCGCGACATCCTAAGACAAGTTGAATGCTGCAGAAGACAGGAGCTGAGGTCGCGACGTGAGATCGAGGTCGCGACATCAAGAGCGACCAGTTGAAATATACAAAGGGCGTGACTAGATGTCACGACAAGAGATCGTCGCGGACAATTGTGAACAACCGGGGCTTGAAGGGCCCTGTAGAATCCAAGTCGATGTCGCGACAAGAGATCGATGTCGCGACATCAGGAACCTTCAGATGAAAGCTGAAAAGAAATGAACTGCTGTCACGACAAGAGATCGATGTCGCGACATCAGAAGATTCCATTGACAGCTGAGTTTCATTTAGTTGATGTCACGACAAGAGAATGACGTCGCGATATCAGGAGCAACATGTGAAGCCTACAAAAGAAGTAAACTGATGTCGTGACAAGAGTGTGATGTCGCGACATCACTAATGATCAGTATCAAGACTGTATAGACAAGAAGCTAAGGACGCGACGTGAAATCGAAGTCGCGATATGGATGATGTCGGGACAAGGAATTGAGGTCGTGACTTGAAATGTGCTGGATCTTGGGCCTGATACTCTAAAACTACGCAAAGCATCGATTAGGCCCAACCGAAAAAACCCTATAAATACGCAGCCTATCCGTGGCGTGAAGTTAGTTTCGCGCCACGCATTTAGAGAACCGATAGTCAAGGTCTATTTTCTTTATTTTTTTATTTTTTTTCTTTTCTTTATTTTTTTATGGAAGATTAGATTAGATTTATCGCTCTAGATTTCTTTATTTTCCCGGAATCGATGTTATCGCTTTCAGCTAAAGCCGAGCGCACTTAACTTTTCAAATTACTATCTGGAATGTTGAAGTTCGCATACCTCTCTGAATTCAAGCCCAATAAATGCGCTATTCTTAAGGATCAGAGGAATGTTGTAGTGTGTAATTCAAAGAACAGGAACCCAGCTTCCATTAATGAATGTTATTGTCGAAATTATCTTTCCTATTGTTATTTCCAAAGAAATTGCGAATATCGCTTATGAATTACTTTCGGTTATGGGTTTTAAGGTTTTGATCCGAATATCGGGCTTATACCCGTGATAAGAAGCTGCTTATCGCTTCTCCGATTTCAAGGAGGTCCTTCGAAAGGGATAATGTAGATGACAAATTCCGGGAGTAATGTACATTTCTTCAAGGTATACTGAACCGCTATTAGGGATCTTGAGCTTTGTAAGTTCACTTCCTTAGATAAATCCTCTTCTCACTTGAAATCAAGAACGAGTCAACGAAGTTATCTATTTAAACAAGCAAAGAGTTCACTCTAATTCAATAAATAAGCCAATCCTGCAAAGCAGCAGAGATCTAATCAAGGAGAGCAGGATCTATTTTAATTTGGAGGAAGAGTAACCCGAAGTTGTATATCCTTGCTTGACCGATAACTTGGGAGCTAAGGTGTATGTACCATAAAAATGGGTATGAAGTATTGCAAAGAAAAATACCTTAATTAGGAGGTCCCAAAGTAGTTATCTAATTTCAGATTCGAGAGAATCGCATCGAAATTAGATAATGAAATGTGAAGTGTGGAGAGATCCAGCTGAACTATTTAACGCCTTGGACAGATTTTGAAACTGAATTCACAAGAAAAATTTACAAGTTGACAACGGAATTGACATTTCACAATAGCATTGAATTTTAATGTGTTCTCGAACGATAATTATTCAATTTCTATTCATTATCCTAACTCACTAATTATTCTTATTCTTTATATTCAAATTTATTCATTTCGCTATTTCTTTGATTCGTTTTAAATTTCAAAGACTCCATCACGATCTACTATCATTTGGTAGTTCAAATAGTATAGAAATTCGAGTAGTCGGTAGTTGATTCAAATTCTCAGATCTCTGTGGATCGATATCCGGAGATTCTAAATCCATTTTATTACTTGTCGACCGCGGCATCATCGTACCAAACCAAACTTTGAAAATACTTACTCTAGAGATATTTGGTTTAAGTAGTATATGTTAACAAGTTTTATGGCAAGATTGCCCGGGGATTAGACAATAGTCCTCGTAATAACGCCATAAATCGTATATGTGTTTCGCTACCAACAAGTTTTGCGATGCCGGATCGAAAGAATTTAATAAATCAATATTCAGATGAAAGAAGGAAATACTAATTTGGACATGTAAAGAAAAAGAACAAAAATAGATTTTCAAGCAGTGGTTCAGTTGGGCCACTAACCCTTAACGAAACATATTGAATATATTTTATGATTTGACTAATCCTATTAATGGGAGTGTGTTTTGCTTTCAGAAAAACTTTGACATAGGAAACAGTAACACCGATCCGATTCCACCGACACGTGAAATAGAAAGGACGCCGTGGGCTTGAGAAAGACCAAGAAGGCAGAAAACTCAACCATGGCAGATGAAAGGCAGGATCAAGTTGAAATACATATAGAAGAAGCTAGAAGGCCTCCAATCACTGATACAATGGAGGATTTCTGGAGACCAATTATACAGAATACTCGATCAGATACCGCAGCTTGATGCTAATAATTTTGAATTGAAGCAAGATCGACATAATGGTCCGAAGAAGACGGGCCATCGGGTCATCCCACCGAAGATCCAAACGAAAGCACCCGAAGATTCCCGATGGCTAATACCGTTGTCGAATGTATGAGACCAAGTCATAAACGCATCTATTCCCATTCTCTCTAAGAGATACAATAGCTACATGGTATGAATCTTTACCATATGGTTCTGTTGATACTTGGGAGGAATTAGTAGAGGCCTACTTAGGTAGATTCTTTCCCCCAGCCCTCACCACAGAAAGAAGGAGGGAAATCATCAGAAACCCAAACAGGGGAAGATGAAAGCCTGTATGTAGCCTGGGAAAGATTCAAACGTTTGCTGAGAAGATGTCCAATGCATGGGATAGATCTGAAAACTCAGATGGACATTGTATATCATGCTTTGAATGATATATCAAAGGGGATCATTGATGCTTCATGCTGTGGAGCATTCAAACGAAAAGTGTCAAGAGCAAAGGAGCCGATTGAAGACTCAAGCAATGTAATATGAAACCCTTCCGAGCTCAAGAGGAAACAAAGAAAGGAAAGGGGATCATGGAGCTGGAGCAAGATGACAGCCATATGGAAGGTTGGATGCCATTATGCACTGTGTCGACAAGCAAGAAAGAAAGACACACACCGCTCATGAAATAGGAGCAATTGAAAGGGAGTTATGAAGGGAAGTGCTGAGAGGGTAACCTGAAGAACTTTATGTTGCTGACGAGGTTAATTATTTGGGTGAGCCAAGAGCTTACCATTTCAAACCCAATCCTAACCTTCCAAGGACATTATCACCCAGCACTCAGGAACCATGAGAACTTTTCGTATGGTGGAGGGGCTTCGGGCCCAAGGCAGGGACAGAACCCTCAACAAGGGTATCGCCAGCCCACCAAGGTTCCAAAGAGCACAGCAAGATGGAAATGAGCACAGTGAATGAATACTGTGGTCGAGGTGGAGGGCCCAATCTTTTGAAGAACAGATGCTGCATTTCATGGGGGATAATAAGAAGCTGTTGAACCTCCATGAGCAAAAGTTTGCAGAGTTGGAAACAACTACTACCAATTCTCAAATTTTTCAGAACACCACCAATGCAGCCCTGAAGAACCTGGAGACACAAGTAGAGCAGCTGGCCCTAACCCTCCAAAGCCAGAGGAAAGATGCCTTTCCAAGTGACACGAGGAAGAACCCAGCGGACCGCATGGTCAGGCAAATTTTAGAAGCCGGGAAGGAGCTAGGAAGAAAATGAAAGAGAAAGATGATCGCAACAAAGACGTACTAAGCTCTAAAAGGATGAGGAACCGAGAAAGAAAAACAAAGAATGTAGAGAAGATCATCCAGTGATCAAAGCCCATTTCTATATTTCCACAAAGACTCCATGTCAAGAATGGAAGAGCAAAGCTTTGCAAGGTTCTGGAAAACCTGCCGGAGATAAGTATGCCTTATCAAGTGGTAACTCCAAATGCCACTCTACGCAAAATTTCAAGGACATACCAGCAAGAAAAGAAAATAGTAGAAGAAGGAATAGTGAATCTCACCGCCACTTGTAGTGCAAGAATCGTGAAGGAACATTAAAGAAAGATGATGAAGGACCCAGGGAGTTTCACAATCCCTTGTATTGTCGGAGGAATTGAATCTCCGTGAAGCTCGCGGACTCGTGGAGCCAGTATCAACTGATGCCTCTTCTCGTTGCTAAGAAACTGCTCGGGGGAGTTGATTCACAACCGCTACTTCAAATGGTAGACGACGATGGTAACACCTGAAGGAGTCATTGAAGATGTATTGGTCACTGGTGGGAAGTTTGTTTTCCCAGTAGACTTCATCATTCTCGACATGGAAGAAGATTCACAAGTACCGCTATCGGGGGAAGACCATTCCTAGCCACTGAGCCACCCATTGATATGCAAAAAGGAGTTCCCCATCTGAGGGTCAGAGAAGAAGTCAGCGCATTCAATTTGATCAAAAGTATGCAAAATATAGACAGAGATAAGGAAGGATGCAATGTAGCTGATTTTGTTTATACTTCCAACTCTGTTGTTAACAATGATTGTAACACTCCAGATTTTATCAATGAAAAAGAGATGAATTCCCAGTATACTGAAGAAGTCTATTCTGAATTTCCACACAGCAGTTTTCATTCTATAGAAACTGTTGAGCCTCAAGCAAACAAACGTATAATGGGGAAAATGTTGAAAAGGGTGAAATTCATCAAGAAACAGTGCGTATGGCTAGTTTTGAAAGAGTTGCTATGTCATTTAAAGTATGCTTACTTAGAATTACCAAAGAGAAAAACTGATCATTTGCTTATTAAGTGAGGATGAGGAACAAAGATTGCCGAAATATTAAGGAAGCATAAAGAATCGCTTAGCCGGTCCATCAAGAGTCAAGGGTATCACCATCAATTTGCATGCATAAGATTCTGCTGGTGGAAGAGACTTCCAAAACCATCCGTAGAACACCGCAGGAGACTCGAATCCATGATGAAGGAAGTAGTCAGAAAGAAGTACTTAAAATTGCTAAATGCCGGTTTTATCTATGCCATCTCGTATACCTCGCGAGCCTACCATGTGGTTCCAAAGAAAGAGGGGCTTACTCGTGGATCGAAATGAAAGAAACGAATTACTCCCAACAAGAATGTTGGGATTGTGATGGAGGGTATGTATTGATTACGGTAAAGTTGAATACAAAGAAACTTAAAAGATCATTTCTTGCCTTTCATTGATCGGGATAAGTCGATGTGTTAAGTAGACACCCTCACTTTGTTTTCTGGGATGGTATTCAGATACAATCGTGATTGCTATTGCACTGAGATCAAGAGAAGACCACATTCACATGCCCTTATGGTACCTTGCCTCGTATGATGTGCCTTTTTGGTTATGTAATGCTCCACTTCACATTCCGTAGGTGTAGATGATGTCCATATTCTCGCATTTGGTCAGTTATGATGGAAATTTATGGATGACTTATCGTGTATGATCCAGCTTTTGATCAATGTTTAAACAACTGAAACAAGACTTCAAAGATGCCAAGACAAACAGTTAGCACTGAATTGGGAAAAATACCATTTTATGGCGCACGTATGAAATTGTTCGCATAAAAATTTCTCAAGCATCGGACTAGAAGTCGACCAATCTATGGTATCCATTATCAAAACTCTTGCACCACCTACATGCAAAGGAGTAAGAAGCTTTTGGGCATGCCGGATTTTACAGAGATTCATCAAAGATTTTCTCAAAATAGCGACCATTATGCGTGACATCGGAAAAGATACAAGGTTCAATTTTTTGATGACTTCGCAAAATGCTTTTGACGAAATCAAGCTCAAATTGGTACAGCACCTATAATTGTCGCACTGCACGGGATCGTGGATTTGAAGCAATGTGGTGATGCCAAAGGATTTTGCTATGGGAGCCGTGGTCAGGCAAAGAAAGGGAAAGTATTCAGGGCAATATACTATGCTAGTAAGACCTTCAATGAAGCACAAGAGAACTACTCAACAACTGAAAAGGAGATGCTAGCCAGTATTTGCTTCAGAAAAATTTGTAGCAATACATTTGGGATCCATGTAGTAATTCACACCGATCATGCAAAGAATCAACATTCATGTCGAAAAATAAGCTAAGCCAAGATTGATAAGGTGGGTGCCGGGCTGTTGTAAGAGTTTGATTTGGAAATCAAGGATAAAAGGGATGTGACAATGTGATAGCCGACCACTTGTCAGCAGAAAGAAGCAAGCTGACGTAAGAAGAAAATGTTCCGCTTAATGTAGAACTTCCTGCATTTAGGCAATTGTTTAAAGTTTCCTTCCAACTTCCATGGTATGCCGATATTGTGAATTATTATCTCGCTTCAGGAGTAATGCCTTCTAATTCAAATACCAACGAGAGGAAACCTTAACTGACAGCTAGAGATATATTTGGATGACCCACTATTATTCAAGAGAGAAAATGACATGATAATAAGGGAGATAAGTTTAAGGTGAACAAGGCAACATTTTAAATGAATGCCATGCATCACCCAGATTGTATATTTTTCTGAGAAAGAATGTACCACAAGATACTCCACCGTGGTTTTATTGGCCCACTATCTTTAGAGATTGTGCAGAGTGGGAAAGATACTCCAATTGTGTGATCGATGCCAAAGGATTGAAATATCGCTGAACAGAATGAAATGCCCTAAAAGGTATTACAGGATACAAACGTTTGATGTTTGGGAATAGATTTATGGGACCTTTCCCACTATCATTTGGAAACCTATATCGCTAGCGTGATTACTGCCTCCACGGTGGAAGCAAAGAGGCCATTCAAGGAATATGCTAATACAGCTTGTGAGTTTCTTGTAAAAGAATATTTCGAAAGGTGTTTGAACCCTGCAACTATCACAGGTATGGGGAACTCATTTTGCAAACAAAATATTTGCAAAACTCATGAGTAGGTATAAGATCAAGCATGTAATGAGTTTAGCCTTATCATCCCTGCATTCAATGGACAAGCGTAAATTTCCAAATGTGAGATCAAAAGAATATTTGAAAAGACTGTGAGCTCAAGCAGGAATGATTGGTCTTCCAAACTTGATGATGCACTTTGCCATAGGACGTACATACAAGACCCCATTGAATGTCCCCATACGTAGTTGTTTTTGGAAAACCATGTCATCTACCTCTGAATTAGAATACAAGGCACGTAATACCAAGAAGTTAAACTTCGATTTCAGGCCAGTAAGGGAAGAAAGATCGCTCCAACTGTCGAATTGAAGAACTGAAATGAAGCTTATGATAATGCTAGAATATACAAAGACAAGACAAAGAAATGGCATGATCGAGAATCTTGAGAAAAGAGTTCAGAATCAGAGAACAGTGTTCGCTTAATTCTGGGGATCAAGTTATTTCGTGGAAATTAAAACTAATCGAGGGGCCACAAGGGTATCAGTACTACATTTGGAGCAGTAACACTGAAGACTGATAATGGGGAAGAATTCAAGGTCAATGGACAAAGGTTAAAGCATTATCTCAACAGGGAAGAGGAAATTGAAAAAACTCCAACTGGTTCTTGAGGAAAAAGAAGAGTACCACAACAAAGAAGCGTCCAAATCTAAGGACTCAAAATCGAAAGGCCTAATGGGAGGCAACCATGAGGATTTAAATTCTAATTTAAATTTTAAAATTTTTCTTTCTTTGGTTGCCGACAAATTAAGTCGCATTTGTTTTTAGAAGGATAGATTTAATTTTTAGAAATCGATTGTAGTTTAACTAGAATTTTCTTGAATATTATGTGCTGATCTTCTCGCAAGGGTTAGCGCATGAAGGCAAGGCACCATGAATAACCCGTAAATTGCAGAGAAGTCGCGACATGAGAAAAAGGGGAGTAACCTTCTCCCTAACCCAATTTTGTAGATATATTTGAATTAATTGTTAAATCTTTGCTTAAAATATGCCCTCGAAGAGTTGTTCAACGGGTAGGGACTACAACTACCCCCTATACCGAAGACTAACATCCGCGGTGGATGGCCTGAAACAACCGTCGTACCCGACCAGACTCGTCCCTAATGGATACTAGCCCCCGCGTCCCGCACCGGGACTCTATCACCGCTTCGCGAGGAGACTCGCAGCCATCATACTCCTGCTGCACCGAGCCCGTCATCATACTACGCTTGAACTCGCCCCACCGCTCGAGCATCCGCCACTCCCGGAAGCTATATTAGCCAAGATTCCCGTGACTTTCTACAAGCTCATCGCCACCACATTCGCTTTATCGTGATGGTAATGCAAATCAAGTCGTAATCTTCCAAACAATCCATCCACCTACGCTGCCTCATGTTGAGGTCTCGCTACGTGAAGATGTATTTCAAACTTTTGTGGTCTGAAAACACCTCGAACTGCTCACCATATAAGTAGTGGCGCCAAATCTTCATGGCGAAGACTACGCAATGCAACTCCATGTCATGTACTCGGGCCGATTCTTCCAACTTCCGAGAACTATAAGCCATGAACCTTCCCGTGACCGGCATCAACACACACCCTGGCCCATTATTCAAGCATCACAAAGACACTGTACCTCTATCCCCTTCTCCTCGGACTATTAAGATAGGAGCCGAAGTAAGCCTCCTCTTCATTTCCCCGAACGCCGCTCACATGAGCCATCCCGATACAAACCACCTCCTTCCGGTCGAACGGTCATAGCGCCGCTAGCCGAGAGAAATCCCTCTATAAACCTCCCAATACCCCCGCGCTAATCCCAAGAAACTATGTATCTCAAGACTGACTTCGTCTCTCCCAACTAATTCACAAACCCTCAACCTTCCTCGGTTCATCGATATGCCCTCGGCCGACACCACGTGTCCCAAGAAACCCACCCCGCCAGCTCAAACTCGCACCTCATCAACTTAGCATACAACTCCGATGATCCTCAAAAGTCGTGAGCACGATTCTCCCCGCGATCCTCATGCTCCACCTCCAATCGGGCAGACGTATCGTCATCAACAGCACCACCACAAATTGATCTAAATAAGGTTGGAACACCCTATTCATGAGGCCCATGAATGCCGCCGGTGCATTCGTCAATCCAAAGGGCATCACCGTAAACTCAAAGTGCCCATATCCGCCCCGACCGCCTTTAGGGATGTCTCGCCCCTAACTCAACCGATGGTAACTGCGCGAAGGTCTATCTGAGTAGACTCGCGCCCTCTCATCCGATCAAATAAGTCATCAATCCGTAATGGATACCGATTCTTATTGTAACCCCGTTCAACCGTCTATAATCGGGATGATAGTAAAAGGGTCCCATCCTTCTTCTTCACAAATGTGACCTGAGCACCCCATGGTGAAGTGTTCGGTCTAATGAAACCCTTGCCTAGTAACTCCTGTATCTAGACCTTGAGCTCCTGCAACTCAACCGGCGCCATCCTATGCGGACTCATAGAAATGGGCGACGTCCCAGGATGCAACTCAATGCGGAAGTCTACATCCCTCGGTGAAGGTAATCCCGGCTCGTCCGGAAAAACATCCTCATACTGCAAACCACCCGAGGTGTACTCCATATCCCGTCTCACCTCGTCCCTCCAGCAAGGCTAGCTAGCCAACCCACAACCGCCCGTACATCATGAATCGTGACACAAGATGGGGTGAAACATCGTGCATATTCCCCCCCCGAAACACGACTACGGGCACCGGGGTCTGGGTGTAAAGCAGAACTCTATACGGCCACAATCTATGCAACCCGACGTGGCCGCCGCCTGGCCCATCCCGAGGATGACCTCGAACTCTGACATGTCCATGACCCGAAGGTCCACCATGAGTAGAATCCTGGAGATCTCTAACTCACATCCTCGACATATCCGATCAATTCTCGCCTTAGTCCCTAGGGGAGAACTCACATGCAGTGGCTCGTCTAAGGTCTCAACCTCTAAGCCCAATACACTAACACAAGATGCAAAGAATAAAGGAATGCGATGCACTGAGTCAACAAAACCCTTGCCCACAGCAAAAGAGAAATGTAATCGAATCACCGACCGATCCGCTACCTCGCCCACGGAGTAACGGCGTAGACAGCTCCAGCCCCGGGTCCCGCCCAGACACTCGCCCTCGACCCGACCCATACTTCGCCCCTGGGCCCATTCATGAAACACTCCGATGCTCGGGACGCACCCCGAGATCACTGCTCTCCGGCCCGTGGCCAAGGAGGAACATATTGAGTCTCGCTTCATGTCCCATCGATAATCTGGGATCGTGGTGTCCCCCGACCGAAAAACCCCCAGACTGAGGACAATTTCGCCTCATGTGTCCCTGTAATGATGGCAAGGAAACATGTCATCTTCCCACCGACCGGACACCCGACCTGGCCTTGGCTCCCGCTTGGTTGCGTCTCAAACCCTCGTGGAAGAGAAGTCCTCTACTTCTTTCCCCGAGTTCAAGAAGAAGCTCGCTCTTCTTATCACTAGCACCGCATCTCGTATGCCACGAAGGCCATCTACCTCTCGCTTCAATAATCAAGGCCGTACTTAACCATCGAGTCCATATCTTGTAGGTTATGTCCTACAATCTATAGACAGCCGACCCGTCTCGAACTTCCCAACCTTGGCGTGGTGGCCACATAATCATCCCGAAGCAGACAGCTGTGAATCGGCTGCGTGCTCGAATGCAGTCATCGCCCCCTGTCTCAACTCAAGGAACTCTCGGGCCTTTGCATGTCTAGCAGAAGCCGGAAAGTACTTCCCCATGAATAGTGCAGAAAATCATCCCGATGTCGCCTCTGCAAGTCCTTGGGAAGTCGTCGCCATAGACGGATCCCAGGACTCACTATGGTGGAATGAAGCAGCGTAATCCGATTCATCGGAGGTGATCTCTCTTCGGAGAATCCTCTCAGTCGTGGAACCGGTGAGGTCGGCTACCATCGGGTCCCCCTCACTCCGTGAGCGTCGGGGGATGGTGTGCCTTGGAGCCTGCGGTTACTAGCACCTCCTGGCCTCTAGCTGCATCGGCTGTGCGGTTGACAGTGCTTAGCAACCATGGCCTCTATGAAGGCTTTGATGATAAAAAAGCAATTGGTCGACCATCACCCTGTGAAGGTAACCTTGATTAGATGCTGTGGTAGGGTGATGGGGATAAGCAATATTTGTTTCTATATTCCTCCCTACTGGTAGTCAAACTCTTTACTTGATATAGTGGTCTAAAGGTCGAACAAGAGGATGGGTTTCATTCCACAATGATTTAATATCTATGATTGAAAATGGTAGGCTTTCATTTGGATTTTTGGATTGGAGTAAAGCAGGGAGATTAGTTTGTTCCTTTGATGCTTGAAATAAGTTTAAATTAAAGTGTGAAATGGTAACCTTGAAGGCTTGGGTCACTAGCTTGATAAAATGGGGTTATTAAGATGTCCTCGGGTTATTTCCTCGCATTAGGGCAAATGACATATAGTCAAGGCCAAAACCAGATCTTTGTTTAGCTATAAAACCTAACCCTAAAAACACTCTGTTGAGTCCAATCATATACTGAGTATTTCAATGTTCCAATCAGTTTGAAAACCTAGCATTCTTACTCATTTCAAGCTAGGCTCAAACAAATGACATCTAAGAGAAGTATCTAGTGCATCACCATTAAAATACACTGAACCTAAAGCATGACAAGTATTGACCAAGGAAAGACATTAATAGCATTAAACCCTAGTTTGAAAGAGTTTGGAGCCATAGTCGATTACTTGTTTCATTTAAAACATGGGGACCTTTGCCAAACCACCCGATAACAAGCTAGTGCCCTCTTTTTCTTCAAGGCTTTGAGGCTTAGCCAAGCATCCCTTGAGTTGTCATCCTCAGGGTGTGTTTGAAACAAGAAAATGAGAAGAAAAAAAAAGAGAAAAGAGAAGCAAATGGCCTAAAACCAAAAAACTGCGGGAAAGCTTGAAAAAAAAAAAGTTATAAGGTGGCTTATATAACATTGATTAAAATACAAAAATACCTAAAATACATGATTACAATAGGACAAAATAGAATTATACAAAACGAGTCGTTTGGAATCAAAAAACCACAGAGGAGATGTTTTATTTACTCGGTGAATTTCGCTATCATAGAAAATACAAGGCATAGTAGAAATTCAAATTTTCACCTTCACTGATCACTTACTATTATAGTAAGCGAGAAAAAAATGTGCATAACAAAAATTTCGGCCCAGGATGCGGAATTTTACGTATGGTTAAATTTTACGCGATCCTTGCGAAATTTTCGCAATGCATATTGGCAATCATGTTGCCTCCTGGCGCCTCTGCATCCGAGTTCAGCTTCTAATTCATCACTTCCACTTGACATTTCTTTATTTTAGGGTGATGAATCAGAAATTCTCGCATTCGGCACGATACGATGCTGACTTGCGTGAAGTTCTCAAAACCTGCAAAACTATAAAAAACAACCTCAAAACCAAATCAATGGCACTAAATAGACACACTTTTGTGCCAATTGGCTTGGTACATAGTTGAGTACGCAAAAAAGCACTCAAAACCTATCTTGAATAGGATTTCAATAGCACTTTTTGGGTACTGTCAGTTTCCCTCATGAGTCTCTACTTGCCATCTACACAGTCAAACAACGAAGTTTAGAAGTCATTTTCGTGTCAGCTGTTAGCACATGCCGACCAATAATAGACTTAATATCCCGAACCATCCGTTCGTTTCCCGAACTCCTAAGATTACGTTTCTCAACCCTAGTGTTCGCATTTCCTATATACATCTACCGTAATATAATTCCGTAATTTGTACACCGCAAATCATGCACATATAATCAAGCATAAACAAGAAAACACCTGATGCATGCGTGATCTAATCATGTCAGTGGACTCTGTTATCTTTTTGTGACCTTGATACCAAGCTATGACTTGGATAATAATTTCCTAACACTAGAGTAATTCTTAAGCTCGAACCTTCGCTATATCAGCCGGTGCTCTTATACCTTAATGACCCATGGCCTAAGCTAAATCCTCCGAGCCTAGATGCTGGGTAATGCGCATCTTCGATCTCAAGTTGTGACACCCCGAAACCGGGGTTGGTTGACCAGATCAACTGTGAACCTATGTGTCTCAATCATGGAACCCATACATGAGTAAAATGACCTAGTGGGCCCATCATCCATACTCGTCATGATTTACAAGACCATGCATTTCTATAGATACAGAGTTATTACATCACTCCTAATACAAAACATATGTTAAAACTAGGTCGTTATAATATATACACAAAACAAGAATGAGGCCCCTGTTCCAGGCCCGCTTCATTATCCCGACCTCCTGAGGCGCCGTGCACTGTCTGTCTGTACTGAAGCTTGAAGTCCCACGGCAGAGGTGAGCTAACTCGGTAGAGATAAAATCCCTCTGAAGACTACACCGCTAGGTGCATCAAATGATAATTTCATACTCAACCAACAACCAATCGGTGCATACATGTTGTATTATCATGGAAAAAAAACTATATGCATGTATGGGCAATATACATGCCCATGTCTTAGATAACCTCAGGTATCACCCCGTCACAGTGCCAATGAAATCAATACAAATCAGTCAGACTCCATCTCACAGCAAACAGTCTATTGTGATATTTATTTAATCGTTTCGTGTCTTTTGGGCAACAGAACTGGGGTCTCCTGCGGGTCTCTTACACCCTCAGGCAATTTCGGGCTTTCAGTGGATACATTTGTCTAACCCGGGTTTTCAAACTTTTCATCGGGGGGTATCTATCCTACTTGCTACGCTTGGAGCACATTTCATTTTCCATTTTAGTTGCTGCTGTGGAACTCAATTGGACTTCATCCCATTCGAAACCCATGATTCCAACACGAAACGCGTGCCAAATCAGTACCATGTACACTCTCTGTATAATGTGGTGTTGCAGCGCTTTGTCTGATACAATTTGCCTTGCTAGCGGCTCAAACCCATGACCAATGTATGAGACCTCTACATGAACATTCACCCACCACCTTTGTGTGTGTTATGAACACTGTGCTCTAATGCACACAACATTTCATATATTTAACATACATGCGAGTCATGTTAATATTCCACATTTTCAAATGGTACATCACACATAAGCATGCACTACATCTTTTCTATCATTCGGGTCATTCATGTCGACACATCATTCAAGCGTATATTAAAATAATTCAACCATTACTTAGGCAAGTAATGCCATAATTCATATTCTGGGCAGAACATAGTATGTCGGTCATAAATGATGCATATAATTATTTCCATCTTTCACACATATATCACATAATTTCACATTTTCGAATACACATTGAATTTATGGCAATAACACACATTAGTCATTCAGACCATAAATTCGGCCATGCTTTGACACTCGGAAATGTATATGGACTTAGTCAGAAAGTCCAGTTTTTTGTAAATACTGCACAAACATCAACCGCGATTCTGCTCATACGCATATCTTTGATCCCGAGCATTTCGGGTTACAAATGGGTTCAGAAATAGAAGTTACACAGAGCCCGAGCGGACCATTCTCAACTATCCATGACCCAGCCCAATGTTTGTACCATTTGGTTGATAACTTTATGGTATTAAATTCTAGACTTATGAGCTTTACGTGAGTTCAAGAATAGTAAGTAGATTCGGACGAGAAAGTTATATTAAGTCCAAAGTTGGCAGCGACCGATTGAAGGGTGTTAATGGAAATTTGAGGCTTCCCCGTTGCCATTAACAAGGAGTTTTTCCATCCTAGAACAGTGTTTGACCTCGGACAGTCGAAACCCCGTAAAACATGCTGACTATCATACGATCACAAAATAAACCACGCTTATACAAATTCGCGAGGCTTAGGACGAAACCGCATCAAGCAATTACCATTCGGCGACCAAATAACCATCTGGGAGGAAACCTACCTCTTGTAGCTCAGTGCGGGTTCTTTTTCCATCAGTACACTCCTTTGCGAACACTCCTTCCTCTTCCTCTTTATTTTCCTCTCTTCCTCCCACTTTTCCTTTGCCCTGCTCTTCTTTCCTTTCTCCTTTACTTTCCTCCTTCCTCAGCTCGCACCCTCTTCTTTTCCTTTCCTCCTCCTTCTCCTTCCCTCCCTTCCTCTTCTCCTTGCTGCTCCCACGGATGATCGCCAGGCTCTCCTTGCTTATAACGGCTATGTGAGCCCACATATAGGCATGGCAAAAACCATGCATGTTGACCATTGCATGCCATGCCTGACCACACCATGGCACCATGTCCACTGTCCATACTTTTTGCATGAATTGTGACACATGGCTTTCCATGTGTCACCACATGGTTCGTCATGTGTCATCCACTCTTTCATCATGTGTGCTGAACTACTGGCGTTCCTCGAAATCACCGTAGAAGTTCTACTATCAGTAGATTAATGAAATTGTGACGACTAATTTTCAGGAAGATTCAGCGGTGCGATAGTTTGTCATCCAGAGATCTAGAAAAATCCCAACTTTTCTCGAGACTGTTTGGTAGTCTGGTTTCTTGCCTTTTTATGCATTAAATTTATAATTTTCACGGGTTTCACAATTCCCGAGGTGATTTTGAAAAATCTAAGATTAACCACCCTCGCTCATCTGAATTATCATTTGAACTTCAAATTCATAGTAAGATTTAACTTTCAATAAATGAATCAAAGAAAATAAATTCTAGAATACATGATTAGAAGTTCTTGGTGAAATAACAGGAATGAAATTGAACATGACTATTAATTTGCAAGTTTCCAAATAAAATATAAAGTATGGCACATGTCACACCCGTTTCGAGTCGGCCCAGTTAAGCGGATCAATGAGCGAGTTTCGAGGGCAGGTATATCTTTGGGACTCTTTATGCTTTTTTTTTTTTTTTTTATTTTTTATAACGGATACATATCTGAAAGAACTACCAGCGGAGTGGTGTCCATGAGAATCTATACACACATCTTGAGGTCCCATTTACATATACATATACAACAAATCTTTACTTTGATTATGTGAACCTGCGCGATGAACCCTACTGATGTGTTGGCCCCAGAGCGGTATCGCGGAAGTTTTGGGCGTCTTCTCATTTTCTACGGATTAAAAACCCGTGCTAAGCTTTACACTTAGTGGAAACATATCTTATAACTATCTTGATACACATGCATTTTATCTTGGTCCGAATAAACCTTATAACATAAACATATCAAAGTCTTCATGAATTCATATAACTTGCCCATTCAGTGTCAGGTGTAGCAGACAGCGCTATTCAGATATCTTGTATACGGTACTGAACTTATACTTATAACAAACTTATACTTACTCAGATCTTACACTTATGGCAGACTTATTCTTATTCCAATCTCCCGTAGGACACATACTTATGCTTGTATCAGACATATACTTATTCAGATCTCCCAAAGGACATCTACTTGAACTTCTGTCAGACTGATACTTATCCAGATCTTTCGTAGGATTTTCATAGCTTAGACCCAGCTGCGAAGTACCGTGGGGTATTGAGAACTTATACTTGTACTTCGTATCTTACGCCTTGCCTCTGGGCATATCCGTGCTGAGATCTATCACTTGTGATACAGAGCTTATTCTTGTCTTCACGGATCTTATACTTGTGTTCTGAACTTATTCTTGTATTTCGGATCTTATACTTATATTCTGAATCTTATCGGGCTTGATACGGTACAAAAGTACCAGTGTAGGTACTACTACCCAGTTCATTATACGGAGGTACCCGTAGGTACTCTTGGACTCTATCTCGAAGGGTTTGTATTTATTGTATATCAGTTCATATACTTATACGGGAACATGGCCTGCGTACTTGTCCTTATTACAGACATATACTTATCAAACCTCTTATGGGAGTTATAGAGCTTCTATGTGTACGGAGGTATCCGTAGGTACTATAAGTCGGAACATATCAGTCATATAACCCACTCCAAAGTCGCGAGATCGAAGCTTAGTACGAGATGACGATGATCTATAACAGTCTGAGATCACAATAGATACATATCTGGATTCATACTGATTAGTATATCCAAAACCAACGGGTTATCGAGTTTATATCATAATCATATTCAGAGTTACACTTGTTCGGAAGTACCCATAGGTACTACAAAACCTATCCTTATATAGAGGTACCTGTAGGTACTATAGAACTTATACTTATATTACACCGTCTGTAGTACGAAGTAAATTACTCTGAACTTATTCTTATTTTACCGATATGGAAGTACCCGTGGTACTACAGAACTTATACTTATTCATTTCTTTACTCTTTATTCTTTGTCGGAGTCTTATCAGCTATAAGCTTGTTTGACTACGGACAATCATAAGAAATAAGTGAACCAGCCTGATAAGTGCGAAGTACGATACGATCTTGAGATCGCAGTAGCACCTGAAGCAAGAGTCTTGAAGCATTGAACAAGGTGTCGTAGCACTATTCGGAGATCTGCGTGCGAACAAGAGTGTTGTAGCGCTAATCAGGGAATTGCGAAGTCTTGAGACAAGGTGTGGTAACTGTCGGGAGTACCAAAGTGCGAACAAGGTATGCGTAACACTAATCGGAATCTGCGTCTTGAACAAGGTGCCGTAGCACTAATCGAGATGTAGAAGTCTTGAACAAGAGTCTTGAGTAGCGTGTCAGTCTTGACACCAATCAGGCGTCCACTCATTCATTCTTTGGTCCCTAGGTAGTCTGCGATCATATCTCTTTGGAACTCATAATGTATCTTAAATACATTACATGTTCATGACATATTACTTTTCATGTTCATGTTCATGTTTCGATTCAGTTTTCTATTATATCATATTCAGCATTTGTGAACACATTATACATTTGCATTTCCTATATTTTCTGTTTCATACATTTACCATGATTTCTGTCTTGTGCTGTATGACACTTATGTATTCACACACCTCATTCCTGTGACTATTATTCCTCTGAATCTTCCTGTGCCAGGAGTGGAATCATTCCAATTGGATCATCCAAACTAAAGTTATGGCATTTTCATGCCAAGCTAGTCAATTTACCGTTATTACACTAGGAACAATTTGTAATACTCATTTTTCCAGTGTCTTGACTCCATATTTGACACTGTTTCTTTGCACTCCTTTAAAACTAGGGTGCCTGAGGTTCTCCTCAAACTGGAATACCCAAATCGAACTCAGGAACTTTCAGTTATGTCCCTAAACAATGGGACTTCTCTATAATTCAGCTGGAGCAATTTGGCTTGAACATATCCCCACTTTGAGTGAATTTTGAACCACATAGAGATCAGATTTGAAGGTATCTATTTCGAATGTTTGGTTCTCATGAAGTACATGTTAACACGAAACAGATCACCCAAATCGGATCAGAAATGAGCAAGTTAGGGATTAAAATACAAATGGGTTAAACAGGGGAAAAGCGGAACATCTCTGATCTGGAATGCAGGTGCAGCTCTGTTGATGCCAGTACCGCCCACTCAATTTTACTTTCGGAGATGTGTGTTTTCTTCCATTTTTTTCCATATGTTGATACCAGAATCGTATTACTACATATACATCAAAACCACTCCAAAATCATCTTGTAATCTATTTTACTCAAATCATCTTTCAATACTTATCATTGTGCACTCTATTGAACTCAAGCGCTGTTTTCTATTCATCTCTTACTCTGAGGCCTGGGGTTTTGCTCAACCCGACTTGAGAAATATAGGGTTCTTATCAAAACCTAGACAAGAACAACATCATGCATGCTTTACATAACCCTTAGAACCCAACACATGTAATGGGACCTGTGTTTCAAAACTACTAGAAAAACAAAGGGATTTGTGATGATTTCCATACAAGAACTCATTCTAGGGTTAGGTTTCCTACAACCCACAAACATGTATCTATACAAGAAATCCATGTGATCCATACAATTCCATACAAAATCCATATGATCCATACTAGAATCCATACTCAAGGTTAGTTTCCATACCTTTCTTAGCTCCTCCCTCTTCTTCTTCCTCTTCCCTTCTCTTCTTCTTGGCCTTCACGGTTTTTCTCCCCCAAAATGAGACCAAATTTGGTCTTAAATCAAAAAAATATCTCCTTAGGCCATGTTTGGCTCTCAAAAACCCATTTTTGGGTTAAGTTTCATTTTATTTCATTTCAAATGCAATAAATTCCTCTCTTTGCAAATCAATTTAGGCATAATTCTGTATTTTGTTTTCCATAACTTTCCATCTTGACTTCTATGCCTTTTTGGCCAAATTACATATTTTGTCCTTGTGTGTCTTGTAAATTTCGGGTCTCTCGTTTCCATTTTCACATTAAATCACGAAACATTCAAATTATGCTTACAAAATACCTAAACATGTCGAAAGCATGACTAGGGTATATTTCGGTGTTAGGGACATGAACATTAAGTTGTCGAAGCGGTAGTAGCTTGGGATTTCTCCACTCACCACACATTTCACTCTCCAGCTTACCACATTTCTATCTCTAGTCAGTGGGTCTAAAAAGCTACTTGTAGGACTCAATCCTGTTTAAGATCTGCTTGTTTTTCCTTCTCATTACTTCACAGCCATCTCTTAGGACTAGAAATTGCTTACCCCCATAGACAAGAATGTAAGCCCGCTCGAGATGTGGTACCTCAGCCTGACAATTGACAAATTCCTCTCCCCTTGATTAGAATCTTAGCTAACACAGGATTGAGATTATTCTTCTCAATTCAGGTGAAACCTCTAAGAATTAAACTACTAAATCAATAGGTAGATCTTTTCACTAAGGAACACACTCTAACTTTATTACCTAGAAGAGAACGAAGTCGAGGTCGAACTTCACCGATGTATACGAGTGATATAAAGTGCATTAGTACAAATAATATTAGTGTAAATTACCCCCAAGTGACTGATTGCTCTGAAGTAGTCCATCTCTGTGTTACTTAGAGGGATTCTTGGAAAACAGAGAAATGATACAACTATTTTTAGGTACTAAACAACGATATTGAATAGTTTCAATATATGAGTAATACTAGTTAAATCCTCAATTATCATACCTAAAACAACATTAAATAATACAATAATTCAACAATAGATTCTTCCATGGGGAGTTTAAGCCTTTCCGTCTTGGATCATAAGTGACAATAGCTGATTGATCGACAAATTCGATGAAATTGTAATCAAAACTGAAGAAAAATGAATTCTAGAAAAATTCTCAGATTCCATTAAAGTTCAGACATAAATTTAAGCTTGATTTACATTCATTCCAGCTCGGAATCTCAGTTTAGATCACTGCTCTAATCCTAAAAGAAAGAAAAATAAATCTAGAAGCAAAACAAAAATGAAAAGAAAATTGTATACAATGAGACTTTAGCTCTTGAAAAAAGCACAAAAACTTGATGAAAAGCGGTTAGAAGCTGCTGCACTACTCCCCAAGAGTTTCTATTTATAGGCTCAAGTCTTGGGCCCTAAAAATGAGGCGACAATTACGGCGTTTGAAAAGCCTAAGAAAAATCCTGCTCTAGCAATGCCATCTTGATTTACATTCATTCCAGCTTGGAATCTCAGTTCAGATCAGTGCTCTAATCCTAAAAGAAAGAAAAATAAATCTAGAAGCAAAACAAAAATGAAAAGAAATTATATACAATGAGACTTTAGCTTTTCCAAAAGCACAAAGCAATGAAAAGCGGTTAGAAGTTGTTGCACTCTCCCCGAAGTTTTCTATTTATAGGCTCGGAGTCTTGGGTCTAAAAATGACGATAGTCTGACATTTGAAAACTAGAAAAATCTGCTCTAGCAATCGCATCCGTGAGCGATGTTATGACGTTGCTCAGCGACATGAAG
Source organism: Tetrastigma voinierianum (assembly GCA_016808115.1). Classification (NCBI taxonomy): domain Eukaryota; kingdom Viridiplantae; phylum Streptophyta; class Magnoliopsida; order Vitales; family Vitaceae; genus Tetrastigma; species Tetrastigma voinierianum. Next base: position 30,835 of record JAEQBH010004278.1, on the reverse strand, counting down.
AACCTCTATGTTGTGTGTTGAATCTAGTGTCGTGACATTGGCTCGTTGTGACTTAATTTTGATGTCATGATGATGTCGCGACATTGGATTTGAAGTATTGTCCATTTCAGCTGATGTCGCGACATTTCTAACCTAATGCCACAACATTGTTCTTTTAGTTTCATCTTAACTGTGAAATTTGAAGTCGCTGACATTGCATCTTCCTTCGCCAGTGTTTCTATTGATCTTGACATTGAACATTTGATGTTCTAAGGCCCTTTATCAATGTCGTGGATGATGTCGCGACACTGCTACGGTGATGTCGTGACATTGAGTTGGTCTCACCTCCTTAGGCGCCCCGGATGCGATGTCGCAACATCAACGATCGATGTCCGCGACATTACTGCTTTAGATCTCAATGTTCAGCCTTGGCTAATGCCATTTTGCCCAATGTCGGTAGCAATATCTGCCAATGTTGTGGCCATGTCACGACATCAGTACTGATATCTTCTTATAGTCTTTCCCTGATGTCACGACATTGGAGATTTGAAGTCTGCAGTCTTAGCTGATGTCATGGCGATGTCGCGACATTGCAGAATTTTGATCTAACTATTTCAACTGATGTCGCGACATTGCAGTAACTAGCATGACACTCTTCATACGATGTCATGACATTATTCTTCTGGTGTCGTGACATTGCTGCCTTTGCTTTCCTTTTTTGTGTTTTTGCTGCTTTTCTACTTCTTTTCTTCAAATTTTTGCAAAACATAAATCTGGGTGAAAATTCTATAATTTTACATTAAATAAGACTTTTAAGCCTGAATATACTTGAAAAACGGGCTTAAAAATAGATGAGTTTTAGCCTTCCATATCTGGATCATCAATGACAATGACTATTTGATCAAATAAATTCATTGAAATTTTGATCAAAACTGAAGTAAAACGAATTCCATAAAAAATTCCAGAGTTCATTAATGTTCAAACATAAATGAAGCATCTATTTACAATCAAACCAATTCAGAATCCGCTCAGATCTACTACTCTAATCCTAAAAGAAAGAAAAATTAAATCTAGAAACAAAACTAAAACGTAAAGAAAATAAAAAGAAAAATTATATGGAATGAGACTTCAGCTCTTCCAAAAAGCATGAAACTAGATGAAAAGAAGCTGGAAGCTGCTGTACTACTCCCAAGGAGTTCATATTTATAGGCTCGGGTCTTGGGCCTAAAAGAGTAACAAAACATGGCTGTTGAAAAACTGAAAAAATCTACGCCTAGTACTAATGTCGCGATGTCAGGCAGTGTAACATTGAAGCTGCTATGTCGTTGATAGTGCCTAAAACACTCCACATTATACGAAACGTGGGTTTTCATTTGCGGCTGTTACATAGTTAATTTCATAGTTTTTGTGGCTAGACTCTGGTGGTGGTTGGTTATTGGATCACGGTACATTAGACAAAGGCGTTGTTGGAAGCAATTTTGAACATGGATGCTATGCATGAAGGTGGGAGCGATCGTGATCACCAAAGCGTCTGAACGATCCGGTCAGATTCCGTCTGATGTGAGCGTTGGGATCAACTTCTTTACATTAAGTCGGCGACGTGACGTGCGGTGATCGATCTTGAGTTATGTTTCTCCGGCGTTAAAGAAGCAAAAGAGGCGGCGGTTTGGAGGCATCGGGGGCGATCTTGGGTGGGCCACGAAGGATGGGGCGGTGACGAGAATCTCGAAGAAAGAGCGGTGATTTGTATTTTCCTCTGGTACGGATCATGGGCTTGATGACACATGATGCTCAGCATCTTCGACATTCTGATCATTATGTTCTAGATCTGTATACCTGAGGTCTTCGTTGAACCTGTCATATTTTCATGGATTAAAGATCATTAATTTACTATTATTCATTTGTTTACTCGGATCTGCCTTATATCTATAATTCATTTACATGACAGTGTCGTAACATTATCATAATCATGGTGTCAAGGATTGAGAGATGAGGATATTCGAGGATGCGAGTAGACGACCTTCAGTTGATTCGATTAATAGAGATCATTAGATCCTGGAGGAACTGGCATTTGAGGAGCGAGGGGAACATTTAAAGCGTTTGAATATCGGAGTTGGGGTAGAATGCCTCCAGCTCTATTCACGAAAATAGGCGGATATACCTCAGAGAGGATGTCTAGTAGAAAGTAAGATCTCTCATCATCAACAATTCTCAATCACCATGGAATAACATCTTTAATAGTAATCCCATCGAAAAAGTGATGAGAGGAAACATCACTTACAGTCTGTCTGATAATTCATTGAGATCGTAAACTTAGTTTAAATTCACATACTAGATTTCTTCCTTATAATACGTTTATCCGAGATAATGCCAAAAGCAAATCTTTTGTATTCAACCCACCGCAATCACAGTGGATCGATATCCTACCGTTGGTACACTATATTACTTGAGGCGGCAGCGTGCACTTGCGCACATGAGTACATATATACACATGCGTTTCGGCTTGTCAAGTTTTGGCCTGCATTGTGCAGAAGTGAACGAGTTAGGGTCAAATCATGAGAATGTCATAATTAGATATTACTCTGGAATTTCTATTTTCATTTGTTTTTACAAGTCTTGTAGTGGATGTATTGTTTTTAGGTGTGTGATTGCGGTTTAGATTCCGGTGAGTACATGCGCAGGCAAGATCAGGTTGATAACATCTCACAGTTTGATCCTAAGCCGAAGAACTTTACCGATCTGCGAAACGGCCCCGAGCGGATCATAAATTTAGCAAACGCCGGGCGACAATGAAGCGAGATCTGCGTGGCGCGACCTAGAGGGCGAAATGGTAATCATGGAAAGAATCAACACCCGACGTTTACTCTGACGAGATGATCCTTTCATGTTATTAGAGGAGTTTGCTCACACCACGTATGGTTGAGCTTCACTAAGAAAACCAGATTCAAGCGAAACAACTTCAAGTTGAAGTCCGTTACGCTACGGATGCTTTCGGCTATCTTGTTACGCCAGTTTTTACCTCGCGAGAACCCAAATATACATCGACCAACTTCCTTGGAAGTGCGCGATCACGATCAAGTACAATGGGTTGCGAGAGGCACTTTCGGGTTGAGGGCTTTTCCTTTCGCTGGGTGATGAGAGCCAAGCGTTGGCTAACAAGTCAACCACGGATTCCATTACCTCATGAACGATTGTGCAAAATTCACGACTAAGTTCTTTGCCCTCAGTATAACTTGTGCAAGAAATCAACACTTTTGAAGCGACTGGGGGAGGGCACGGCGGAGAGCATGGGGCAATTTCGATTACCAGAAAGTGCCATCACGAACTAACGGATGGATGCAGGTCACCGCACTATAATGAGTGCGAGGGAATGGCTAGAGCATTGATTGATGCCGGTGGAGGAGCACTAATGAAAGAAAACCACGGACCAGCCTATGAGATTGGAAGATGCATGACCAATACAAATCAGTGGCCTGAGAAGACTACACGGTAAACCATAGGTGGCCCCGCGAGATAATGAGGTTCATAAACAATGCGGTGAATCATGTTGCCACGGTGACCAGCGATTGACTGAGCGAAGCCAAGGTACATCAAATCCTGCGGGGACCAGCCATGGGAGTTGTGTGAATTACGTGAGGAGGCCGGCCTTGATAGCGCGAGAATGCCGGTTAGGAAGCCAAGCGGTGAAACGAAGCCCCGGTGTATTATCGAGGAGTTCCAATCAGTGGTGCGCAATATCAGACGGAGTAACCGGGGGCAACGGTTATCGAGAATCGAGAATCAAAGCGAGGTGGTGTAATAATGGAAATCAGAGCAGTCGAGTAATCCAGGATATGGATGGAAATATGTCGAATAACATGCCATCGACAGAGTCGGTGAACCACCTCTGAGAAGAAGGTGGATTTAGAACAAGCGCGCGGATGCTAACCTCACACTCTGGATTCATGAATGAAACCAAGCGAATATGCAACAACTGAGCCTTGATTGAGCAATCAAGCGACCTGTTGAGAATTTGGAGATCTGAAGTAGATTGAATAAATGAAACTTATTAATGGAAAGAAGACCTTAGGGTTCACTTGCATTTCATAGAGGAGTAAGCAGAGAAAGACGGGAATGAGCATATCCCAAACGGTTGCTGAGAGAAGTGGTAAGTGGAGACCGAGAACAAATCCCAAGTTATAGAGGAAGTAGAGATTGAGAAAGTCGTAACGTCGAATGAAGATCTGGATAAGAAACGACCTAATGAGAAAGCGGTCCGCAGAAAAGCTGAGCAAAAGCCGACTGCCAGGTTTCTTACCCCTGGCGATGCAAAAGCATAGCTGAACAAAGCGGTTCACTAAATTCATGGGCGTCTGTTCAAAAAGTTACACATCAATATCCCATTCAGCGATGCCCAAGCGAGATGCCAGCTATGAAGTTTATAAAAAGACATACTATCTGAAGAAGATTGGGTGATTTTAAAAGCTTGATTAACAGCGAGAATATAGTGCCATGAGGAAAGCTGCTAGGGGACTGACAGTTTCACTTTCATCCATGTACCATTGGAAGCCACCCATATGAAGCTCTTTGTGATTTTAAGGGTGATACAACACCTCTTGCACGTGTTTTTAAGCGGTTGGGATTGGGGTGGGGGCTCGTCGACTACGATCCTGCCGACTGCCAGAGCGGAATCTTTGATATCAGAGAGAGATGTGAAGAATGTCCTCGTGAGAGGGGTTGATAAGATTTATCTTCCAGTGATTCATTGTACTATATGTGGAGAAGATAAAGAAATACTGCTGTCTTAGGGTAGACCATTTTCTACCAGCCGTGGGCAATGATTGATGTTCGAGAGAAGGAGAACTAAAATTGAGCTAAGGCAGAAGAAGTCGAGATTCAACGTGTTTGAAACGGTGAGACATCCAGAAGAGAGTGATAACTGTTTCCTGTGGAAAGAAAATGGTAAGAGCTATAAGTTGTCTGTGAAGTGGTCTCGTGACTACTTGGGAAGGGCTGTAGCTTCAGTGGAGAATGATTATGAGAACATGAGCAAGGAAGCGGAGGAATATGTTAAATGGTGGACTCTTTTTAAGACTGATAAGAAAATCAGCTGCCGAATCTCTGGGTGAAGAGACTAAGCATGGTGCCATCGATTGGAACAGCCACCACAAAATGGAACAAAAACCCTTACCACAGCCACTTAAAGTATGCATACCTTGGGTTTGTCACTTTGCAGTCAGATGCATCTACGGCATCCTTGGTGGATTAGGAGGAGAAGTTGATGAGGATTTGTAGAGACCATAAAAGGGTGCTCTTGGGTGAGTCTCTGGCCGGTTCAGAGAGTTGATCTTCCATGTGCATGCATCGTATTTTGCTTTAGGGTAGGCATAAACCTTGGTGGAAGCTGCCAGCGGAGAGTTGAATCAACAATGAAAGAAATTAGGTCGAAGGAGGTATTGAAAGCGGGCGAATCTTGAATTGTTTATCTGACTGGGCGATTGCATGGGTTGAATCGATTCGAAGTGGTACCGAAGAAAGGAGGCAATGATCATGAAGCGAAACGACATATTACGCGCCAGCGAGCAGTCTGGGTGGAGGGTTTGTATTGAGTGCGAGGCCCGAACAAAGCCGCCGAAAGATCATTCCCGTACCATTTCTAGATCGGATCTTTGAGATGGAATAGCGGTCATGAATATTGTACGCTTTTGGATGGATATTGGTATATCAAATTGCTACTAACCACGAATCGAAGAGAGCAGCATTCGCCTATACGCGTATGGGGACATTGTGCGACCTAGAGCGGTCTGCTGGCCCAATATGCGCTGACACTGCGATGTATGATGGCCATTTTCTCCGACATGGTTGAAGGAAAATGAGTAGGAGGGTCTTCATAGACGATTTTCGATGTGGAAGATTCTTTTGGCAACTGTTTAGAAAAACTTTTGAATCTGTGTGGTAAGGTGCGAGAGACCAATCTCGTGCTCAGTGGAAAAGTGCCACATTTTATGGTACAAGAAGGGTATTGTACTCGGACCAGCCAGTTTGTTCAGAGGGATAGAGGTCGACAGAGCGGGTGAAATAATTGAGAAAAGGGTTACCTGCCTCGTCATTAAAGGAATTATTTTTAGGGCACCTTTGGACTACTGGGCGTTTCATAAAGGATTTCTCTCAGTTACAAAGCCTTTGTCTGCCTTTAGTCCCAGGGGAACCCATTTGAGTTTGATTCGCGATGTTGCATGCATTTTTCGGTGTTGAAGGATAAGTTGATCGACTCCACATTGTCGTGGCTCAGTTGGTCTTTTCCTTCGAACTTATGTGTGTATAGCGATTTTGCGATTGGGGTGAATCTTCGGGGCAAGAAAGCAGAAAATTTTCAAGTAATCTACATGCCGTGAACTTTGAATGATGCTCGGTTGAATTCACGCCGCTCTGGAGAAAGAACTTTTATTTATTAATCTTTTGCCTTTGACAAATTCAGGCCTTATCGATTGGTAACAAGGTGGTAATCCTGCTGATCACTCTGCCATTAAATACCTGATGACTAAGAAAGGCCTTAAACCTCGGTCAGCTCAGGTGGGTTCTTTTTCTTTTGCAGAATTTGATGTTGAGATTAAAACGAAAGGCAGCGAGAACTAGTGGCGAGATCATCTTTCACGATTGGAAAGGGCGTAGTGTGATGTGTTCAAGTGAATGGCCAATTTCCCGGATAGAGAAACTCTTAGCCATTGAGGACAAGAGGAAGCAGTTCCATGGTTCTGAGATTATGTGAATTATTTGGTGGCCAAGGTAATCCCTCGGAATTTATCAACGAGAAAAAGGGTTTTTCGCCACTTGAAACCACTACTATTAGGAAGGAGCCAATCCTCTACAGGACATTCTGCTGTCGGTGGTCGGAGATGTGTGCCAGAGGATGAAATGAATGTTTTAAACCCTTTGCCACACTTTACCACGGTGGACATTTTGGTGAAAGCCATGAACGATAGCCAAAGTTCTCGGTCGAGGCTTCTCTTGGCTTTACCTTATTTAAGTGCTCGTCACTTACGTATCCACATGTGACAAATGTCAACGAATGGGGTATTTCTAAAAGACGAACCGCCCTGCACCCCATTCTGGAAGTAGAGCTATTTGACTTATGGGGGCTGGATTTCATGGGACATTTCCCCGTGCACAACAACTGTACATTCTAGCGCGTGAAACATGTCTCGAAGTGGGTTGAAGCCATTCCGACCCGCACCAACGATGCCAAGGTCGTGGCTCAATTTCTTCGCAGCCACATATTCTCACGATTTGGAACCCCTCGGGCACTGATCACAGATAATGGTACTCATTTCTGCAATAAGGTGATTGACAAGGTTTTACAAAAGTATGGGGTGCGTCATCGCACATCTCTTGCATATCACCCGATCGAATGGGCAAGTGGAGACAGCCAAAATCAAATTAAATCTATTCTTGAGGCGGGTTAACGATTCGGAAGGATTGATACAAGATCGAGTACACTGCGGGCATACCACCGCTGTTTAAAACTCCTTTGGGTATGTCGCGATTCGGACTGATGTATGTAAAGCATGCCATCTTCAGTGGGGAATTGGAGCATGTCAGACTGCTAGGCAGCTTCGATTGAATATGGGCGTACCTGGCGGTGAGAAGCGGCCTTTCTGACTTTCGATGAACTAAGATGGTCAGGAAGCAGAAAGCGCGAAATGCTTACTCTTTACAAGAGAAAAGACAAAGCGCAGCTTTGTCGACTTCACATACCGAAGGATTAAGTGGGCGACAAAGTTCTATTGTTTAATTCCCGCCTAAAGCTCTTCCCGGGAAAATTGAAGTCTAGATGGTTCGGGCCTTTCACAGTTACCAAAGTCTTTTCACATGGTGGAGCAGAGGTCACACATTCTGAGAAAGGCACGTTCTGATCCACCCGTAGCGGTTGGCAGGTATTTTGGAGCGAGTTTCATGCGGATGTGAGATCATTTCCTCTGACGCATCGAGGAATGAAATACATTAGCGGATCATAAGACCTCGGGTCCCAGGCATTGAATTCGAGGGGTCGTCGAGCTAGCGACATTAAACATAGCTTCTTGGGAGGCGGCCAGGTTTTCTTTAAAGTGACATTTTTATTGTTGTTTTTCAGATATTGGTTTCTTGGTTTTGTCCGTGTCCCGGTGTTTCTTCTTGGTTGTTTACTTTCAGGACTCGCGAACGCAGGTACTGGGGAGGATCGTTAATATGCGAGGAGCATTACAAGTCCAGTGTCATTTTGCGAGAGGAGGTCTCGTAAACCAGGGCTGCTGTGAATTGCCAAAGCCTTGCGTAGCGTCGCGGCGTTGGGTATAGCGTCGCGGCGTCAATTCTACCTCTGCGGGCGTCGTGACGTGAGATTCTGTCTTCGCGTTGATTTTGGAGAATGTCTGCGGAGCGTCGGCGTGGTTTTACAACGTAGCGGCGTTGATTTTTACCTCTAGTACTGTGACTGACCTCTGAGTTGTTGATTATTGGTCGCTGTGTCCGGCGGCGTTGTCCTGCGTCACGGCGTTGTTTAATAACACTCTGGGCGTCGGCGGTGCTGCCACGAAAACGTCGCGATGTTGGCATAATCCTTCTGTATGTCATGGCGTTGCCTGTTACAAGACCAAACCTTGCCCACATTTTTGCTTTCTTCTGCCTATAGCGACTGCGGGAACCCTGGCCTCCCTCCTTCCCACCACCGCGCGTTTCCTTCATAGGAGCTCGCTATCACACCGGTCGGAGGCTCGTATATTGCCCTCCGACTTTCTCTTGGCACTGCCGTCACCATCGCATCGCCCAGGTCCACTTTGTCACCACCACATTCCACCCGCATTCACTTAGCTCCACTGGGTTGGTGAACACGGTCGGTCTAGGAGTCCTTGGGTCCTATCACAGAGTCATAATGGGTTTATTTTGGTGTTTGGAGTCCCGTTTCGAGTCATTGGTACACTTGGATTGTAGTTTCGTTTTCTAGTGCACTCGGTGTTTGTAGTGGTCTAGGTGAGTTAGGTGAAGTCAGTCTTCTGTTTCACCGTTACGCCTCTAATGTGACAAGGCGAGAAATTGCACACCAGCGGTCGATCCCCAGCCGAGGACGGAGCCGAGGAGTATGATGTCACAGCGGTTCGTCAGTGGTGCCGCCCGATCGGTTGACACCATTGCACAGACAGTGGATTTATCAGGAGGGTTCCACCATCGGAATGACTATTCCAGAAAAACCATAGCGAGCAGGATGGCCAGACTTGTGCGACCTTATAAATCCGGTGATGGAGTTTGGTGCGAGTTCTACGCGATCTCGCCTCCCACGTCCTTGAAAGTGCGGTGAGGGCATGATGGTGGGCTCAAGTGGGTAGATGCCGCTATATAGTCTAGATCATATCCCCTACGGCTGGATTCGATCGGCTTCACAGGCTCACCAGGCTTACCGAGGTCATTCGGGTCTTGACTAATAATTGGGTGGTGCAAAATTAACAAGAGCAGAGATGTCTGGTCCATTCAAGGCCAAACATTTGGCCTTTTATCCTTAGGTATGGCATCACTTCATCACGTCACGTCTGGAATCTGACTGACGAACATGTGTGAAGTGGCGACGGCGTGCTACTGCTGACTATGCCATCATCCGGGTGCCTTTTGATGTTGGGCAGGTTGCTCGAGATGCTATCCTCCATAGCAGGGACGCCAAAATGAATGCAGGGCGCCTTTCCTCATCTTTGGCTTATGCAAGCGAGCGAGAGGTGCCTCGGCGACGTGAGGCGTGTGACACCACTATAAAGCGCCTCGTCAAGAGGGACAAGCCGGTGTCCCACGACATGAGGGCATACGATTCGACCATGAGCCCTCGAGCGAGGCGGCTTCATGACTATCAGACATTTTGGGCTCTTGGGCGATCCCAGGAGGACGTAACGATCCTCGTCCACATCCACCTCGCCTCCGCGCCCAGCCGTCCACAGGCCATCTCTCGTTGCCGATACCAGAGACCCGGTGCTCTCGCACTGGCTTTGATGCGTGCGGGGCGAGACCTAGGGACGCAGTCCTGGTACCGGATTTAGAGGCCCTCCGTCTTTGATATGCGTCTTGTGTTTGTGATCAGGCCACCGTTCTTTAACGACGGCGATCCTTGAGCCGGAATCGCGAGCTTCTGCTTTGTCACTGGTCGCCACCACCACGGCTGCGGTGATCACGGGGAGTTCCTTTCACCCTCTACTGTCGGTTATTACCCGGTGGGGACAGGTATTTTGTTGGGGGGGTGTGGGTGGTGATGAGTTTTAGTTAGATTTGTTTAGTTGTGTTTTGATTTTTCGTATTTGTGTGGTGTTGTCTTTTCGTTTAAGCATGCTAGTTATTGTGTCTGTTTAGTTAGATTTACTTTTTCATTCAATTTAGTCATGTGTTAGTTTTTGTTTGCATTTGTTTGCATGTGTGTTAGGTCATTCTTATGTGTAGTTTCATGTAACGCCAAAAAATACCTGGAGATTTTATAATAAAATTATTATATATTCGGGTATAATTAGATAGCAGGCCTTTTTGCAGAGGTGAGCCGAGATATTGATTAAATGGTGTGAATGCGGAATAAACCCAAGTGAAAAAGAAAAATATGGAAGTGAAAAAGCGGGACTAAGGGTCAATTGTAAATAAGTTTATATGTCTAAGTGAAAATAAAGACTTAAATGAAAAATAATAGAAAAGGAGAGGGACTAAATATAAAAAAAAAAGAAATAAAGAAAAGAAGAAAAAAATCAAAGGAAAGGCGTGTGGCATGTAGGAAAGTGGAGGAAGTTTCCTCCTGCTTTTAAAATACGATTTAGAGTGATCATAAGAAAAGGAAAAAAGAAAAATGGAGGTATTTTAGAGTTAGAAGCTCTCACTTCTCTCTAGATTTCTAACGATCGGGCCATAGAGTCCAGAGGCGAAACAAAGAGGGAAATTCTTCCTCTTGACAAGAGCTGCAAGTAGAGACCGGAATCCGGGGAGTTTAAACCAACTCGGTAGGTCTTCCTACCCAGTCATTTTCTACCTAGCTGCCACATTGTGATAGTGCATTAGCCGGACCTTAGAGCTGAATTTTTTGGGTGAAATAAAGATCGAATTTGTGAGTCCTTCTGGTAAGTTGTAGCCACATCAGTGACGATGTTAGGCTTTTAATCTCTCAATTTGGACCTGCAGCGGAGCTAAGTTATAGTCATTTGCGGTCGGCCCATTGTCTTGGTCGGGTCAGTTACGCCAATTCGGGTCAATGCTTTGGACCTTAGAAGCAGTTTTTGAGTAATAAATGAGAATTGGAAATGCAGTCTGGGAAGATGTAGCCACACGTCCCAGTGAGCTTGATATTGACTTTGAGCAGTCAAATGGGTAGGGAATTCGACATGAGTGTGGCGGAGACCTGATCTGAAGAAGCTTCAGCTCAATCATGTAGAGCTCGGCTTCGTCATGCGAGCTCAGCTTTCGTCATGTAGGCTTGGCTCGTCTGAAACTCAGCTCGTCTGCCCGAGCTGAGCTCGTCGCTGGTGCTATTTCGTCGATCCAGGTCGACCGTCCAAGGCCGAAGCTGCGCGCGACCTCTCGACGGAGGTCGCCTTTGCTGTACGAACTCCGTTCGGTGTTCGCGGGCTCTATGGAAAGACCATTGAGTCAGAATCCATCCATATGCGGCAGATATTAGATGTTAGACCGAGGTGTTGGCCCGAGCTCGTCACTTCAATGGCTCAAACCAGGTTGGTCGACTCGTCGGCCCGGCTGCGCGCGACCTCCAACCCGGAAGGTCATAACTTCTTACGTGCGAACTCCGGTCGAGTGTTGGACTCTATGGAAAAAAGCCCATTGGTCAGAATCCGTCTACATATGCCTGAGGAAGATATTAGATGTCAGAACAGGTGTTAGGCGAACTCAGTCACTTGATTGCAACTCGTCGATTGTTGAATTATTTCGTCAAAGGCGGCGAATGACCTCGACGGAAGGTCACTGCCGTCCCGAACTCGATTCAGTGTTCTTGGGTACAAATGGAAATCAGTGGTTAAAGAATCAAAAATCCATATTCTTGCATAAGATATTAGATGTCAACGATAGGGTGTTAGATTGAACCGTCTGACGGTCGCATTTCGTCGATTAGTCGGCTTCGTGCGGGTTGATCCGCGCGACTCTCCCAACGGAAGGTCATGTCTCCTTACGTCGAACCCGTTTGGTGTTCTTGGACTCTAAGGAAAGCCCATTGAGTCAAGAATACATTCTGTATTCTTGAGGTATATTAGATGTCCAGACCGAGGTTTTATATCGAGCTCGTCGGGTGCCAGGTCAGCTCGTCGATTCGGGTCGGCTCGTCTGGGTTGACCACGACTATCTGACTTCGGAAGGTCATATCTCGCCGTCCGAACCCCCCGTTTGGTGTTCTTGGACTCTGTAAATCCCATTGGAGTCAAGAATTCATCTATGTATAGCTTGTCAAATTTGGAAATCATATGAATCTCTGAAATCAATCTGCAAAGCTACTAGTCTTATACGAATAATATTGTTCTTTACTAATGGTTTTGGAATAGGGGCGCGAGGAGGAAAAGCCAAAATGAGATTGAGATTCGAGTTGAGTCAAAGTGCAAAGATTTTGGGGTTTTCTGCCCTCATAGTCCTCGTTTCAAATTTGAAATGTTTGTTCTACTTACTCATATTCCTCGTTTCAAAAATTTGAAATGTTTGTTCTACCAACTCCTATTCCTCATTCAAGTTTTTGCATGTTTATTAAGCATATTGATTAGTTTAGTGATTTGAAAAATGATTGTGTGAAATGTTTGCATATAAAAATTGCATGATTATTGAAAATAAGCGTTTATACAAAGCGTACATATTATTACTATATTTTACTTTATAAAGTTTGAGCATCCTTAATAGAATGTTAACCCGTTTATTTCGCATTGGATAGATTAATTATCCGATAGAGATTCGATAAACGATCTTACGAACTATTGATGTGTCCTCCAGTCAGGCGACCAGTAGAATCATTATCAGTGATGTTCACTATTTGATTGTTTATAACGGTCGGCCCCGACCCGGCGGAACCGTCTTGTGTTATAAAACCATGTCCGGCCGCGACCTAAGCGGGGCCAGGTGCGGTGACTCTGATATCCTGTATGTCGAAGACATAGGTTAAATCGTTAAGGCATCGCGAGATTGATTGGCATAACTAAATTGATTTGCTAGGCGAATTGATTCGCATAGCGGAATTGATTTGCTGGCGGGTGAATTTCAGAGCCCGGAATTGATTCTGAGAACTCAATTGAATTTGTAAGCACAATTGAATTGATTTAGAAGTGCGAAATATTGATTATGAAAATGTATTTATGGGATGATCGATGAACTATAATTTATTGTATATATATAACAAAGTATATGTATTGTTATATTGATCATCAAAAGATTGAAAGTTAAGATTGATGCATGAGTGATTTAAGAGTGGGGCGAGGAATGGATTGTATAGAACCACTAGCATGAAAATGCTTAGCGTATTGTTTACCGATATGATGTAAGTGATAAAATGATGATCGCGGACCAAGATCGAGGCGTCGAGTCACGCCAGGAAACTGGAGTAATAGCCGACATGTGCATTCATTTCATGTTTTCTTTTGGATATTGACATTGTAGTAAAACAATTTGAACCGAACAGCTCTATTTTTGTAGAAATCATTTTGAAAAGGCACAGTCACCTTCATTTTAACTAAATGTATTTTGTTAAATTTAAATGTTTATGGGCTTACCCGAATTTTGAAATAAACCGTAAAGAAAGTGGGTTATATGATTTTAAGTGATTGAGGTGATTTTGAAGTATCCCGGACTCGGTCGAGGATCCGCCCAAGCAGGTCGGGTCGGGTGAGGCGCCACGTTTCGTAATGTAGGTGAATGCGATGTATGTGTGCCCATGTTGAGAGTCGAGAAGATCGAAACACTTGGACCCGAATTCACTATTGACATGGAAGAGCAGTGTATATGATGTTTGATGCTCATTAGTAGGTTGAATAGGTGGGAGGCTTAGTGAACCAATTCCGGTTAGTCGAGAAAGCTAATTCTCAATGACCCTCACTCACACACTAATGACCTTGAGGTATGCATAGGTCTGCAGAAAACCCACTACTAGGCAGACAAACCTTGGGAGTCTCTAACCATTTGAGTACCGATGGGACACTTGATCAAAGAAGGATTGCCATTGACCCCGACCCAAAGAGAAAAATACGAAAAAACAATGAAAAAGTGAAAAAGTCAAAATTATAGACTTGTGAATTAGAATAAGTGGATAATCCAATCGAATCGGGCACACTGATCGAGGGCCTTTCAAAAACCTAATGCCCTAAACCAGGCCCGGGTGGGAGTCATTGACTTCGCGCCGCCATCGAGACAGAAGATGGATCATTCAGCAACCTAGGGCCTTTGAGTTTGGTTGAGTGGTTGGAACTGAAGTTTGAAGAATTTAAGTACTGTTCCTTGCTAACCAAGCGGTGAGGAGTCACGATGGATCCCAGCTACAGGAACACCCATCTAAAACTACAGGCGCTAGTCTCCTTCGTTTTAGGTATTTAGGAAATTTTGGTATTTTGGTATGAATAAAGTGTAACGTTCTTATCATTTCTTACAATTTAGATTCTTCGAATAGGTGAGTTGAGCTTAGGTTGGGGGAATTAATAGGAACCTAGGTATACACTAAGTCATTCATTCGGCACTTTTATAGGGTCCTTGGAAGGTTATTGAATATCATGGAATTTGAGGCACTAGTCACTTTTACCCTAGGTCAACCGAGTTCTTCGAAAATCTTTTGTGCATCTGTTGAGCTCCAGGCAAAATGCTAGCGATTGAGTCGGTCCCGATTTGATCCTCTGCCTTTTCAGCATGTGCATGCTACCCTCGTCATTAGACTTTTGGTACATAGAGTGGGTGTTAGTTTAGAGTCAGTTCTGCCGGGACAAGCAAAAAACTAGAAGACTGAAGTGTGATGAGTGCCTAAAACACTCACATTATACCCGCGTCGGTTTTTCATTTGCACGCTTATTTTATAGTTAATTTCATAGTTTTTGTGGCTAGGCTCCTCAATTGGTGGTTGGTGTGGATGCAGGTACATTGGAGCAAAGAGCGAAATTTGTTGGGCTGAATTTTAGACATGGATGCTATGCATGAGGAGTGGAGCGTCGCGGCGTCGGCGTCCACGGCGTCCCACGTCGTGAAGCGTCTGGCTGTCAGCGACGTTGGGTCGGTGTGCAAGTCAACTGGCTGACAGCGTAGTGGCGTCTCAGCGTCAGCGGCGTTGCAGCGTCCCCTTTATCAGTCACGAGGATTCTGCTTTCGACGATAAGAAGCAAAGAAACGCGGTTGGAGGCACATCGGAGACGATGCGGATCCAAACACGGAGATCGAGCAGGGTGTGAATCTTCAGAAGGCAGAGTGATTTGTATTTTCCTCTATTTTGGATATTAGACTTGATATTTATGATATCGCATATTGATATTTCTAAGTCATTATGTTCTAGATCTATACCTAGGGTGCTGTTGAACCCTGTCATATTTTCATGGATTAAAGTCCTGCATATTTCTTATTATATATTCATTTGTTTATAAATTGTTTGGATGCTTTATATCTATAATTCATTTACATGGTAGTGTCTGCGACATTATCGTAATCATGCGGACATAGAGATTCGAGGAGATGAGAATGTTCGAGGTCGATTAAGGCAGCCTTGATTGATTCGGTTAATAGAATATTCGATCCACGGGGTGGCATTTGAGTAGAACATTTAAGCGTTGAATATCGAGGTTGGGGTAGAGATACGCTCAACTCTATTCACGACTATGGCGGTATGCGAGAGGATATCTCGTGAAAGTAAGATCTCTTCATGCATCAACAATTTATAAGTACATCGAATAATATACTTCAATAAATAATCCCATGTCAGAAGTGATGGAAACATCACCACACAGTCTTGATACAGTAATTCATTGAGATCAATAAGCAGATTTAGAGATTCACATACTAGATTTCTTCAGCACAATGGTTTATCGGATAATGGCAAAAGCAAATCTTTGTATTCAACCCACGTCCCCAGTGTGGATCGATATCAGTCTGGTTGACTACTATATTACTTGGGGCGGCGGGTGCGCGTGCACATGAATACATATATACACATCCTGCGTTTTACGACTGTCGATGCGTGACTGAATCACGGTGTTGGCGTGGGCTTTGGATAGGTGTGTAAATTTATGTCGAAACGTAGGCTTGTACACGCAAGTATAAGCATCGAAGGTACGTAGTATAGTGCCTCGTCAAGTGTCGTTCGCCTGAGAATGTGTTGAATACTGAAATTGGCTTTAGAATATTATCTGGACCCAAAATTCTAGTGAATTATGACTAATGTAGAGAAAAACTAACTCTAAAATATTTGTTAAATCAGTTAATGGAAACTAGGGTTTTGCCTTCCCCTGCTACACTCAATGGATTCTAACCTAGGTAAATTATTCATTCAGTATATTAATAGATTCCTTATTTGGTGGGTTGATCGTGCCTCTGAGAATATACTCTCTTAGAATACATTAGCCTATCTAGCTAATTGTATTAAATCTCTAGCATCAACCACGGACTACGAAACACTTAAATGTTTAAACCGCATCACCACACTTGGAGCAGGAGATCTCTACTCTTAATTTACTGATATTAAACTCTCATGTCCACACAGGAGTCTTTATCCTCTTGATCTCGATTCCAAACAAAGAACATGCAATATTGGCATACACCATCATGTAAATAAATGCAAGCAAACTTAATCGATATGAAATCCATTAATATCTTGAATGGAAGTAAACTAATAATTGATCCATATGAATGTGCTTAAAAGTTATGACAAATATAAAAATGAATCTAAAACATAATGATATTCATTAAAACCATATATTTTTAATCATTAAGTGTTAGAGAAAGAAATACAAGAAGAGCACACCTGATCCCTCGATTCGCAGTGTGTCGTGCATTTCTCATCCACTGCGTCCACTCTCTCGGCCCCGGGTCATACTCTTTTTATATCTACATCTTCATTGATTAAGTCAAAGGAAATGTCCGCGATGTTGGGACATGCCGCGTTAAACGTTAAACGTTGGAAGCTGGGTTTTCAATTCTCCTTCTTCAAGTCTCTGTTGAGACCTTTTGTTATATAGACCGAGATGTTCAAACAAAGTTATGACCAGTTGACAAACAAGATCATAAATGTACAAATTTATAGGACTATTACCATGGGCTATTATCTAATCCCCGGCAACGGCGCCAAAAACTTGTTAAGCAACTATGATGAAAATATGTATTTATCATTTTGTAAACTGGATTCATTAAAAATTATGATTGGTCTTAATCACTGCAAGTGCACAGATCGTACAAATAATAAAAATGGATTTTCATTAAGTCCAGATATCGTTTCCACAAGGATTAAGGATGAATTATAAAACCAAATACCCTAACTACTCAAGATCCTTACTATTTGAACTCTAATATTAAAATGATTGGAAAAAGAATGAAATAATACTAAAGTAATTTCACTAGTGTACATTAGATATTAATAAGAATGGAGTTGAGAGTTCACTGAGTGAGACAATACTAGGACATGAGCCCAATGAATAATTTTCATTTCTACACTGCATTTTGAATCTGCTTCTAAGCCATTAGTTGAAAGCTAAATGTCAAAGATGCGTTGTGGTATAGTTTGGATTTCTCCTCGACCATACCTTTCGCTATTTAGAGATTCATGTTCATTTAAAGCTCATGGAATTTAATATTCATGTGGAAGTAATCCTCTTTCTAAGATTTGATATTTTCTTTTCAATACTTCACACAGATCTTGGGACTAAAGAATTCTTACTTTATAGACAGGAATATTGCAAGCCTTCTCCAATTTAGATGGCACCTCATCCTTAAATACTAATGAAATTCTCCATCTCCTTAATTAGATCTTTGCTAACACGGGATCAGGATCATTTCATCAGAGAGAGGAGAAACCTCTGAGTGATTAAACTAATACTTCAGCAAACTATCCTCAATAGTGAGTAAGTTAGTGATTCATCTGAGTAACCTTTCAGGGTTCATTAGTTCCAAAGTATTAGTCTATACCCTGAAGCTGCTCTATACCCTTAGGATTCTCCATTTATGTGTCGCATTAGAATTCTAAAATGAAACAGATACAATACTTTGGCAGATTACGATACTAGTATTGGGAAAAATTAAGTTCAAAAATAATACCAATCATATAAATTCAAGAATTCTAACTAGGGCGTTCTTCCACAATGTGCAGAAAAATTACTATAATCATCGAGGCCATTTCTTAGAGAAACTCAACCTTTCAAAGCGGTTCACTGTCGACTAAATGATCAGAAAATTCCTTTGAAATTGTAGCGAACTGGAAATAAGTAATCCATATTTCAACTCCATTTTATTCAAAACGGTAATAAAGAAAAATTAAAGAAATTCCAACTTCCGGCACACTTCTGGTTTCATTTCTCAACTCAGAAAAAATTAGAAGAAAACTAACTAAATGTCAACAAACAAAATCTACTAAAACTTATAAATAAAAGAAAAATAAAAATATATAAGAGTCTTCAACTACCCAAGAGTCCTGGAATTGTGGAAACTACACACAGTGCCCTAGATGTATCTATTTATAGACTTCCTAATGTTGGGCCACACTTTAATAATTGTGTTGTGGATCCCCAAAATTCTAGCCCAAATTAGATGCTCTGTCATGACATAAAACGTTATGTCACGACAGAGTTTTCAGTCTTTGTCGCTGGCCTCTATCTTAGCATACAGTTTTATGTCGCGACCTGTTCTATGAGTTTTTTCTTTGGATTATGTCAAGACAAACTTTGATAACGTCGCGACAAGCATTTTTCTCTTCAGCTTGTCTATTATGTCGCGACAGAATTTTCTATGTCACGACAGGATTTCTTTGATTCCTAAACAATTTTTGTTACGATAGAATTTTCTTTTGTCGTAACAGACTTTTCTTCTCTGGTTCTTGTCGCTTGTTGAGCTGTTTATTGCGACATAGAAATCTTTGTTGCAACAAAATTGACTTAGCTAATCTCAGTTCTTTCCTCTAATTTTGTCGAGACGGTACTGTATACATTCGCAGCCGAATTCTATCATTCTCTAGCTTTATTGTATATGAGAAAACTTCTTTATCCTGACAGTGCACTTCAATTCTTTACTATGTCACAACATTAATTTCTTTGTCACCATTCCTCTTGTGTTGCAATTCAATTTCTTATCACAACAGAGAATTCACCTACCTCATGTTTTGTTTGTCGTAACAGAAATAATCTTTGTTAAGACAAAGATTTTGTTGCTCTTTGTTGTGAATTCTGAATGTAATTTCGCGACAGGATTTTCTTTGTTGTGATAGAAATTCTTCCTTGAGCTAACTCCATGCTGAAAACTTTGTCACAACATAAAAACACTTGTATCAGCTGACTTGTGTTGTATTATTGTGGATTTTAAGTAAGTGACGGAGTTCATGCGATAATGACTATGTTCTGCGAAAGAGGAAGGATTGTAGCGACAAAGTTCACTTGCCATTTGCCTGTCATTGTCGCGGCGAGTTAAGGGTGTCATGATAGTCTTCTTTTCCATTCTTCTTGACAATATCGCGACAAAACTCTTTGTACAATGAGATTCTATTTTGCCTTGAGTTGACCTAAATTTGTTAGGCATATAGTTTTTGGCTACGACATAGTTCTTCTGGTCTGCTTGAAATTCTGTCACGACAGAGAATGCCGTCATTACCACTTTCTTCTTCTTTTATGCTGGAATTATCTTCTTTTTCAATTAAAACCTGGAAAACACAAAGTTGGTGAATATTCCATAATTTTGCATGAAAATATATTTGAAACTGATAAAAACATGTCGGAAAAAAGGATTAAAAATATATGAGTTTAAGACTCATCAATCTCCATAAAGCCTCCAAATGCCGCCTTATACACCTATATTGCACAAGAAACCAAATATAAGGTATAGAGTGATAACAACACTTATTACTATATGAAATGGAACAAAAACATAATATATCGCAGGTATATCATGAGTGTTTTGGACACTCATCACACCCCAAAACTTAGCTTCTTGCTTGTCCCCAAGCAAGGAACATACTCAAAACAAAATACACTTGAAAATGACACACCAAAACGCATACGACATGAGTGATACACATCACATGATGCCAAAAAGAAGGATCAAAATGAACTAAACTTGCAAATCTAGCCTTTTTCCTCTAAAATTGGAAGATCCTTAATGTTGTTAAACTTTCTAAAGAAAGACTGGTTGACTAAGCAAATCAGCCCCCCAAGTTCTCAATGACCTTTCCAAGAAATCTATGAGCAGTTGATTCATGATCGAACATATAACCAGGTTCAGCGCTGAACTTAAATTCAACTCACCTATTTGGAAGAGTCTAACTACTAAAGGATAAGAACACATCCTTTTTATTCAAATTAAACTACCTAATCATGAAAGAAAACTAGTGCTTATAAGTTTTAGCTGAGTGTCCCTGTAGTGGGGATTCATTGGTGACTCCCCACCAGTTGGTTAACGTAACGCCCCAAAAATACCCTAGAATTTTTATAATAATTTTTATTATATATTCCGGGTATAAATTGAGCTAAACTTGGGTCTTTGGGAACCGATAACGGTTAAATTAAAGTGAAATGAATATATGAACATATGATTAAATATCATATGCTAAAATGGGAAATTTGGCTGAACCTGAATAAACCCAAGTGAAAAGGGCAAATTTGAAATGTGTAAATATGACGAAGGGTCTAATGAGAACAGCTTTAAATGCCAAGTGAATTAAATGATAAATGAAGGTGAAATGAAGAGTTAAAATGCCAATAATGAGAAATGGGATTTATTGTGTAAGCCAAACAAGTCTTTAAGGAAATAAGAGCTTAAAAGACCAAAAGTGGTCTAAGGGCTCATTTGAGCAAACCATTTTTGGAGAGCAAAGAGAGAGAGGAGAAAGCTAGGGTTTTGGAAGGAAGTGATTTTGGGGGGAGATCTTCCCATTTTGGTATAAGTGATCAAGAAGAAAGAGGAAAGGCTAGGCTTGGCAAAGATATTTCAAGTTAAGAACCAAACCCTAGATTTCTTTAAATGATATTTGGATTAGAAAAACCCTAATCCATCCATGGGTTTTGCTCATGGTTGGTTTAGGATGATATTAAAATTCCTTTGGGAGAGTTTTCCATAATTTGTTTTGAGTTTTGAGTGATTTTTGGAGAAAATCATAAAAAATTGAGTAACTGGAAAATCTGTCATGTTCGGGTTCTTTCACCGCAGCGAAGAGCACCCTCGCTGCAGCATATCCCCACGCCGCAGCCGCGGCCACTTCGCCGGCAAGTCGAGGGCCAAAGGCAAAACCCCTGGCTACACTGCGGGCGTGACACTGCTCACACGAGGAAATTCTTGGATTTTTTTCCAAACACTGTATATTCATAGATCGATTGTTTGTGTCCTTAATAAATGACTAATGGTCTGTTAAGAAACGAAACTAAATGAAACATACCAGACTCGCCAAATTTCTAATGGGGTTAAGTCTAAGGCACTTAAGGTCTTAACCTAAGACCAACAAGACAAATTGTAATTCACTAAAAATGTTTAATAACTATTTATCCACTAAGAGTGGCTTAATTGTTATGACTAGGGACGGGTGATGATCACCTAACCTAGGACCGAGATTGAAGGGGAAGGAAATGAGAGCCGATAGCTTCTGGTTTGTTCACTGACCCTCTATTCTTATTTCAAGTGTTTTGGTAGTTTACCAAATAAATATGAAATTAATATATGGAATGAGTATATCTTTGAAATGATACTACGAAAGTGCATATGGATTTGACAATGTGATAATTAAAATGTTTGACGACACTGTATGTGAGTGATTAATCAGACAGAAACAATTGCTCAATTCTTGACATCTTGAATTGAATCGGTATACCAAACGTCCATCATGGCAGGATTCACCAAATGAATCCATCATGAAGGCAACCCGAAATTGTCCAATGTCCCACTTGGCAGGATGCACCAATCGACATCCGTCATGATGGCATATGGCATTGAAGAAATGTCTCACTTGGCGGGATGCACCAATCGGCATCCATCTTGATGGCGTATGGCATTTAAACACCACATGTCAGGGTGCACCAATCGGCATCCGGCATGATGGGAGACCGAAATTGTGAAATGTGTAAGCACATTACCGAATGATAAAAAGGACGGGATTCACCAAACAGAATCCGTCATGAATGTGAATTGTATAGACAAAGTGAGAAAATAAACTTTAATCAATGAAAACGAGATTTGTAAACTAAATACGTCAATAAGAGTACATGTTTAATCTCATGATTTGAGTTAAATAATTGATGGCATGTGGAATCGTTTATTTTGATATGATTGATGATTTGTAAAGTGAAAGCATGTGAAATGAATACATGAGATAGTTTGATATAAAGGCTTGTTTTATGATAAATGCATGTCATGTTAAATTGAAAATTGGAATAGAACAGTATAGAACCACTAAGCATGAAAATGCTTAGCGCATAGTTTTATCTGCGCGCAGTTTCGAAAAACGAACGAAGGCAAGATCAAGAAGCGCAGTCATAGATGTGCTGCGCGTGATAAGTATACCTCGCCATTTGCATATCATTTCTTGAACATGTGACATTTTGTGAACAAAAGAGTTGAATCAACTAATGTTTTGTATATCGCTTTGTAAAGGCATGATATGCCATTTTGTAAACAAATTGTTTAAGAGTAAATGTTTATCGGCCTACCATTTGAAAAAAAATGCTTCAGAATAAGAATCTAAAATGAAATGACGAAATAAAACGCTTTGACAAGATAAATAAAACAATGAGTAACCGATCGTCTGATCCGCCATCGGGCTCTGGGCCGATTCGGTCGTGACATTTTTGAAAAAGAAAATTTAAATAAAACGGTAAATAAAAACAATTAAACAAGCATCCTGGAACAGGTTCGAATCCAACAATCGGGTCGGACCGCAAAGGGGTGCTACATTTAAGGGCACCAGGCATTTAGTTCCCCTCGAACACTTAACCAAACCTAAAGGCTCTAAACTGTGTGGTGGATCCATCTTCTATCCCATGTAGCAAGCAAAGGACGCCACGGCTCCCAAACTACGTTGGCTCAGGACATTAGGCTTTGAAAGGCCCCTCAAACTGTGCCCGGGATTCTAATTGGACAATCCCACTTATTATATTCACACCTATCTTTTTTATCTTTTTTTTTTTCGTATTGTTTTTGCATTTTTATCTTTTTTTATTTATTTGGGGCTCGATGGAAATCATTTTTTTCAAAGGTGTCACATCACTTAGGTGTTTAGAAACCCCTAAGGCTTGTAGAGCTCAAGTAAACGGGGTCTGAGGCCTAGGTATACCCTGGAGATCACTTGTGTGTGTGTGATAGACTACTTGGGAAATGGTTTCTTGAAATATAAAGATGGTGACTAAGCTAAGTCACCCCTACCTTTCAAAACAAACAATTCCATATTATCAAACAACCTAAGGGTCCCTTTCTATATTCTACTCGGTATTTTTGAAAAAAATTGTGATCAAAATGATCTCCAATTCATTAAAATCATGGATCAAATCACACAAAATACCTAAAACACATCTAAATACAAACACACAAATACCTAAAATGACCTAAAACAAACATAAAATCAGAGGAAACACACAAAAACTCTCAATGACAAATTGTATGTAACCGGAGCAGATGATCCCCACCTCAAAGGCAATAAGACTGGCACCACGACACCAAACCAATCAACACCCCCCCTTCCCCCCAAGAAATAATGGATAATGTCCTCAATGGCATGAAATAGAAAATGAGGGGGAAGAAAACACCCCTAGTGATCACATGGATCACTGTGGTGGTGGTGGTGGCGTGTGATATGCAAGAATCTAAGCGAGCTGTTGCTTGATCATCTCCTGGTTGCTCAGTACGGTGTTCATATTGGCCTCAAGCTCATCCATTTCTTGGCTCAGTGATACCTAATGTTCCTCGATTTCATCCCATAAGGCATCAAACCTTGTGGTGAGATCGTGGACTTGGTCCTTTAAGGTTGGAGAAGACTGGAAGGATCCTCCTCATGTGATGGTGGAAGAAGGGGTAGGGGTTAGCAGACATCGTCCCAGACTTTTCAGCACCTTCCTATCCCAAACCTCAATTGTTAGGCCCTAAGCTCTTCCTCGTCTGAGGGTTCATTCCCGGAATCATAAACCTCTTCTGGCCTTGGTACACCCGGTTTGTCTTTCTTAACCACTATCGCTATGATTGGGTGTATTCAAGCCTCATTGTCCTTTAAGGGAACCCTGGCTTTCTTGCATAGTCCATAAATGAGAAAGGGGTGCCCGAGGTTCATTTTTGCATCTTTGTTATAGAGGATAGCATCCTCGATAACCTGTCCGACATCGAAAGGGATATCCTGAATTATCGCATAATTGAGCAAGGCCCTCTTGACCGTCACTTCACACACATTAGTCGTCAAGATGAGATGGGATGTGATGAGATGAGATGGGATGTATACCAATTGTTTAGCCTTGAAGTGCACTGCATGCCCTTCATTGTTTACTTTACAATTCCCCTTGGCTGTTTGTGAGCATCCTAAGAACCTCGGGATAGTTTACGGCTTCGTGGAGCCTATCATACGTTTCGGAATTTACCGACCCAAGGTTATAATACTGTTGGATGTGACTCTCAGACTGAAGTATACCTTCAAAACCCCGCCTCAATTCGACCTTTTCAAGACATTAGTAGCTAAATCGGGCGTAGAATTCTCGAACCACCATCAGGCACGTCTTGGGGGTTATAAAGCACTCCACCCTTTTATTCGCTAAAGCAGCGAAAAATCGTCCGGTGGTGAAATACTTTCTCTTTGATGAAGGATTGATTCTTTGAAATGAGGCCGAATTTGTCAGCGGCAGCCACATTGACAAACTTATTCCTATCAAAGTCCCCTTGTTGCTCATCTATTCTATGCTCTTCATTGAGGTTAGTTTTTTCTTTTTCTAAGACATGTTGGACTTAGAAGTTCAAGGTTAAGGTTATGGGTTCTAGGCTTTACCAATCAGTACCCAACAATCACCTAAACTTCTAATGTGCTCAAATCACCCTTTGGTAGTTAAACAAGTTGAAATTTCCACCTAGGCAATTTATTGAACACTTAGCGTGCACTATGTAAAACACAGATATTCGCTAAAAATCTGGCTTCTATAACTCCTAACCAACCCCTTACCTTCTTCTTAACTTAAATAAACCCAAAAGAAGCAAAAAGTTCAGTGATTTACCTTGAATCACCATAAATCAGAAAAAATGCCCGTTTACCCAGATTTTGGATGGAAGATGGATGAACCCTAGATTATTTGGATCAAAAGTTGTTTGTAGATCTCCTTGGTACTTGAAATCAGCTTAGGAAATTTTTGGAAGAGGTTTGACGGGTGAATTTGCAAAAACACTAAGAGAGAGTTAGGGTTGCAATGTTCGGTATCCGAAAATATGGACATTCATGTTCTTAAAACAGGGAAACGTCGCAACGTTCAGGCCAACGTCGCGACGTACTAGAGTGTTGAGTTTTCCAACGTCGCAATGTTCTAGAGAAGTTCTCAAAAGATCGGGCTTGAGGCAACGCTGACGCTGGGACCAACGCCGCGGATATCTAAGAGAGAGTTTTTTTTCCATTTTTTCTCAACTTCGTGATGTTGAGAACCAACTTCGCGACGTGGCAGAGAGGTTTAATTCATTTTTGGTAAAAAAATTTCTAAGTTGTAGAAAACTCCCTTAATGAGGTTCCAAATTCTTTCCAAACTTAGAATAGGCCTCTCAAGCTATCTCTTTATCACCACTTCGATCTCAGAACCTAAAAACACAACAAACAAACAACGCAATTAGGTTATAGTTTACGACTCGAGAAACCGAGATTTCTAAAAAATTAACAAAAGCAATAATAAAGAACACTAAGATCGCAGTAATGAAACAAAACTCTAAAAGGCCTGTCATTCCCAAGCGCTTTGTTTATCAAAGTCGTTAGCTCCGACTTCCCTGAATCTCAATGTCCTCGAGACTAGGAGTATGCTTGAATTCTTTATTGCATTGTTTCTTGTGTGCTCAGATTGATGGCATGTTTGCTTGCATGAAAGTCTTCTCTAAAGTATGGCTTCAATCGTTGCGTGTTGACTTTAAAACTTCCCTTCTCTAGATGCATGATTTCCAATCCTCTGTAGGGAAAAACTTGAGTAAATCGTAAAACAATCTACCTCACCTTGACTTTAATTTCGTGGAAGAGCTTAGCCCTGAGTTAAATAAGAGATCTATCACCCAAACTCAAATTCTTTCCTTACAATATGTTTGTCATGCCAAGCTTTCATCTTTTCTTTATAGATCCTAGCATTTTCGTAAGCCTCATTTCGGAATTCTTTTAATTCACTGAGACGCAGTATGCGTTTCTCACCGACCACCTTACTATCCATATTCAATTGCCTAATTGCCCAATATGCTTTATGCTCTAATTCCAATGGAAAGTGGCATGCTTTTCCATACACGATCCTAAATGGTGACATCCCCAAGGGTGTCTTAAATGTTATTCTATAGGCCTCGAAAGCACGTGCCTTTCTATCTTTTCACCCAGTCTTTCTTTGAGCTATTGACTGTTTTCTCTAATATAGACTTAATTTCTCGATTAGAGACCCCCTCGTCAAGCATTAGCCCGTGGCAGGATGCAAGCGATGTAGCGATGTCGAACACTATATTTTCCTAATACGCCAATAACCTGTCATGGTAAGTGGGTACCTCCATTTGTAATCAATGCGCGGCAGGACGCGATGTGAATATAGGGTCGCTAAGGAACTTTGCTACCACTCTAGCATCATTAGTGCATGTAGGTATAGCCTCTACCCATTTGGAGACGTAGTCCACTGCCAAAAGAATATATAGTATGCTAAACGAAGAAGGAAATGGACCAATAAAATCCATCCCCCATATATCAAACAGCTCTACCTCTAAGATTGTCTACAAGGGTGGTTTATCCCGTTTTGAGATGCTCCTTGTTCTTTGGCATTTTATCATAGGTAAACACAAAGTGGTGAGCATCCTTGAACAAACTTAGTCAAGAGAACTCGATCATACCTTTACAAATTATTCTAACCCCCAAAGTGCCCCCCACATGCTAAAGTGTGGTACAAGGATTTGATACTCTCCATTTCTTCCTCCAGTGCATCTTCTTATTACTCCGACGCGATAGCTTCTTACAAAATAGGCTCCTCCTAATAGTAGTGCTTCAAGTATGTATAGAATCTTTTCTTCTACTGATAGCTAAATTCTTGTGGGATCACTTTGGCCACTAAGTAATTCACATAATCCACGAACCAAGGCACTGCCTTTACATCTTCAATTTCCAAGAGCTATTCATTGGGAAAATCATCATTGATCCAAACTTTACTAGGCCCTTCCAATCGTGAGAGATGGTCTGCTACTAGATTTTTAGCCCCTTTCTTATCTTTTATTTCTAGATCAAACTCTTACAAAGAATAATACCCACCTTATCACCCTGCTTTTCGTCCTTCTTAGTCATTAGATACTTTATGGCAAAATGGTCGGTGTGCACTATTACCTTATTACTAGTCAAGTACGGTCGGAACTTGTCGAAAGCAAAACACAATTGCCAAAAGTTCTTTTTTAGTTGTTGTGTAGTTCAGTTGAGCATCATTCAAAGTCCGTCTTGTATAGTAGATAACTCAAATACTCCTCTTGACCTAAGATACCTCTATTGCATAGTCACTTGCATCACACATTAGTTCAAAAGGAAGGTCCCAGTCTGGTGTTGCTACAATTGGTGTTGAAACCAATTTCTCCTTAAAAAACGAGAACACTTGCATGCACTGATCATCAAATTCAAAAGGGGCTCCTTTAACTAGTAGATTCGACAAAGGCTTGGCTATTTTGGAAAAATGCTTTATGAATATCCTCAGATTCACGTGTCCTAGGAAGCTTCTTATTCCTTTCACCTAAGACGGGAGGTAGCTTCTATTGTTTCAATCTTCGCTTTATCTACCTTTTAATCTCTCTCACAACTGCCCCAATACAATACCTTCCTTCACCATGAAGTGGCACTTCTCCCAATTCAGCACAAGGTTAGTTTCTTCACATCTTATTAATGCATGCCTCAGGTTTTCAAGACTCAAGTAGTCAAAAGACTTCCTAACATTGAGAAATCCATGAACACCTCTATTGTCTTCGACCATGTCCGAGAATATAGCCATCATGCATGTCAATGTTGCACATTACATAACCCACGGTTCAGCTCAATACAAAACAAAACCATAAGGGCACGCGAATGTAATTTTCTCTTAGTCCTTTAAGGATATAATGATCTGATTAATTCAATACTAGTCCAAGCAATAAGAATACTGCGTTCTACCAAATTTCATTCAAATGTTTGATTCATAAATTGTAAGCTGGAAATGATCCTTTCTAGTTTCCTTATTCAATTCCTAGAGTCTATACAGACTTCTCCAACCCAAACCGTCGCAAGGAGAATGCATTGTTCTCTGTCTTTATCACTATGGTCCCTCCTTTTTTAGGAACTACCTGTACTGGACTTACCCACGAACTATCAGAAATAGGGTAAATCTCCCCCGCATCTAACCACTTCAATACTTTCTTCCTAACCACTTCCTTCATGGTCGAATTGAGTATTCTCTAAGCTTCCACTAAAGTTTGTGACCATCTTCTAGCAAGATCCTGCATACACATGTAGAGGCGATCCCCTTAAATCAGGCTGTGAGACCATCCGACAGCATCATGGATCTTGAAGTACTCTTAAAAGCTTCTCTTTCTCTACTACTATCAAAGATGTTGATATGATCACCGGTAGTTTGATGAGATTCCAGATGTTGGCTACCTCTGAAACATAGGTGAAGGGCTTTTGCTCCAACTATGGTGCACGCTTCAATCAAGGTATCAGTTTATGTATTCTCCCTAATGGCCTGCATTACTCTTTCTATGTTCCTGGGCTGAAAGGAGTCCATCCATTTCACATACTCTTCAGACTTTTCACCTAATCTTCCTTATCATTCTGCACAAGGCTAGTCTCCAAAGGGTCAATCAAACCACTTTAGCTAGACACTATAGCCTCCACTGCCTCTATCATAAGGTATGCATCACTCTTTGTTGGATGTCGTACAATAGTGAATACACTGAACCTGACCTTACCGTCTTGCACTCTTAACTTCAGTTCTCCCTTCTACACATTAATCATAGCTTTACTAGTTGCTAAAAACAGTCTACCCAATATAATGGGTATCTCCCTGTCTTCCTCCATGTCCAACACTATGAAATCAACTAGAAAGATGAACTTGTCTACCTTTACTAGTACATCTTCTATCACCCCTCAGGGATGCTTCAATGATCTATCCGCCAGCTGAAGAGTGACAGTCGTTGTCTAGCTTCACCTAATCCCAACCGTCTGAAAATAGATAAAGGCATTATGTTAATAATGGCTCCCAAGTTTCATAGGGCTCTCTCAAAGATCGAGTTCCCTATCTTGCATGGGATTGTAAAACTGCTTGGATCCTTCAGCTTCTAGGGTAGTTTCCTCTAAAGAA
This sequence comes from Tetrastigma voinierianum, assembly GCA_016808115.1. Taxonomy (NCBI): domain Eukaryota; kingdom Viridiplantae; phylum Streptophyta; class Magnoliopsida; order Vitales; family Vitaceae; genus Tetrastigma; species Tetrastigma voinierianum. The sequence goes on along the minus strand of JAEQBH010004278.1, from coordinate 1,199 downwards.
TGGCACTGCATTCCTTGGTAAGGTTCACTGTCTCAAAATCTGATAACCTTCTTTTCCTTGACAGTATATCTTTCATAAATTTGACATAGTAGGGCATCTGTTCCAATGCATCTGCAAACGGAATGTTGATATGAAATTTCTTAAACACTTCCATAAATTTGGTAAACTGCTTGTCCAACTTATTCTTCTTCAAACGTTCAGGATACGGAACTGGTGTAATGGGTTCATTTGTAACTGCCTATTTCTTAGTCTCTTTCCTTTCATCTGATTTCTCTACTGACTTATTCTCTTGGGGTCAAGCCCCTCAGATCTCGATCTTTTCAAGCAAATTCTCGGCCTACCTCCTCGCGCTTTCACTTCCTCTTACCACCGTGTGGTTGCCCCGGTGTTGCTAGTTCTATACTACTTTAAGGTGATATCCTAACATATTCTTTGCCTTCTCTTCCTGCTTACTCCAAATTGCTCGCCAATGAACTCACGCTTCGCTAACAAAGTGGCCATTTGGCCCATGTACACCTCCAAGTTTCTCAACTGTGCTGCCTGGTTATTCAATTGGGTTGATTGATTCTACATGTTTGCCTTTGTTTCATTCATAAAGGCTATATGGGAAGTGGGTATTTGAGCTAGTGTTCTTCCAAGTCCACTTTTTTCTCTGATGGTGGTTTGCTCACTGGGGGGTGGTCACATGGATATTCCTCATTATTCCTCCATCCATACTTCTAGTTGCTCTGCGATTACGCCAGCTCGCCCCGGTTCTGGTTCTGATATGTGTTACCTCCATACTGACCTTGTTGTTGGGGTTGATTAAATCTATACACATATTATGCCTACTCAACTGTCATCTGTCTTGACTGGCATTCTGTAATACGGTGATGTCCTCCACAAGATTTGCATATCTCCTAAGGGTAAGTCTGAATAGCATTTGCAGTACCTTACTGTCTCTATAGTTGTTTAGTGAGTTGTATGACATGGTTGACCAAATTACTAAGGACCTCTGTGTCTGCGCCTCCCACGGCCTTCCTTGGTATTAGCCTATCTCAGTCTCATTAGCTACCATTGGCAGCCATGTCCTCTAGGATTCCGTGATGTCTCTTTAGTCTCGTAGTCTTTTCATCAGAGCACTCTGTTGAGGCATCTATGACTGCTCCGTAGGATCACTCGCACCGTGGTAAATGTGGACTTTCATCCATCTAGTCAGC